>VXBU01006629.1:31690-71803 GCA_013400315.1 Bombycilla garrulus | reverse complement strand
CGGTCGCTGCCGGCTCCATATAACGCGGCGGCCGCCGTGCAGAGCTCACACCGACCCTTCCTGAGAGGGAAGAGGGGCTGAGCAGCCGGGCAGGCAGCGCCTTCCTCCTTCTCCTCCTCTCATTCTCGGCGCAAGCTGCACTTTTGCCGGCGTCAATGAAACTGGCAGCGATGATCAAGAAGATGTGTCCCAGCGAGGCCGAGCTGAGCATCCCCGCCAAGAACTGCTACCGCATGGTCATCCTGGGCTCCTCCAAGGTGGGCAAGACGGCCATCGTCTCACGCTTCCTCACCGGCCGCTTCGAGGAGCAGTACACGCCCACCATCGAGGACTTCCACCGCAAGTTCTACAGCATCCGTGGGGAGGTGTACCAGCTCGACATCCTGGACACCTCGGGCAACCACCCCTTCCCAGCCATGCGCCGCCTCTCCATCCTCACAGGTACTTGTCAGGAGGTCCCTGTGCCAGATTTCTGCTCAGTCTGGGGATGGTTTTGCAGCCCTGGGAGGAGGGAGGTACGGTTTTGTGTGTTCAAGTGGTTGGGCGGCTCTTCTTGGTGGACCCAGGTGCTGCCCGGTCCTTCCTTCTCCAAGCCTCTCTTTGGCTTTGGAGTGGGTCCCTCTGTGTGTCCCCATCCCTGCAACCCTCTCACGTTCCCTCCTTGTCCCCAGGAGACGTGTTCATCCTCGTGTTCAGCCTGGACAACCGAGACTCCTTCGAGGAGGTGCAGCGCCTGAAGCAGCAAATCCTGGAGACCAAGTCGTGCCTGAAGAATAAAACCAAGGAGAACATCGAGGTGCCCTTGGTCATCTGCGGCAACAAGGGCGACCGGGACTTTTACCGCGAGGTGCAGCCCCGGGAGATCGAGCAGCTGGTGGGAGGGGACCCCAAAAAATGTGCCTACTTCGAGATCTCGGCCAAGAGGAACAGCAGCCTGGACCAGATGTTCCAGGCGCTCTTCGCCATGGCCAAGCTGCCCAGCGAGATGAGCCCCGACCTGCACCGCAAGGTCTCGGTGCAGTACTGCGACATCCTGCACAAGAAGGCGCTGAAAGGCAAAAAGCTGCTGAAGGACGGGGGCCGGGGCGGCACGGAGGAGGCGTACGGCATCGTGGCCCCCTTCGCCCGGCGGCCCAGCGTGCACAGCGACCTCATGTACATCCGGGAGAAAGCCATCGGCGGCGGGCACGGCAAGGAGAAGGATCGCTGCGTGATCAGCTAGGAGCCCCCCGCTCGCCACGGCAAGGAAGGAAAGAAGGAGAGAAGGAAAGGAGGGGGGGGAAGATGCTCGTTTCCGAATTGACTTTGGGCCGGTGCCCACCCGGGCAGAGAGGGCGTCGCCTCTCCCCCAGCCTCCCTCCTCCCGCTTTCATCATCTCCCTCCCTGGGGGTGCGTTTGGGAGCGAGGGATGTGAAGGGGGAGGCTTTGGAGGGCAGGAGGAGGATGTCACCGGGAACAGCCTCCTCCTCTGGGCAAAGAGACAGGGAAAGGGTGAGCTGCTGGGCAGCCAGGTGGGAGGATGAGTGTGGAGGGCACAGACCTTGGTGTTTCTTTCCCTCCCAAACCACCCAGCCTCGGGCACTGTCCTCAGGAGGGAGGGCAGGGGCCTGCCAGCACTTGCCTGGGGCTTTGGGGTTGGTTCTTAATTTGTTTGTTTGTTTTTTTCCAACTTGAGAAGCTGTGCACGGACTCTGGCTCTGTGTTGTGTGTTCATCTGTGTCTGCAAAACACATGCAGAAGACACTCCTAAGCTGTTTCAAAGACATTTTGCAGAGTTACAGCCCCGATGGACCAAAAAACTGACTCTTGTTTACATTTGTCTTGTTTGATTTGCAAGATTTGGGGAGGGTGGGGGGGAGCGGGAAGGGTTTTACAGAATAAAATAATAGGCACTTTATGTAGGTATTGTTTGTCATTGACATGAACAAAAAAAAAAAAGAAAAATCTTCAAGTGTTTCTACCGTGGGTGAAACTTGATGTTTTATTTTTTCTACAAATTAATAAAAACCTTTTAAAAAAATAACACCCCTGGGTTTGCCTTCGCTTCCTTGCCCCACATGGCAGCAAAGCCTGCTGAACAAAAGGCCTGTGAGCTCCGAGGTGGCAAAACCAGCCCCGTATTGCCCCATTTTCTCCGACTCCCAGTGCAAAGGTTCCCGCCGGGTTTTTGCCACACAGGGTAACGAGGGGCCGGGCAGGGAGTTACTCACTCCGGCGGGTCACCGTGCCAGCGCTTTCCCCACCCCGCTACGCCGAGTGACGGCGCTGGCAGCCCCGCGACACGGCGGGCAGTGGCAGTGGCGTGTCACCGCCCGCAGGCACCCAGCAAACTGACATCACGGCGTTATAAAGAGCTGATTGTGTTTCATGCTCGCTGCCGATTAACTAAGCACGCTTTAATGATGTCAACACAGACTGATTCATTGGCACCCCAGCTGGGATATTGTTTTTACTCTGCAATATGAGTAAAGGAAGTACTTTGCTCGAAAGGTCACCTTTACATCTGATGGTTTTTAATCTCTCCCCAGTAACAAGTTGCAGTAATCGTTGCTAGAAGTGGAAGGGAAATAGGATCGCTCTGCAAAGAAAGCTTTTTCCAGCTCCAGCTCATTTTCAACCCCCGCTTCCCCGTCATGAAGCAGCACAAATTCTATTTAGCACATATTAATGGCAAAAAAAAAATCACATTGAAGCCACAACGGTGGGGGAGCAAGACTACAAAGCTAACCATCTCAAAGCAAAACATCTTAGTTTCGTTTGAAACTTGGATTCAAGTTGACAGAGTTAACTTCTTCCTGAACTAAGTGCCAGACATTTCTTTGGCAACAAGTTGTTTCTTCCAGCTCTGCCTATGCCTGATTTCACAGGAACAGCAACTGGCAAAAGAATGGAAAACATCGTCCAGGCATGAGACACAGGAATTTATTGAGCTGGGACAGGCAATGGCTGGTGGAAAGGCAATTCCAGTAATAAAAAAATGTGTACATTGTGCTTTGTTTATCTCGGTGTTCTGCTTCACTCAGAGTTTACACACTGGCACCTTCCCAAAGAAAGTACCGGTACAGTATCTCAGTGGGGAGGGAGAAAATCTCTGAGCTACAGGTGAGTAGCTCCCTGAGCAGAATTACCTCTTCCAGCTGCTCAAATGTTTGTGTTGAGGGAAGTCCCTGGATGTGGAACCTATCTGAACTGTTGAGCCTGACTTTAGTGTGGAATAACTAAAAGCTTTTATCATTTATGCCCTTTGTTTTGATTCCTGCCCTTCCTCTGTCTTGAGAGGGAAAGACACTGGAGCTGGGCCCAGGATCCCATATGCTGCCAACATCCTGCCCCTGCTCTGCCCACAGCCACTCAGTGAACACACAAAGAGGAGCAATTTGTAATTTATAGAGCTTTATTTGACTCATCTCAGACACAACCACCAATTGTTTAAGAAGAGAAATACAGAAAAAATTGAAAGCACTCATTCCTCTTCCAACACACAGGGAATGGAGAGTGTACCAGAGACTCCTTCCAGGAGCAGGGCCAAACAGTTCATGCTTCCCTCTTCCATTCCCTTTTGATGTTTGGCCATTTTAAAGTAAAAATAAAAATAGCAGAAATGCCCCCTTTTTCACCAGCAGGTACTTTGACCCTTAGTGAGGAGAAAGCAAAATGTCTCCTGCTTGTTTGAACGTAAAAAAGAAGAACCCCACCCCAAGAGAAAACAGGAGATGGGATATATAAGTGCATAGTCCTGCAGCTGAGCAAGGGAACGTGCAGCTGCCAACGTCCCAGGAGAGCACATGGTGTCCTGGCTCCGTGTCACACCCACGCTCCACACAGGCACAGCTCTGCCACCACAAAACCTGCAGCAGCAAATCTCAAACTTCTGCCACCCTGCTCAGCCTGGACAGGAGGTATCCCAGACCTGCAGAGTGGAGCTGTGCCTTTCCTACTCCTTGGGGATTTCAAACATGCAAAGGCTCTTGTATTTCTGCAGCAGCTCGTTCTTGGTCCGGACCTGCTCCCGCAGGTTCTGCAGCTGCTGCTGCTGCTGCTCTGGGCTCACCCCGATGCCAGGCATGGAGCTGATCAGCTTCCTCATCTCCTGGAACTTGTTCTTGAGCTCATTCAGTACCTGGTGAACATCCTGGCTGTCCTTGTCCATGCTGCAGAGGAGAGAAAATCGAGACGCTGTGAATTCTCCTACTGAAAATGCTGTAATTTCCAATACAACCAGGGTTTAAATTGGAATTCACTGGGAAAATTGCTCTTGGTATCTAGCTACACACACCTGATTCACTATCCCAATAAAACAGATGGATATAGACTGGGTAGCTTAGGGGCAAACTGGTTCCTGCAAACTCCCAGCACACAATCCAGTCACCTCAGGATGCTTTAATCAGGTTGGGAGCTGCTCTGCAGCTTTCAAACATCACCCTGGAGCAGGCTAAATTCTCCCTCTGAACTCCTGTACCTCTCTTTGGGGAAGGTAAGATTGCATATGTGTTGTGTGTAGTCACCTGGAAAAAAAGATCTCAGTCTCACCCATGACCTGTTGCTGCTGTAATACAAAAAAATCAATGCAGTCAAACAGCTTGACAGCAAAAAACAGAAACTGCTCCCTGAAGTGTCAGAGAGTGTTCCAAAGGCAGAGAAAATGGTACTTGGGAGCTTTAAAAGAAGTCTCTGGGGATTTATACTTAATAAAAGAGAAGCAGTGGGGTTTTTTGGGTTGGTTTGGGGTGTTTTTTTTTAAGAGCAGCAGAATTGGCTCTGCAGCCAGCTCTGTGCTTTTCAAGGCTCAGTGTTGTCTGAGGCAGCGTCTGCCCTTGAACCCTCATTAGTATCTGACTCAGCTTTGTTAGTGCCAGCAAGAAGTTTTACTGATTCCAGGCAAAAGCAAGTCCCTGCTTCCAGGCTGCCTGTTAATAGGGAGAGCAGGATTCTAATGGTCTTTGAAAAACTGGGAGCCTGTTCAATAGCCAGACCTAAAAATAAATCTGCTTGGCATGACCAGGGCACAGAGGTGCTCGATTATAACTTTGGGGAATCGTGACATGGCTGAGAGCAAAACTTTTAAGCAGATGGCTGCCGCTTGTTTGAAAAGCCTGTTGGAACAAAATATTCATTATTCCCTTCTAAATAAAACTGCAGCTGGTACTATAATGTCTCCCCATTATGCAGGCACTCAGGGCCAGGTCGGCAGTGGAAAAATACAGGAACACACACAACCAACCCCATGGCACATCTGGGAAAGGATGGGGTGACACTGCCTTTCACCCTCCACAGCTGCAGGCTGGCTTGGACAGGGCTGTTCTCCCCACATCCCATCCCCGTCCGCACTCAAGGAGAACTGACAGCTGAATGTTGCCTGCTTGATCCAAAGGGATAAATATTTCAGGGTTGGTTGGGTTTTTTGTTTTCCCTGATGGGTAGTTTTCCTGCTGGATCAAGCCACTGAAGTGATTCCCTGTTTGGGGGCGCGGAGAGGTGGGAGTGAGGAGGTGTGGGAAGAACCTGCAGCTCTCTGTACTAACACAGGATTCCACACAGCATCCAACCACAGCCTGTGCTGATGGACTGGGCACAAAACCTGCCTGAAGGCACGGCGTTCTTCACCACACCAGCACACCCCACCATCAGAGCCACACAGTGAGACCTCAGCAGTGATGCTGCTGACTGTACAAGGCTGAAAATATCAGCAGACTGTGTTTAGGAAAACTTTCTCCAGACCCAAACAACAGGAAACAGCACCCATCCTTGAATGTCAGCAAATTTACGCGATACATCCTCGCTCTGAGCAAAGTGTCACCTTGGAGATGCGTCTGAGTCAGTGTCAGAACTGCAGGGCTGGGCTCTGCCACTCGAGGACAGCCCGTTTGCCATCTGTCAGGGACAGGAGGCACAGCATCCCACTGCTGGCCGCCGTGGTGCCACCTTTCTGTCACACCGCTCAGCACCGACGTGGGCTCGAGCCGCCCAGGAAACGCCACACGGGAGGTGGCTGGGCAGCAGGAGTGGGTGGCTCGGTGGGACAGGGCACGAGATATCCCCAGGACTGTCATCTGTGAGTCACCAGAAGCTGATCAGTGACACGTCACGGTCTGGGAGGTCTCAGCGCATGGCTACTGTCCACTTTGGTGATGGACACGCACACACCTGGCAGGGGATTCATAGATGAGAGAGAATCAAGGTCAGGGGGCAACCTGATGGCCTACATCTATTACAAACAGAGGAAACTGAGTGAAATTACAGTGTTTGTGTTCTCATGCCCATTCTGGACAGTCCATTCATTCCCATGGGCTGCTTGGGCTGCAGAGCCATCCAGGATGCACCTCCCTCACCTTTCAGACGTGCTTGCTCCAAGTGAAACATCAGCAGGACACAAATCAGCTCCTCAGTGAGTGCACAGGGAGAGGGCAGGAAGAAAGCAATTCATGCTTCCCATGCCCACTGCCTCACCCTGCAGTGTGCCCAGGTGAGAGCACAGAGCCTGCCTGCATGGATTTCCATGGAAGAGACAATCCTTTTCTGGGAATTCAGATGAACATCTCTGGAGGGGTTATCCTGGGCCAGTTCACCTGCACACCTGTACCGGCACCTTTCATCTGCACAGTGCTTATCTTGAGCTGGGAAGAGAACAGCGTATATCTCACTGAGGGAGCCATGCTCCTTTTTACAACTGCACAGAAATGGGCTGCATTCCTGACGCACTGCCTGTACTTTCTGAGGTGTTATCAGCCAAAGAGTACAGTTCTCTGGAGCAATAACCCAGCGGACACAGTGCTCCTGCTCCGGGGTTACTGCACCTGAGCCACGGCAGCACCTGTACTGCTCAGGTGACCCCGACTCCACCCAGGTACGGGCACAACAGAGTGGAGATGCACTTGGGGCCGTGCCAGCTCCCTCCAACACTCTTCCCAGGAACTCCAGCTGAGAGAAAAAGGGCAAAGGAGATGCTGGGAGGATGGAGAGCATCACTACAGGGGTGACCCCATTGTCCTGCTACCTGTTCAGGGCATCATGGGGAAGTGGGGACTGGGAGAGCATCACTTGAGGGAAGATCCAATAGCCCAGCTCCCTGTTCAAGGCATTACGAGGATGCTAAGAATGAGAAAACAACTTAGAGGGAACCCGTAACTCCACTCCCTGTCCAGGGCATCCTACAGAAGCTGTGGTTGGCAGAACATTACTCGAGGAGGAAACCCATTGCCCTGCTCCCCATCCAGAGCACCCTGGGGATGCCGGGAGCCGGGTGAGCATCACTGAAGGGGGCATCCCATTGCCTCACTCCCTAGCCAGGGCATCCCCGAGGATGCTGTGACTGGGAGAACATCACCGGCGAGCGCAGCCCTTAGCCCTGCTCCTCACGCAGGCCCCCCGGTGTGAGGCAGCACCGTGGGAGCGGGGCGGCGGCGGCAGGCCCGCGGTGCCCGGCGGGGCGGGGGGTGGCGGTGGCCGTGNGGGGGGGGCCGGGCCCGCCGTTACCATTTGATGATGTCGTGGACGAGCGGCAGGAAGGAGAACTCCTCCTGCGCGGGCGGCAGCGGCGGCGGCTTCTGCTCGGCGGGCGGCTCCGGNGCGCCGGAGCCCGATCCCTCAGCGAGACCGGAGCTGGGCCCGGCAGCGTCAGGGCTGCGGAGTGGGGCCGTGCCCTGCGACCGCACTGTGAAACTCGCAGTGATCACCCCCGAAACCCCCAGTGATCCCCACATGCCTCCGCAGTGATCCCGCCTTTGCCCCTGTGATCCACCTGCATCCCACAGTGATCTTCCCTGAGACCCCTCAGTGATCCTCCCTGAAACCTCCAGTGATGCCCCTGAGATCCCTCAGTGATCCCCTTGAAATCCCCAGTGATCCCCCAAATGCCTCCACAGTGATCCCACCTTTGCCCCTGTGATCCCCTTGCACCCCACAGTGATCCTCCCTGAGACCCCTGACTGATCCTTCCTGAAACCCCCAGTGATCCCCCTGAGATCCCTCAGTGATCTCCCTGAGATCCCTCGATGGTCTCCCTGAAACCTCCAGTGATTCCTCCTGAAACCTCCACTGATCCTCCTGAGACCCCTCAGTGATCCTTCCTGAAATCTCCAGTGATTCACCTGAGACCCCTCAGTGATCCCCCTGAAACCTCCAGTGATTCACCTGAAACCCCCCACTGATGCCTCCCTGTGCCCCCCAATTTCTTCCCCTCCACGCCCCCACTGATCCCCCCTGCACCCCTCAGTGATCCCCCTACGATCCCCAGGGATCCTTCCCTTACACCCCCCAATGATCCCACCTCCCATCCGAGCCCCACACAGGAGATTTGGAGGAAGGAGAGATTGTGGAGCCCCACACCTCAAGGGCAGAGTGAGGAGAAGGAGTGCCAGCAACCATCCAGGTGTCCCAGGAGCCGTTCAGGAACCACATGAAGCACACAGAGGTCCCAGAAGACATTTGTGTGTCCCAGGAGCCATCCAGGGATCACAGGAGCCATCCAGGGATCCCAGGAACCACCCAACAGTCCCAGGAGCTATCCATGGGCTGATCTTGGCTCCCAGCCCTTCAGTGCACCTCTCTCCTCCAAGCCAAATCTGAGGGGAAAATTGCATTATTCTGTGTAAATCACCACAGAAGGGTTTTGCTGTCTTTTATATCCCAGCTTTCCACCATCGTTTTTTTGTTATTTGGTGTCATCAGTTTGACTTTGATGCAAATGGGAATGATATGGGCTGGATGATGGAGATGTGATCTTTGAAATGCAGATGTTTACGTGGGACTAGACTTTTTGCTCAAGGGAGGAAGCATGGCCAGCATCAGCTGGAGGGAAATCAAGCTGGAGTGTTGGATGAGAGCCTGGGCTGGAGGCTGGAGGAATCTGGAGGAAGAACAGAAGTGTGATGTCAGGACTTGGACTGCTCTGAAGCTGGGAGAGGGAGAAGAAGGGGGAGAAGGCTGAGAGAGCTGGGGGTGCTCGGCCTGGAGAAGAGAGGACTCTGGGGAGACCTCAGAGCCCCTTCCAGTGCCTAAAGGGCTCCAAGAGAGCTGGAGAGGGACTTTGGACAAGGGATGGAGTGACAGAGCAAGGGGGAATGGCTTCCCAGTGCCAGAGAGCGGGGTTACCTGGGATACTGGGAAAGAATTCTTCACTCTGAGCGCCAGGCCCTGGCACAGGTTGCCCAGAGAAGCTGTGGCGGCCCCATCCCTGGAAGTGTCCAAAGTCAGACTGGATGAAGTTTGAAGCAGCCTGATCTAGCAGAAGACCATGGCAGGGGATTGGAAAAACCACTCTGGGATTCTGTGAAGAAATGGAGCTCTGGTGTGACTGACCTGCAGGGGGAAGAGCTGGCTCGGGATGGTGAGTGGTCAAGGCTGGGAGAGGGAGGGAGAGAGGGAGGGAGGGTGATGCCCCTCTGCACCAAGCAGCCTCAATTTGCTTCAGTGAAGTGCTGCCCTTGTGTTCAAAATCCTGTACCCACGCAAAGCATCGCAGCATGGATAATACCAGCCTCAGCTGAGAGCTTTTATTCCTGGTTTGGCTTAGACAAAATGCATAATTTAATTTTTCATTTGAAAGAGGCCTCCGTGCTCAACAGTTATAGGCTGAGGAGGACTGAGAAGGCAGTTTTATTTTTTAAACCAATTTCTTTCTGAAAACAAACAGAGGCTATTTATACATCTAATGAGAATGCTGGCAAACCATTTAAATGGGGGGTATTGGCTGTTTGCTCTAAATATAGTAGATGCAATCGCTCACTTTGTTCCTCCTGTCAGGAATAGATCCTGGTTCACTAACTGATGCTGGAATGTGCAAAGGAGCCTGGGGGAGCCCAGGTTCCGCTGAGCAGGTCCCTGTGGGAAGGCTGGTGGTATTTATGGCCCTTGACTGAGCCAAGCAGGAGGCACAGGACGCCGTGTTCTTCAGATGGGGCTAAGCCAAGAGGTTCATTTGTGCCTCTTCATAAGGGCCGTTTCTAAAGCAGGAGTTGATTCAGGCTCTGTGGGGGATACTTCCCTGAATACTGTGCTGGTTTTAATTCTCCCCTTGGCTTTCTGGAGGAGGGCAGCAATAATTGCTGGGCTGCTGGATGCCTGCCTCTCGTGGTTGAGTCAGGCAGTTGTTCCAGCAGGCGACAACATGCAGATGCCATTCAGTACCTCAATGCTGTCAATCAGCGTTTATTTTTGCCTTTCCATTTCCATCTGGAGTCTCATGTTCCCAAAGTGCTGGAACACAGCTTTATCTAATTGGTGAGTCCCTGCCTCTTGCCTTCTTTTCCTTGTGGGAACAGCTCCTCCAGCTCCCCACCTCTGTCCTTTGGGCCTTTTCTGTCTCATGGCAAGTCCAGGGGACAGCAAAAGCGTTTCACAGTCTGGTTAAAGCTCGGAAGGCTCCTCCACCACTGGAAATTCTTGTGAATTAATCAGATGAGGCTGTGTGGTGTCAGCTGCCCTAGGGCACAGTGGAGCTGTGGTCTGTCACTGTGCTCATACCCCTGGTGAGGGCTGCAGGGAGAGCTGAGAGCAGCTGATGGGTCTGGCAGGAACGAGAAGATTTTTGCTGTTGTGGGTGTGCAGACAGTGTTGACCTCAGGTGAGGGGCAGTGGTGGTGTGCCCAAATCTTCACCTGTCCTTGTGGAGCTCCAAACTGTGAGACCTTTGTCCCAAGGGGGTGACTTTGGTGACCTTTGTTATGTCCTTGTAGTGCAGTTCCTTCCAAATCCCTTTGCAGTTGTGCTGGGGTCTCCATTTGGGATGGGAGGGTTGTGTCAGCCCACCCGCTGTTCTCAGGAGGAGCTGATGGTGAGTTGCAGTTCCCCCTAATTTTCATTCTGGATTTTTTTCACCTGCTATCGGTTCCTCAGCAGAAGGGTTTGAATGAACAGCCTGGGAAAACTCCATGGGGGGCAGCTAAAGCATGAACAAAGACACTTAGTGATGAATGGAATGAATAATTTCCCCCTGGATTTGGTAATAAATGTGAAGCGCTAATGATCGACCTGTTCCTCAATTTAATTGTGGCTCTTTGTACAATTCACTTGTTGGACAGGCAGTGTCTGAAATGTGCAAATGTTTCCAAACCATCTGATTTTCTGTGTACATTCATTGCTCACCCAGACATTTCATTAACCCATTATCCTAAAACCCAGCTGATCAAATAGTCCGTATCCAGAGTACCGTTTGTTATTGCCTGTTTCTTTATGATACCAATGTTATTCTTTCTTCTCCTGTCATTTCTGTACAGATTGTACCTCTTGTCCTCTTCCAAGGGGAACTTTTGAGGTATTTAGCACCAGGTGACTCTGTGCCTTTCACTATTTCCATACAATGACTTGATGTTTTTATATCGTTGGTCTGACATTTCACCGGGCTCTGCTTTTGCTGTTGGACCATCTGGAGCTTGTTGTGCTGTTGCCACCAGCACTGTTATCGTTTTTTACTATGTGGCTATCACCAGGTTGAACTTTATCTCTTCCTCCTGCTCCTGCACTGCATCATCA
The DNA here is from genome assembly GCA_013400315.1 of Bombycilla garrulus. Lineage (NCBI taxonomy): Eukaryota > Metazoa > Chordata > Aves > Passeriformes > Bombycillidae > Bombycilla > Bombycilla garrulus. The sequence goes on along the minus strand of VXBU01006629.1, from coordinate 60,333 downwards.
GCTGAATTTTCTGTTTCAGTCTTGCTAAGCTGCCATGGTGGGATAAGTCTGTATTGTTCAGTCAGGGAGGTGTTGTCAAGGTTGTGGCCACCTGGGAGGGTGTGATAGGAATGAGAAGTTACAGCTCCAGCCCTCGGCTGTGGTCAGGGAACCTTTTTGTTAGGTCATGGCTGTGGTCCTACAACTGCTCGGGTTTGTGGCTAAGAGCTCCCTAATTTTGACCAGATGTGAATTGGGTCTTGGGCTCTGCCTTGTCTTGAAATGGACTCCTTGTCCATTTCTTGTCTGAAATGGGCTCCTGGGATGATTTCAGGCCCTGCTGTCTCAGTCTTCTCATGGGAGTGCTGATGGGAGTGGGATATCATAAGCCAAGCTTCATCCTTTGAAACCGTGTTTTACCGGAGAGATTTAGGCCCTGGAGTTCTGTCTGCCCCAACACTCAGCCCTGGCTGCTGGTGCCCCAGGTGCCATTGAGATTTAAGATCCAAACAAGCAGCACCAAAGACATCCACAGCACCCCAGTGCCCCATGGAGCTGCTGGGGAAACTGGGCTGCCATGGGAGGAGAGCCATCATCCCACCACCCAGGAGATGCCACCCTTGAGGAGAGCCATCATCCCACGACCCAGGAGATGGCACCCTTGAGGAGAGCCATCATCCCACGACCCAGGAGATGCCACCCTTGAGGAGAGCCATCATCCTGTGACCAAGGAGATGCCACCCTTGAGGAGAGCCATCATCCCACGACCCAGGAGATGCCACTGTCGAGGAGAGCCATCATCCTGTGACCCAGGAGATGCCACCCTCGAGGAGAGCCATCATCTCACCACCCAGGAGATGCCACCCTCAAGGAGAGCCATCATCCTGTGACCCAGGAGATGCCACCCTCGAGGAGAGCCATCATCTCACCACCCAGGAGATGCCACCCTCAAGGAGAGCCATCATCTCACCACCCAGGAGATGCCACCCTCGAGGAGAGCCATCATCCCACAAGCCAGGAGATGCCACCCTCGAGGAGAGCCCAGCGTGCAGCACAGAGTCTGGGATAAGAGGTGGCACAGGAAGCTTGGCCAGGCTGGCTGTAGCACCAGGCTGGTGTCACTGCAGGACGTTGGCCTGGCCAGGGAGGCCAGTGCTTCAGTGCTCTGAGCCTCAGGAGCTGTGTGGGATTGATTCAAGGCCACAGGGAGTGTCCAGTGACCTCACCATGTCCTCTAATGCCACCCCACTGCTGACCAAACAGGGAGGCTGGCTCAGGCCACCCTGGGGAAGGCACCCTGGCCACTGCGTGGGCAGAGAGAGCACCGAGGGCTTCTTGCACAAGATCAGCTACGCAGAAGATCCAGGAAAACACGCAGCCAGAGCGGCCACAGCCCCCAGCCTGGCCCAGCTCCAGCTGCAGGTGGCTCTGGAGCTCATTGTCCCCACTGGGCAGCTCTGTGCCTGTACAGCATCCCAGTGAGGTGAATCCTGAGAACCACCAGTCCCTGCAGAATCCCACAATATCATCCCACAGCCAGGCTCGAGCACCGCACCCAGGGCAAAGGGGCAAAAGTCACCTTGCGGGAGCAAGGCAGGAACTTGGAGTGTGAATTTGAGGTGTCCCTGAGGAAACCTACGCCTGCAGAGGGGAGTGCCCTTGTTACCACTGGGCAGAAGCAGCCCTGGATTCCTGCTGGCTCCCGCTGCAGTGTGGTGAGTCAGCAACGTCCCTGCCATTATTTACAAATAACAAGCGAGGCTCCGAACACGTGCCACCAAAAACATGAGGCAGCAGCAGCAGTTTCACTCTCAATATGCCGTTGTGGCCTTGAAGCAATGCTGAAGAGCCTGCACTGGAGGCCAAGGCTCAGCCCAGGCAGGGATTTCTCTGCTGAGCTCCTGGATGCACACCCAGCACGTTGGGAAGGTGTTGGAGGGGGACGGCACATATGTGAGCATCCCTGTGTGTTTGTACATCCCTGCGCTCATCCTTCTGCTCCTGTGCCCCTGTGCTCGTGCATCCATGGATCCCAGGCCACCACTGCCCTGCACAGGGAGATTGGGTAGGTGTCGTAGAGGACAGATAAATTCACCTGGGTGCACCTAGCAGACACTCACTAATGGGGCCACATCAAGGACATTAATGAAATCCCAGCTCCCTTTCTTAGAGTGAGGCCTTATTCTCCTAAAGTGGGTCAGGCTTTGTTTGTGTGTTTGTCAGGGTCCCTTCAAGCGTGGCAGAAAAAGCCATTACCTGATGCTGCAGCCCTTCAAAATGCTTCTCTTGGGTTACTTAACACCGGGGGAGAGGAAAGGAGCTTTGTTCAGACTTTTTTTTGGCACCACAGAAAAAGCATCTGGTTAAGATTTTAGCCCATCCTTCACTTGAATTGCAAACAACATTTCGCTATAATTGGCCTAATTACTGAAATGAGACAAAATTTACGTGGGCTTTGCAAGATCAGTCAGGTGTCCTTAAAGAATAATTTTACGTGGCAGAGCAGTGGGTTTCTGGGGCAGCACTGGCACCGTGGGAGACACATCTTGGGAGGTGAAGTCTCCTTCCAGCCCCAGTGAGAAACCATTTAATCCTTCTCCTGACGTGGGGAATGGCACATCTCTGCAGGGCCATGGCAAGGGCAGTGTTTTGCTGAGCCTCTCTCCTCCTGACCCTGGGTTTTGTGAGCCCTGGGCATCCCCAGGATGCTGCCATCTCCCACCTGGAGCAGCCTGTCCCTCTCCCTCCTCATCCACACCAGCAGCTCCCAATTCTGGCGCTGGCACCATGAGTGGCTTGTCACAGTCACATGTCCCTGGCCCCAAGGATCCCTGTTTGCCAAGGGCTTAATGTTTAGCTGCTAATAAACAAGGCATATCAGGGAGGTTTTGATGACCAGTAGCTAAACTTTCCTGGGAAGTTTGCTGACTCTTGTGGCACAAACAAGGCCAGGATGTGGTGAAATTTTTGTTTCAGATAAAGTTTTCACTAGAAGTTTCCCAGAGCAGGCTTCCAGCTTTGCTCCAGCTCCTACTCCCTTGCTCCTGGGCATTCATTGAGTTCCAATGCTCAGCCAAGTCCCATCCTGCCCAAAAGCTTTCTCTCCATCCTGGCTGCACACTGATTTATCCAAGGAGGAGTTGTTTATTGGGGTTGGATCGGTTTGGGGGTTTGGCTCCAAGCAGCTGCAGGGGAATCAAAATAAGATTTTCAAAAAATGTCAAGAGGGAAAAGAAAAACCCTCCTTGTTCTTCTGACTTGAGAAATGAATGAATTTATCCTTCCTGCCTTTACCCCATGGGCATTTCTCAGCTAAAACCCTGAGTTTTTTCCCCAAAGGAATGCACCCTACAGCCCAGCTCAGCAGCTGCTGCCTGTCTCAGTGCCCATGGCTCAATCCAGCCTGGAGCCAGCTTTTGCCCATTTCTGCTTTGTGGGTTAGCTGAACCCATCCTGGCTTCTCCTCTGGGGGCATCCAGCAGAGAGGGAGGCCGGAGAATCACTCAAAGCATTTCAATCCCTAACACCATCCTCTTACCCCAGTGTGGCTCAGCTCGTTTGTCATTGATCCAAATGCAAACAAATGTTGTTAGAGAGGGACATTTGGCACTCAGGTGAGCACTGACCCATCCTCGCCCTCACTCCCGTGCAAAACCAGCTCTCCTGGCACTGCAGGAAGCTCTTGGGATGCTCCCACTGTCCTCCATGGCACTGCCATGGCACTGGCAAGGCTGGGCACCACTCTGTCCCACCCAGGGATTACAGCAGGACCCGGCTGCAGGCCGGCCCGTTCCGGCATCTCCCAGCAACTGCAGAGATAATTGCCATAAGTCTAATTGTTCCTGCTGGATAACGAGTGTTTTGCATCATCATCATCCCCAGCTGCCGAGAGCATCATCCGAGTTGCTATTTCAGGGCTGGAAAGCAGCTCCTCTGAGCCAGGAAAGGCCAAACCAGGCTGGATCTGGGCACCTGAAGCAAAGTCTGAACGCTGANTTAGCTGAGCCCATCCTGGCTTCTCCTCTGGGGGCATCCAGCAGAGAGGGAGGCCGGAGAATCACTCAAAGCATTTCAATCCCTAACACCATCCTCTTACCCCAGTGTGGCTCAGCTCGTTTGTCATTGATCCAAATGCAAACAAATGTTGTTAGAGAGGGACATTTGGCACTCAGGTGAGCACTGACCCATCCTCGCCCTCACTCCCGTGCAAAACCAGCTCTCCTGGCACTGCAGAAAGCTCTTGGGATGCTCCCACTGCCCTCCATGGCACTGGCAAGGCTGGGCACCGCTCTGTCCCACCCAGGGATTACCGCAGGACCCGGCTGCAGGCCGGCCCGTTCCGGCATCTCCCAGCAACTGCAGAGATAATTGCCATAAGTCTAATTGTTCCTGCTGGATAACGAGTGTTTTGCATCATCATCATCCCCAGCTGCCGAGAGCATCATCCGAGTTGCTATTTCAGGGCTGGAAAGCAGCTCCTCTGAGCCAGGAAAGGCCAAACCAGGCTGGATCTGGGCACCTGAAGCAAAGTCTGAACGCTGAGGATCCCCTGGTTTGCCAGGCTTCTTTGTTGCTGTGCAGGTGCTGCTCAGAGTGTGCTGAGCTGTGCGTGTTCTGCTGGTGTCCCCGGTTTTGGGCAATGCCACTGCAGGCAGCAGGGTTTGTCACAGCCTCCCCACGCTGTTCCAGCAGGCACATCAGCTCCACGCTGCCAGGACACACAGCTGGCAGCAAGTGTCACCCTCTCCCCCCACACCGTGGCTTGGATGAAGCAGCCACGTGGCAGCAGCTCCTGACTGGGCATTGATTTCTCCTCCACCGACAAACACTCTGCAAGACCCGAGGATCCACCACCTCAGATCGGGGCTGCTCAAGTGCACGAGGCTGCCTTGGCAGCAGGGAGGGTGTTTGAACAAGGCAGGAGCGTGGTGCTTCTCTCCCTGCACCCCACCTGGCACCTGGAATGGCTGCTGGTGACTGCTCCGTGCTGCGGGATGTATTGAGCAGCCAGCTGTGGCATCCCCACTCTGCTCATGCTCACAGACATGTGGGTTTGAGGCAGCATCAGTAGAGGCTGTGAATCCCATCCACCCCATCCACCACATCCCATCCCATCCCATCCCATCCCATCCCATCCCATCCCATCCCACAGCTCCCAGCTCAGCCCTGGCCTCTGCACCTCCTTTGCTTTTCCCTTCTCCCCAGGCTGCTGAGAACTATCAAGTGCAAATCTTGTTCTCAGAGCAGCAGCAGTTAATTAAATCTCCTTCAATTAACCCTCCTGCCTTGGTGGCTGGGAGGGGTTTGGGGACATCCATGTGGCACAAAGATGGGCAAAAGGGTTTGGCTGCCGGGCTGTCGCTCTGTGCCCCTCATGCAATACGCAAGCTCCTAGAAATGAGTTTGCAAAGGATGGTGCTGAGTTTGCCTTGGGAAAGGGTGGTTTGGGGTTTGAGATAAGAGTCCTGTGAGCTGGCTGGGGAAGGAGAGAGAGGAAAAAATGCGTCAGAGCAAGAAAGGGGAGAGATAAGTGACGTATCTGGGCTGGGAGCACGAAGGCAATGGCCTTCCTGGCGCCATGGTGGCTAGATCCAGGCTGTGACAGCTTTGGATGGAGCTGGCCCTGTGGCAAAGGGCAGGGAGGAGGCAGCCCCAGCCAGGGACCTGCTCCGGCTGCTGAGGGCTGTGTGGGGAATGGGTGATGGGGATGATGCCCCCCAAATTCATGCACCTGCACCCCACTCTGTGCTCCATCCCCTGCCAGTGCTGCCATCCTGGGACACACAGGATGTGCTCTGCACCAGGGCACGGGTTAGGTGTTAATTTTTGACCTTTGGGAACACCCTGCCTATCGTACCACCTCAAACTTTTGGGTCTGGGGTAGGTTTTGTACCGAAACCACCTCTGCTGCCGCTCAGAGGGGGATTTGAGTGACCAAAATCACCCAAAGCAGCGTCCTCGGGAGCCAGCTGGGCGCTCGTGGCCGATTTTGCCCGTTGTCTCCTAATTGCAGTTCTCCACGTTCCCTCAGAGCAAAAGGCGCAATTATCTGGAGGACGGGAAGTGCGGGGATCCGGCCGCAGTCGAGGGGGCGGCTCTCGCTTTAGCAGGATCCCTTCTCCCCCACCAAAGCAGCTGCTGGCATTTCTCCTGCCACCATCGCCGCCGTCCTCCCGTGCTGCCACATCCGCTCGGGCATCCTGGCAGGAAAACCGGGAGCTGGCAGCAGCTCCCTGTCCTCATCCAGCACCGCCGCGCCCCTGCGAGCACACAAACACTTTTTCTCTGCCAGCTCCCCGTTCGCAGCCCTGTATATACAGTATAATCCACCCACGGGGTATCCAGACTGTACTTGGCTGGGAAGGACAGAACATCCTTGTGATTCAAAAGGTCAAAATGAATGTCAATACATTGTGAGCAAGAATGCCAAATCCGTCTTGGGGACACGGGGTGCTCGTAGAGACCTGGCTGTCGGCTGTGCTGTTATTTAACAGGCACGGGGTGCCCAAAAACGCTCTGCTTGCTGCAGGGTCCAGCAGGGCAACTATCCCTGAAAATAAGAATTCCATGGTGTGCTAACAGCTTTGTCTGTTCAGCCCACGGGTCCCTGTACCCTCTTTCCACCCCTGGATAGTGAGGGGGTGAGCAGATCCTGATGCCCTTTCACGACATCCTCCCAGTCTCCTCCAGTTTCTGGCTCTAAAACCCAAAACTGTCTCCTCCTCAGGGCTTTGGTGCAGAATTTTCCTCCCAGGGCTCGGCTGGGGTTGAGGTCCATGGGCAAAACACAGCTGTTTGCTCTGGTATCGGGAAGGCAGCAAATCCCCCTGAGCACCAGAGCGGGAGAAACCACCCCTCCTCCTCTCCCCGGCGGAGTGAAACTGCTGTCATTTCAAGCTGGGCTGGAGGAAGCTCGGCTTGGGCGGATGGCTGGCATTGATTTCCAAGTGACAGAGGCACTCGCGTGTCCCTTGAGCTCCCAGCCCTGTGCCTAACGATTTTCCCTGCTAATAATCTCCGCCGAGCAGGCAGCAGCGCTGCAGGCACAGGGCACGGGGATGAGCGGGCTCATTCAGAGCCTGATGTGGCACTGCCAGGTCCATGCTGCTCTTCCTGACACCCAGAGGTGCTTTTCATTCCTCCCCAACCCATCCCAGCAGGAGGGAGCCCTCAGTGCCAGCAGCACCAGCCCCACTAATGATAGCCTAATGATTTTCTTTTTTAATGAAAGAAAGCCTTCTCAGGGCTTGGGGAATTTGGAGATGAATTAGAAATTCCCTTCACAGCGACTGGAAAACTCCCAGGAGCTGATGGTGTTTTGCAGGAGGGGTTTGAAGGCTTTGGAGCTGTGCTGAGCACATTCCATAGCGTGTCCTCCTGGATGCAGCATTCCCACCCACAGAACTACGGAATGACTTTAAAAATCATCCAGTTCCAACCCCCTGCCATGGACAGGGACACCTTTCACTATCCCAGGTCGCTCCAAATCCCGTCCAACCCGGCCTTGAACACTTCCAGGGATCCAGGGGCTTCTCTGAGCACCCTGTGCCAGGGCCTCCCCACCCTCACAGGGAGGAATTTCTTCGCATATCCCATCTACTCCTGCCCTCTGGAAGCCATTCCCTGTGTCCTGTCACTCCATGCCCCTATGCAAAGTCCCTCTCCAGCTCTCCTGGAGCCTCTTTAGGCACTGGAAGGGATTCTAAGGTCTCCCTGTCACCTTCTGTTCTCCAGGTTGAGCACCCCCAGCTGTCCCCACAGCAGAGCTGCTCCAGCCCTTGGGACATCTTTGTGGCCTTCTCTGGACCCGCTCCAGCAGCTCCACATCTTTCTTTCCTTCCCTCTCCTGACAGGAGCAGGAACAAGAAGATGAAACACAGATTTTGGGGACACCCCCAGCTGTCCCCATCGCGGTGCTGCCGTGAGGAGCCGTGTCCAGGAGGAGCAGTGGGACACTCGTGTCCCTGCTGGGGCCGAGGTCGGGGCAGGCGATGGGAGCTGGCAGCGCTGCCCAGCCTGGCAGGGCTCTGGCGGCCCCGACCTTTCTGGCTTTGAAAACAGGACGGGAACAAGACGCGCTTTTGTTTTCAGTTTGGGAGCTGGAACGGGACCTTCGGGCTGTTCCTGGGATGTTACAGCCTCCTGGCTGTGCTGGCGGTGGGGACCACGCTCTGATATCACGGGCAGCCTCCTTTGCATCCTTCCCATTTTGTCCTTTGTTAGCTGATCCCAAAGCTGTCCCCATCCTCTCCCACAGGCTGGGGATGCTCCCCTGGGAGCACAAGCAGGGATGAGCTGCTCTCCCTCTGCCTTCAGCTGGAAACCCCCCTGGCTCTCACCACGGCTCACGTGCTGGGGAGCCCAGGGAGGTCAGGGAGTTTGTGGCGCTGCTCTGTGAAAAATGTGACTGTTGCCCTGGGTAGCACAGGGCACTGAACTAGAAAACCAGCACTAAGGAATCCAGGTGCCTGCACCTTGGATTCTGTCACCTCTCACCTCTAAAACCCAGCTCGTGGCCACCAAGGAGCTGCTGGCAGCGACCCTGGACTGTGCTGTGGGGACAAGGCTGGGGACAGGAGGGCAGGGAGCAGCTGGGGCTTGCAGCAAGGCCGTGCTTACCCTCACAAAATGGAGGAAAATGGGGTTGAATCCCACATCCCACCACGAGCAGGGTCCTTACTCAGGCACCGGGGACACTCTGAGTCACACAAACTAGGGACAGTGTGACCTTGCACCAAAATCAGGAAGAGCTCTGGGCAGTCTGTCCCTGCACAGGGCTGGCAGTGGTTCACTGCTCGATATATCAGCCATGAGGTGGGCAGGCAGCAGGTGATGAGGCTATTTTGTTCCTCTGGTGTGCAAAGGGTGTCTTCTTTTTCTAGAAGAAAAAGTGAATCACTGCTACCCCGGATGGCAGGGATCTGGCACTTTGTTGTCACCCACCGCCAGCTCTGGGACAACCCCAAGGACAAAAAACTCAGTCTCTCTGCTTCCTGGCCCTGCTCCTTATCAACCTCCCACACCCACAAATGGAGAAATAATCTGCCTGGTTCCTGTGGAAGAGATTGTGAGCGGCCAATGATGAGAAATCACACGGGTCGTGCACGTGTGGGCTCCTGCAGCATTTCCCAGCAAAGCCCTGGATTGTTCCAGTAACTCCTGTGAGCCGCTTTTGCTCGCCCTCCGTGGTTTTCTGCCCCTTTTGTGTGCTGAGGTCCCATTTAATCTCCTCACTGACAAATTCAGACCACCTTTTGCAGGCTTGGGTTTCCTGTGGCAGGTGTCACAGCAGGGAAAGAGGGTTTCTCTTAAAGAAAATCAAGATTTCCATGTAATTTCTGCTGTGGGGATCTCAGGAGTTTACTAGGAAAACTAAACCTGATCTCAACTGCCTGATCTCAACCATGGAAAGCCAGGAGGGGTTTGAAGGTTTTGGAGCTGTGGTGAGGCTGTCTGTGTGTCCTGAGGTGTTTGGTCCAAAATCTCTCTGAATCTCCCCAGATCCTCCTGGCTGAGCTCTACCGAGGCTGAGTGAAGACAGGTCCCCACAGCCAGGAGCTGCTTTGGGGCTGGGAGCATTGGGGTTTGTAAAGCACAGAACTGGGAAAGAGGAGGAAGAAGGACTGGGGACACCCGGGGCAGCTCCATCCCTGTCCCCTTTGGCCACAGTCCCTCTGCAGCGCAGGAATACCCAGCATTTCCTTGAACCCCCAAACACCACGTATTCCTGCCCTGTGTCCCTATTGCCCTTCTCAGCTCCTTTTCCTTGTGCTGACATGAGGATTCATGCACAAGTCAGGCCAGGGACCGAATTCAGCTGGGATATCTGCCCTGCCAAGGGTTTGTGCCCCGAGCTGTCCCTGCACGGGTCCGGCTGGATCGGTGCCGCCCCGCGGTGCTGCAGAGCCAGCACCCCCTGCCCCAGGGTTTTGTTTGTCCCTGTGAAAAACACGATTCTTGTTTTTGCTGCCTCATGGCTGAACCGTTGCCCTCCCCGGGGATGGGTCCCTGAGTGCTGGCAGGGATTTACAGCCTGCCATGATTTATGGGGGAGGTGGAGCGGGACAGAGCTGTCACAGCCAGCACCGAAGGAATCCCGGCATTAGTCCAGCATGACCTTACCTGGCCATGCAGGACAGAGCTCTGAGATCAGAGAAGTGACCCCTGAGGACAGCGGTGGCATCCACGGGACGGGTGACAGCGTGCGTGTGTTCTGTCATGCGTTCCCCTCGTGGAAAAAAACAGACATGAGAATCTAAAATGCAAATTTTTTGCCTCTAGTTCAGAAGTCTGCTCGTCTGTCTCATCCAGGAGGGACATGGGAGGAGCTGACACTGCCATGGGGTCCGCCAGGTGACCCAAAGACAAAGCAAGTCATGTGGAGTGGCAGCACGTGTGGTGGTGGGCTCTGAGAAGTCGTTCAGCAGTAACACAAAGCGGAGGAGCCGTGGAAATCCAGGGCTCTGGGATCTGGGACACCCCTGGCCCTCAGGCACATCTCCTTACACCACCACCCTCCTCTGCAGAGAGAGGGAGGGCAAAGCCAGCCCCAAATCCCAACCACTTCTCATTTCTCGACTGCTCCCTTCCCATCCAGCTCCTCCTTGTCCACACAGGGCTCTGTGGCCAGACCAAGCTGCTGCTCGCAGGACTGCGACCCAGACGATTCATACGTTCAATACAGTCATCTTGTCTTCAGCAGAGTGTTGAAATCCAACCCTGGGTTCTCCCAGGCCGTCTCTGCCCTCCTCCTCCCGTCCTGGGTGAGAGGTCTGTGGTTGCTCAGCACTGTTTACTGGCCAGGAATTTTTCCCCTCCAGCTGTTTCTTTATTTTCACTGCAAAGCGATGCAGAACCACCTTGACCGAGAGCAGGTGAAAGCCCAGCACTGATGCCTGCACCAGTTCAGACCAGCAAGGAGCTGGGCATTCTTCTGCAGGGTGGGATCAACATGAAGGGACATGGAGAGGTCCCTGCCGTGGGATCAGGTGTCCAGATCTGGGGTTTGCCATGAGCAGGGTGTGGGACATGTGGGGTCACACCAAAGCCAGCGCTGCCTGCGGGACTGCTGGGGATCCCTTTCCTCTGGGGAGCCCAGGTGTGTTCTGGGGCTGTCAGGATGGAGCTGTCCCCCTTCTAAATGTGACAGCATCACCAGCATCCCTCCTGGGACAGTGTGAGACAGTGGCTGGCCTTCCAGACAAAGAGCCTTTGGTGATGAAATGCCTCTTGAGCAGCTCCATACCAGCCTGACAAGCAGCCCGTGCTGAGGTCATGCTCTTCCAGCTGGGTTGCCACCAGCCATTGAGTTATTGCAGGAGGAAAGAGAGGATTTAGCCTTGGTCTGTCCTTGCTGCAGAAAGCTGGGTGTGAGCATGGATCTGAGGCTGTGAGACCCTCACCCCTGTTCCCACCTCACTGCCCAGTTCCTGCGAGGTCCCCACTGCCAACCCAGGCTGTTTGAGCTCAGGGGAACTCCCTGCACAATGCAAGTGTCTTCCAACACACTCCCCACTCACCAGACCCTGGATCATCCCCATTTTGGGTCCTCCCCAGCTCCCCAGGTTGGTCTTGCTGCCCAGCCTGGCCGGGTAAAGAGTTCCAGCACCCAAGGGCTGTGCCAGCCCCGTCCCGGTCACGGATCTGGGATTTACCCACAGGATTTTACCGGCAGGAGTGATACCCGATCCCCGCGGTTGATAACAACCTTCCACGGCTCTTAGCCAGCCTCTCTGCGAGAGGTGAAGCAGTTCAGCCTCCCACAGCTCCAAGGAGTGGAAAGGCAGGTGCAAACAGCTAAGAATTAGTTTGGGGAGAGCCAGGGCCGTGCTGTGCCAAGCCCTGCTGCATTCACCGGGAGTATCAAAGCCAGTGTCGCGCCCCAGGAGAGCCCCGTTTCGTGCCACGTACCCCCCACCAACGCTTTCCAGCTCCTGTGCTCATTTTCACCCAAATTACACTGGAGGTAGAAGTCAAAAGGCAATTTCTATGCGCATCAGGAGAATTGCTGATGGAGGATAGAGAGGAGAGACAGCTCCTGCTGAGAAAAACGCTGCAGCGTGAGCCCGGCCCTCTACCAGACACCGGAGCAGCAGCCCGGAGGCCAAACTTCCTGGGAAATCTGGTTTCCTTGGGCTGGCCGTCGCTGGGTTTGTTTTGTTCTGGGCTTGAGATACCGTTGGGATGAAAAAAAAAAATGCTTTGTAAGTGTTGAATTAAAAGGATGATGCAAAAGCTGCAGGGTGCTTTGGCTGGGAAACGTGAGCGGCTCACGGTCGGTCCCGGCAGGGCTCAGGCTGTTTGGAGAACATGGGGTTTCTGCGATTAGGCTGCTCATATGACTCAATATATAACCACCAGTTACACACTAGATTTAATCTTGGGTCAAAAGTCATGGATAATTCAAACCACGCAGAAAATGTTGATCGCCTGCTTGCTGGAGCTGTTTTTCTCTGCAACTCTTTGTTTAGGCTAAACAACCTCTGCAAAGCAAAGGCAGCCTGGCTCAGGGCAAGAGTGGGGCCTGTCCTGGCTGGAGCAATCCCTGGTCTCACTCCGGGAGCTGTCTGCTCGGCCTGCATCCCACATCCAACTTTCTGAGTCTCATTTCACCTCATGCATTTGCTGTGAGGGAAAAACAAGGATGATTCACGCCCTAAATTTCCCGTTGGAAGCATCTCATCAGCCCCCAGCCAAGTCATGCCACTGTTTGAGCAGTGAGGGTGCCTTCCTCACCCTGAGGGGACAATTTTGGGAATGCTGCCTGTAGCAAGTTGGATACCTGGCTCCCTGCATTCTGTATTTCATTTGGTTCCTCTCAGGGACTGCCCCAGTTTCTTGTTTTGGGCAGTTTCTTTCCCAACCAAGTCGCGAAAACCACTCTGGTATCTGAAAGATGCCAGTGGGGATGGTCAGGATTGTTCTGCCTGGTCGGGTTAATTGAGCAAAGGATTTCCAAGCAAGGGTTCAGGTCAAAGATCTGTGCCTGGGGTGGTGAGGGACTGGAACTGGAACAGCCCAGAGCAGCCGTGGATCCCTGGCAGTGTCCAAGGCCAGGTTGGTCACCCTGGGACAGTGGAAGGTGCCCCTGCTCATGGAAGAACAAGAACCCCACAACCTTTAAGGGACTTTTAGGGTCCTTTCCAACCCAGGCCATTCCATGGCTCCATGATGTGGAGCTCTGAGGTCTCAGGGTGTCTGTGGGGAGCGTTTGCCGCTCCGTGCACCCACGAGCAGATGCTTGTCCTTTCACTGCTTTCCAGAGGCAGCACCCCTGATTTCTGGTGAGCTGCTTCTCTGCTAAAAGCTTCACTGGGCAGGAGAGGGAGAAGCCTGCAGCTCTGCAGAACGCTGTTTTGCAGGATGGTTATTTGTAGGGAATGCAGCGTCCCTTCTGCCGGTGGCAGCAGACGTCACTGCGCGGTTGTTGCACAGGGACAAGGGCCTGTCGTGGAGCGTGGCTGAGCTCATCCATCACTCAGCTCCTCTGCTCCTCAGTCTCCTCTCCGGTCATTAGGAAGGATGAGTGATCCCTCCCTTCCCCTACAAAACCCTTTGCCACGCGGTGACAGAGAAGGATGCAAAGAGCATCCTAAGAGCACAAAAAAGCTTTTCACTGTGGGAACAGAAAGGTGGCAGGGAAGTGACATCCAGTCCGTTCTGCAATCAGGAGGGGCACTGAAACAACCACCTCACCCAGGGTTGGGCAGGATGATGCTCAACCCCATCTCTGGGGTTCTGGGAGCCAGAACCTCCTGGTGCTCGGCTGCTCCTGCCCTCACCATGGAGCCGGTGCTGCGGGCAGAGCTGGAGAGTTTTACCAGCAAAAAGGGATCTGAGCCTGGGGTAGAGCCAGCCAGAGCCTGAGAGGGCTGATTCCTCTTCCCATACATCTGCACAGGAAAGAGGCAAAGCCCTTGGGGACGAGGAGAGAAAGCACTGGAACAGGCATAAACAGCTTAGTAATAATACTAATGATAGCAGTTAGCACGTCGGCAGCGGTTTGCAGCGCAGAGCACTGTGCAAACATTAATTAGTGCAGGCAGACAATTCAGCGATATGGTTCCCATTTTGCCAACTACGATGAGCAGAGAACCGACCATCTGCTTAAATCCTCTTTAATTTAATCCCGGGGCCTTCATAGGAAAATCCTGAGCCCGTTTCAGCCCCAGATGAAACCACTCAGGAGCGGATGGACCCTTCAGACTCTCCTGGATCCCACCAAGGGATGTTTGAAGGGTGTTGGTGCCTGTGGGCCGAGCCTGGAGGTGGAAAACACACGGTGGCTGTTTTCTATGTCAATAAATACACGTGGTGTAGCCAGAGCACCGGTGGTTTTCCTTTAGACACGTGTTGCTGGTCCTTGGGGCTTTCCAGTTGGAGCTGTAGGGTTGGTTTAGGCCATTCTCATCCTTTGCTGCCCTGCCTGTGGTAGTTTTTATGTCCTGTTAGGACAGCTGGTTCATTAATAAAAATTAAAGCAGATGTCAAGAATGTCTGGGATGAGTCAGAAGGGTTAAAGCTGTAACTGGGGTTCAGCCCTTTGGGGTGACTGTCGTGGCTCCAGGGACACGTGTGGCTGAGACTGCAGGCACCAGGATAAACCCAAACTGCTGAGTTTGAACTCAAATTGGAGTAACCAGGGTTTGTTTTTCCTTTAAGATTGCACAGCAAGCACAGACTGCAGCGGGGTCTGGCCAAGGACGGGGCTCAGCACTTGCGGAAACGAATCGAAGCCCAGCACGAGCCAGACACAGGAGCAGCACCCCAGAAATTCCTGGGGAAGTGCAGATATTGCAGGAGGGTGACGAGCAGGTGGAAGCAGAGCTGTGATCACACCTCAGCACAGCAGCGCAGCGGTGCTGGGGTGCAGCCATGCCTGGGGCTTTCTGCAGCCCTCCCTTGCTCCACAGATAATTCCTGGGCAGGGAAAGAGGCAGATGGAAGCACAGGGGATGGGAAAGGCCAGTGCTCCCACAAGGAGATCCCCTTCTCCTTCAGCAGCAGGAAAACATGTTTGCCTACTCTTAAGCTAATATTGAAACCACCGAGCTTTCCCAAACACTGTGTCTGAATTTCCCACTGCACGT
The DNA here is from genome assembly GCA_013400315.1 of Bombycilla garrulus. Classification (NCBI taxonomy): domain Eukaryota; kingdom Metazoa; phylum Chordata; class Aves; order Passeriformes; family Bombycillidae; genus Bombycilla; species Bombycilla garrulus. The sequence continues at coordinate 45,265 of VXBU01006629.1, read as the reverse complement.
GAACTCATCAGCCCTACACATGGAAGAACATGCTCAGCTACAGCACAGGCTGGTTCTCCTAGGCTGATTTATCAGCGTTAGTGACTTTTTTTTCCACTAGGTATAGATTTAAAAGTCAATAACGATGGGATTTTTCCTCTTCTCTGGGCAGATGGGTCCTAACACAGAGTCAAGAAGGGTTTGCAAAGAATTTTAGTTTTTTCTTTAGACGAAAGAGCTCCTGAATCACTTTGTCCCTGACTGGGCACACCTCATATTTCATCTAAATCCTGCACTGAGCCGAGCTGGACCTGCAGCTACATGGCAATTATGCAGATGCTGAAACGCTTGGCTAAATCAAGGCTTTCGTCCTCTCACCATCTCCCAGGGCCTTTTCAAATTATCCCCCAGCCCAGCCATGTTTTGAGGTTCCAGGATGGTGCAAATGGTGCAGACAATGCTGATTTCAGCAAGATCCTCCAAGCTTGGGCTCTCTCTCAGTTTTGTCTCGTGAATGGCATCCCCAGGCAGCTCCTGCATCCCATCTCCACGCCAGGTTGCCTTGTTAAGTGTCTGATTTTAATTTCTCTCAATTGCTGGGCCCGAGCAATTTACGTAGTAACGAGCAATTCATCCAGGGGGAGAGTGTGGATCTAGGTTAATTGGTCTGACAACTGAACCCAAGCCTTTCCGGTTTTGCCCAGTCTTCCTTATTTCCCTCTCCTTCTGCACAACCTCTGCAAAGCTCTCAGCCTTGTTAATTAAAGGAGGTAACTTCACCCCAAGGGCTGTTTCGTTCTCTCCTCCCTCCTCCAAATGCAAGAATAAAACAAGCAGCAAGAATGAGCTAGCTGGGGATGAAACAACCACCCAGGAGCAGGACGGAGCCGGCTGGCTCTGACAGGAGTCAGGCTGTGTGGGGCTGCTGCTGCTCTCCCGGGCTTTGGGGAAACAATGCTGCGTGGGGAAAGCAGGAGCAGGGCCAGGAACACTCCTCCAGGCACGTTCGATGTGTTCCACCTGCACGCTGCAGAGCAGGACGGGGTGGAAAACACCAGGGTCCCCAGGGCTGGGTGGGTTCTGGGTCATGGCTGGGGTTGCAGTGCTGCAGATTTGTGGGGACAGGTGCAGGAGGGGTTATGGCTTCTTGGGAGCACACAGCCCTAAATGTCTGGGCACTTCTGAAACCTTTTTTGCTACAAAACACTGTCAAAAGCCCCATCTGTGGGGGTCTCTGCCCTGTGGCCACACCAGGAGGAGTAAAAACGAGGCTTTGCCCTTTTTTTGTGGACTCCTTGTGGTCTCTTTTTGTGAATTCTCATTACAAAGCTGGGCTCTGCCCATGCCAGGCAGGGTGGGACACTCAGCTCCCTATTTTCTGTGTAACTCAGGTGTGGGCAGTCCCAACCCCACTGTACAGGAAGGAATCAGAACATATTCTGTGCCTCCACTTTCATAATCAGAATGGTCATGGGTCGTGGCAGCCAGGCCCACAAGGCCTGAGAAAAGCAACTTTTCTCAGGTTGTGTTGAGTGAGAAAATTTCTGAGGGAATGCAGAAAATGGAGTAGATGAAGGAAGAAACTGAGTCAACACCCAAAAGTCCTCCCTCTTGTTCCAACTACTACCATGCTAAAAAACCCAAAACCTACTTTTTCACCCTGTGATAAACTACAATATCATCTACTTCATACATTAACATAAACTCAACTCCTCACAAAGTCCTGGAAGCTCTTCCAGGGCCAAAGTTGAAAACTGTGCTCTCCTGTGGAATAAAATGTCCCAGGACAGGCACAGGAGATATTCCCGTGTCCTGGATTCCGACAATGGGTAACCCAGAGATCAATTTTGGAGCGAGGAGATGCCAGTGATGTTTATAGTCAGACATGTTTCCCTGCAGCCTGGTCTGTCCTGCAGAGAATAAACTGCTCCTAGTGCAGGGAATCAGTCCCAAAACTTCCCCCGTGCTCTGAGGGTGGCTGAACTGCTGCTGGCACCAGTGCCTGTCCCAGGAGCCACCCAGGAACACTTTCCCTGGGATGAAAAAGGATGTGCACAAGATGCACGAGCAGGAAACACAGCTCTGCTAGACTGGAAAAGGAAAATCTGTTATAAAACAGGCACCCAAGGAGTGAGTTTGCTCTTCCAGAGGCCGTAAGAGCTGGAGGGTCTGGGACTGAGAGCAAAGGAGATGCCTGCAAGAGGAGGGGTGGTAACACCTGGAAAGCTTCAGAGATTGTTCCTCAGGGCTCGTGGAGTCATTACCTGGCAGGGCTGTGACTGGGAGGGGAAGGAAGCAGGGCTGGGGCATCGAGCCAGGGGGTTCCCAGCTGGTGCCCGGCCAAAAGCCTCAGCAGGTGGGCACAGAAAGGGCACAGGCACCAGGGATCCCAGTCCCAGCAGGTGGGGAGCTGGCTGAGAGCTGGGGCTGGCTGCTGCCCACACCTGATGGTGCCTGCAGCAGTGATATCACAAAATGGTCTGGGCTGGAACCTTAAAGACCATCCATTTCCAACCCTGGAGACTTTGAGCCTCGCCTGGGTGGCACCAGCGCGGTGTTCAGGTGCTTTGCAGCACCGAGTCCCTGCCTTTCCCATCCCTTCTCCTGGGAAGGGCTCAGCCCGTGCAGCAGGAGCTGCTCCTCATCCTCACACATCCCCTGGAACTCACAGCAGGACCCTCTCGCTCCACTTTGACTGAACAGAAGCCGACTCCCAGCCTCCACAGCTGCTGCCAGTGCATCTCCCAGCACTTTTGGGAGTTTCCCTGAGCCCTCTGGTGTTTTGAAGCCATCCCCAGGAGCTGTTGAGTGAGCCACCAGATGGATGTGAAGGCAGCACAGGTGCCAGGCTGAGGCTCCCCCTGGGATGGCACGAAGGAAAAATGCCATGGGCACACAGGGACTCACTTGGTTACAGATCCAGAGACCCCAAGCGCTCTCACCCAGTACCTGAGCTGCAGCTCTCCAGTTATTGCTGTTCATCTCCCTCTCCTGAGACTCAGGAAAACAGACCCAGCTCCAGCCTTGGTTACCTGGAGATGCTGAAAGCACATTCAGGGGCATGGGGTACCGGACCCACACACAACCAAGGCAAGATCACCCCAAATCTGGCAAGTTAGGGTTTAAAATAACACGTGTTCAGAGCGAGTCTGGTCTGGGAGAGCAGCAACAGACCCAGCTCCAGCCTTCCATCCCAGGATCATCACTGGCCCCCTCCAGCTGAGGAGGACGGGACAGGTGAGGGGCAGGGATGAACTCAGGGAGGTTGTGGGGTGTGCAAACTCAGCTCCACTGGTCTGTGCCCATGGTGTGGCCTGACACCAGTGCCCTCCCCTATGACGGGTGTTTACAGAGCTGGACAGGATCCCTGGAGCCCTCGTGTCCACGTCCCTCTGGCTGCAGGACATCGGGGTTCTATGAGGTCGTGCTCAGACCCTTCCCCCAGCTGCATCCATGAGCTGGGGACCTCCAGGAAAGGGCCACGAGCTGGGGACCTCCAGGAAAAAGGCGGCGGTGGGATGTTGCAGGCAGGTTTGGTGGTTGGTGGGAACCCCAGGGAGGTGGCCTCGTGCTCGGGGTTGCTGGTCCCGGCGGTGCTCCGAGTGCAGAGTCAGCTGGATTTTGGCAGCTCTGAGCCCTGGCCCCTCACTGCCCACGGTCCTGGCCCCAGGGAGGCAGGGAGAAGGTGGCACGCTCACGTCTGAATACAACATGTTCCCCAAGCATGTTTGTTAACATAGTCACAAATAAATATTTTGCAAGATTTTTGCCAGGAGGACGGGCTTAGTGTGTGTGGAGCCTTGAAGGACAGGAGAAAGCCAGTGCAGCCTATCAAGTGGGCTCTGGTCTGGCCTCCACAGCACTGCTGGGGCAAGGGAAGTTGATTTCTCTCTGGGGAGTGCATTACTCAAGTCCCTGTGCACAAATTGAGAAGCAAATCCCATTAATCCAACCAGGAGGGAAATGGTGCTGGGGGAGAATGGAAGGGCGAGCAGAACCCACCAGGAACCACCCCAGTGCCCCTGTCCTCCCCCACTGGTAGATCTGCCCCCACTCCGTCCCCCGAAACAGGCTCTGGCTTCAGGGTGAGCAAAAGCAAAAGGCAAAGTCATGTGTCAGCTCCTTGGGGGATTTCAGGCTTTCAGGGGCAGGATGAGCAATCTCAGCCCCGGGAGAGCAGGGCCAGAGCTGAGCAGGGGAAGCAGGGATGCCCTGGGCTGTCAGGGCTGTGATTTGTGCAAGGATATTTTCTTTATGGACTTTTAGGTGCCTAGTTCATCTCCTAACCCACAAGTCGTTCATGTTTTTGCCCATCCCATTCTCTGCCCCATCCAGCCGCAGAGAGAACAAGCAGCTGGGAGGAGGCCCAGCAGCTGGTGGAGGCCTCAGCACATTTCCCCATCCCTGGCAGTGTCCAAGGCCAGGTTGGATGGCACTTGGAGCAACCTGGAACAGCTGAAGGTGTCCCTGCCCGTGGCAGAGGGTTGCAATGAGATGGTTTTTACGATCCCTTCCAGCCCAAACCGTTCTCTGATTTTCCTGGCGGCTGCCCCTCGGTACCCGCTGGTCCCGGTGCTCTGCGCCTCGGGGCTGCAGTGCGCAGCGGGAGGGACGCGGAGGGGATGGCAGCCTGGGCTGGGAGAGCCGGCGGCTGAAGGAGGGCTGGCACACCGTGCCGAGCGCAGGCTGGCAGCAGCGAGCTCCCACACGCGATCTCACAGTCCCCTCTAGTGGATGTTCCTCTTCATCCGCATGGATGTTCCTCTTCCATCCGCAGGGATGTTCTGTTGGAACCCAGGGGGTTCCTTTGATGCCTTTGGCCGACCCAAACCCTGCTCAGGAGGCTTTTCAGCCTTGCCAGAGGTGTCAGGGACCCTGGAATGATACTGAAAATGCCCGTGGCTCTGATTCTAATCCATGGAACAGGTTGTCAACTTTGTATGAGGAATTTCAAGTCACAAAAACTTAGATGGAAAAATAGTAGTAGTTATAAGTAAAAAGAAGAAAATTTGAGTGTATGTACAGGGGGTTTAAAGCCCTGTACAGGGGGGTTGGAGATCTGTACAGGGGGGTCTGAGGCACAAGATGGAGAATCTTTACACGTGCCATGTTATCTTTTGTTCTTCTTCATCACCTCCATCTTCTTGGTGCTGCTGGCACTTTGGGATTGGTTTGACACAGATCTGGACAGTGTGGTGTGAGGGGCACGGGTTGGTAATTAATGATAAACATTCAATAGGTAGTTATTAGTATCAAAGATCAGAGCTGACCCGGGGCGGGCACAGTGTGTCTCTGGACGCGTTCTGTGCCAACCCTGGCAGGGCAGAGAAATCTACTTTTGATAAGGAACTGATAAACTGCCTTGAGAACACCAACAAACCACTGCAGACTCCTTCAGCAGCACAGGCTGGAAACCTAGACTTTTCTACATATTGTGGGGTCTCCTGGGGCAAAGGAGATCCCCACAATGTTCCTCTTCCATCCGCAGGGATGTTCCTCTCCATCCGCAGGGATGTTCCTCTTCCATACGCAGGGATGTTCCTCTCCATCCGCAGGGATGTTCCTCTTCCATACACATGGATGTTCCTCTCCATCCGCAGGAATGTCCTGCCCACGCTGCGCCAGCACCTCCGGCCTCCAGCGCCCGGCGCCAGCAGTGACCCTGGGGCACCATCCCGCCCCTCTCCCCAGACTGGGCATGGCGGCAGGCGCAGAGCCACATCCAGCTGCCTCCAGCTGCTCCATCGCTTCCTTCCCCTCCTGCGTATTTGGGTGACTCATCCTCCCGTCCCCTGCCCTGGCTTTGTCCCGCACCACCCGCTGCCCTTGCGTCAGGGCTGGCCCCGGCTGGCCCCGCATTCCTGGCTCTCCCCTCCGCTGGGATTTCACACCGCTCGCTGCGATTTCACACCGTTCCGAGTTTTTTGGGCAGAGGCCAACGTGAGAACGAGCTAATGAGCGCTCCGTGTGAGGATCCAGGGGCGAGCATCACCTGCTCCCGCCCTGCCAGGGCCTGCTACTCTGCTCCACTTGGACTGGGGAGAGGTGGGATGCCTTCAGGTGGGAATCCTCTGAGGGGGAAGGGTGTTTGTACATTTGTCCAGCAGCTTCTGCCCATGGGAAAGGTGCAAAGGCTCGCACCAGCACTCAGGTACCATCTCCCTACCCCTCCTCTCTGCCTCTGCCTGCTTTGGGCACTGCTTATCACCTGGAATACATGTGATATCTGCAACCTGAGGCTTTTCAAGAGGAAAAAAACCACATAGGAGAGGGTGGAAGAACAGACACAGCTGCAGACCAGGACTTCATCATGCTCCATCAGCAAAGATTGTAAAAGATCTTTAGGAAGATGAATTCTACCCAAAACCACCCCTTGGCTTTTTTTCTGCCCACAGGGACTGTGTCTAACAGGCAGCAGGGCTGGTTCCAGGTTTTCTGGACAGGAGGAAGTTCCCAAACGTGGAGGTGAAACCCCCACACAGAGCCACACTGGGAAACTGCAAACCCCAAACTCCATTTCCAGGCAGCTGGATGCCAAACAACCCAGTGTTTATTGCAGGGCTCCTCATTTGCCTCGGGTTTAGAGATGTACATTCAAAAATAAAAGCTCTGTGTATCTCAGCTGGACACAGACAGGCTTGAAGGACGAATCTGTCGGCGATGGAGTCACCTCCCAGTCCCGACTGTGGGAGCAAACAGTCCAGCTACCAGCTCAGGATTTCTGTGCATGCAGTTGGAGCCTCAGGCATGAGAAACTCCAGCTCTGCTTTCAAGTATATTTGGTGTGAACCCACACAGTTTCTCTGGCATCACATTTCACCACGGAGGGGAAAAGTCCTGCTGGCCCCAGAGAGCCACATCCCTCGGGTGTGCCCCAGCCTCGGGGGAAGGTGACAGGTTTGGGCAGTGCTGGAGCGATGTGCCAGCTTGTTTTGGCTCAGTGAGCAGGGAGAAGGCTCTGGGGAGCTCGGGCAGCTCACATTTGTGTGGTACCATTAGAAAAAAAAAAACAAAAACCAAAAAAACCAAAAAAACAAACAGCTTGGACACCACAAAGTCACCCTGGCTGCACAGAGGTGCAGGTCTGGGGGAGCCGAGGGGTTCCTGACATCCAGTGGCTGCAGCAGCTGCCCGTGGTGCTCCCATGCTGCAAACCCTCCAGCCAAGGCAGCTCTTGGCCAGCGTGCTGCACCTCGGGCAGCTGCACATCCCAAATGGAACACTCCAAACTAAACCCACCACACAGAGAAGCACACAGTGGTTTAAACAGAAAAAAAAACCCCAAACAAATGAAGAAAGAAAAAAAAAAAAAAGGAAAGAAAATAAGATGCTTGTGGTATGTAAATCCCACTGTCCTGGGCCAACCATGCCAACTTTGTAAACTGCCCCCATCCCAAGAAACAGGGCAAGGCCCAGATCGACACAGGCCCCATCCCTGGCCCTGCAGCACCCAGGGGAGGCACAGGTTCCAAAGCACCAACTCCAGAACCCCTCCAGGTCCTGGGTACAGGAGGGGTCTGGCTGCCACTGCTGAGTTACATTATTTGTGGGCTGTGTAGCTTTAAGTTGATGTACTTTCACTGATGGGGGCCCACAGGAGAGGGGAGAGGCAAACCAAAGGTGTGAGCACAGAATGCAAACCCCAGCCAAAGCCTGGCACCACCTCTGCCTGTGGGGTTACACGTCCAGGTGGGGAATTTGACTCCTGCAGCCAGCAAGTCCTTGGGCCAGGAGGGCAGTGGGATCCCAGACAGCGTGGGGACACACAGCAGTGGGGACCAATGGCCTCTGTGGTGTCAGCAGTGACACAGCCAGCTCAGCCCTGGGGCTTTGCTGGGCTGGGCTAGCACCGCTCCCGCTGGGGACAGCTGGGCTGTGGAGGGAATGCCAGGCTCTCCCAGCAGTGGGATGTCTCTCTGAGGTTGGGAGGAGCAGCAGCAGCAGCTTTCTCGTGCCAGACAGGTCACTGGTGCAGGCTTAGCGAAATAAAAATGAGACAAACAAGGGAGGAAGAGGCTGTGGGCACAGCTATGCCAAAACCACCCCTCTTGGAGCTGCCCCTTGCTCTAAACCCTCCATTTTTGGTGGCCAACTGCAGCTTCTCAGCAGCGTTGGCTGCTCCCAGAGCTCAGCAGCGCCTGCACTGTCCCCTCACAAAGGTGGCTGGGACAGCTGTGCGTGCTGTGACCCCTTTGCACCAGGCAGGCACTGAACACCTCCCTGCAGAGCTCCAGAACCAGGCAGGCACTGAACCCCTCTGTGCAGAGCTCCAGAACCAGCCAGGCACTGAACCCTCTGTGCAGAGCTCCAGAACCAGGCACTGAACCCTTCTGTGCAGAGCCCCAGAACCAGGCAGTGAACACCTCTGTGCAGAGCTCCAGAACCAGGGGAGTGGTGCTGGCAGCCCCACTCTGTCCCCAGCCATCCAGAGCTGGGACTGTGGTGGAGCTGCAGAACAAACCATCCTGTGGTACAGCTCATGGGCATCTCTCATGGGCTCCTGTGCTGGTTTTGGCCAGGGTAGAGTTAATTTTTTGCACGGTGGCTTGTGTGGGGCTATATTTTCTGCGGAGAAAATTAACTCTACCCTGGCCGAAACCAGCACAGCTCCCCAGCCTTTAACAGAACAACCCCCCAGAAATCTTCCCTTGTAGTGAGAACTGCAAAGAGCAACCCATGGATGTGTCAGTGACAATCCTCCACCCACACAGCCCCAGTGCAGGGAGCCTGGACAGCGCTGCCTGCTCTCCCTGCCCTTGCAGCCCCTCTCTCCAGCTCCAGGCACTGCCAGAGGGAAACACCTCCTGAGGCAGCTCCTGGGGATGGAACCTTGCAAGGACCAAACCAACCACAGGCATGATCCCTGACTGTAACGTGGAGGGAGGATGGAGAGCCGGTCTGCGCCCTGCAGTGCCACCAGGCAAGGGCAGTGACACGCTGAGAGTGACCTTGTCCATCGCAAACGCCGGGCTGGCCCTGTGGGGGTGCAGAGGCAGCACAGGGACCCCAGAATCCAGTGGGAAATGCCCCCAGCCAGGCTGTCAGGTCCGCAGGCACAGTCCTGCTGTTGCTCCCCAGCAGGGATGGGCCGGGGGTTGTTTTTCAAGTCCAGCTGACTGTGGCGCTTCAGCTCACCCTCCTCTTCCTCTCTGCAGCAGGAACAGCGTCTGCCTGCCTGTCCATCCGTGGTTCTGGCCTCCAGCAGGGCTCCACACAGACACAGGCAGGTGGCTGCAGCCCCAGGTGGCCCTGGGGGCCGGTGTTTAGGTGGCCTGGCCGGGTGGGAGGCGTTTGCTGTCCAGAATGGCTTTCCAGTCGTCAGACCAGGAGTGCAGCCGGCGGCTGGGGGGCTTCAGCTGCAGGTGCTTGTTGTGGCAGGCAGTGAAGAGCACGTGCTCCCAGCTGGGGTTCTGCTCTGCCCCTGCAAAGCAAGGAAAGTCAGTGGTCTGGACAGCTCCGTGAGACACTCAAGGTGATTTTACTCCGAAGTTACAAAACCCAAACAGCCTGGAAAGACTGACACCCATCCCTGGCTGCCTCCAGTCATTCCTTCACACCTCACCTCTCACCTGTTATATCAGGTCTGTCATCTATAAGCAGATCAGCAGAAACCACCGTCTTATCTCGTGTCAAAACTATCTGCTCGAGAAATTCGGGGCCAAAGTGCTTCTCCACCCAGGCATACTGGAAGGCAAGAGATGGTGGTGAGCTCAGGGAAGGCTGATGGATGGGACAGGGGGTGCTTGGTGGAGCAGAAGTAGCCCCCACAGAGGGAGGATATCTCTTAATTAGTTCATTAGTGGGATAGATTTGGATGCTGCTGGAGTAAAAGTCCTCTGAAAGCCAAGCAGCTTTTGATGTCATGATGAAAGAGTAAGAGCAAGAGCCTCAGTGCATGCAAATGGATGGAACGGGTGGATTTTACAGCCAGAGGCATGCAGGGGTCAGACATTACAGGATGGGAGGGGGAGATCTGGGCCTGCTCACCTTCTCGTAAGGGCAGTATCGGTACTTCTTGATCGGGCTCGTGCAGATGAACACGTCAGTGCTGCCACGAGGAGAAAAACAGGGCCAGAGTGTCATCCTGGGCCAGAGCAGGCAGCAGCCCAAAGCCAACCCCCCACCACACGCAGATCAAACAGATTCAAGACATTAATCCCCCATCTCACAGAATCCCACAGCACAATCGTGTTCCCCTTTTCACAGCCTTCGCTGGGAGCACAGAGCTGAAGGGAAGGGGCTGCACGTGGCTGAAGTTGGAGGTGACTGCTCCAAGAATCAAAGCCCTCTCTTCCCTCCCTTTCCTGATGGCTGGGAGATATTGACTTTTAATGCTGTTGTTGTATCAGCACTTCCAGCAAGAGGTGGATGTGAAGACACAGCTGCTCCTCTGTCCATCCCCACACGCCATGGGCAGGTTCAAACTCACTCTGCCAGGTTTGCCATCTGCTTCACAGCTTCCACAGCCCCAGGGAGAGGGTCCAGCTCGATGAAGAAGTTCTTGGATTCCCAGATGCTGATGGCTTTCTCCTGTGAGGGGAAAACAAGCAGTTACTGCACTTCTTGCAATTTTTTTCCTGCATGTGCGTCCTCCTCACCCTTTGCTAGGACAGAGGAGGGGACAGGGAGAAGAGTGGGAGCACCAGCTCTGGTCCTCTCCTGCTCACCCCCCTTGCCTCTGTGGGTGTCTCTGCTCCCCACCTGCCAACCTGCACGCACCCCAAACATTTCAGACTGGAGATGCTCTGGAACAGGCTTGGTTTTGCCTCTGCAGCCCCAGACACAGAGGGAGCTGCACGTTCCTGCAAGGCCAAACACCAGAGATCATCCAGACCCAAACCAAACCCATCCAGAGGGACAGAGCCAGTGGATCCAGCTGCCCTGGCCTGGCAGCCCTGCTGCACCGTGATGCTGTTCAGGCACAGATGCTGCCTGGCCTATTTGTCTCCATGAGATCACTTAAAACTGCAGCCAGGCTGCTCTCCCAGGAGAAGGAACATTACAGGATGAACCACACGTCAGGATGAATGCAGATGCTCTTCCTCAGGGAAGCCTGGACAAGGTCTAGCAGGCAAACAGAGCATCTCCAGGCAAGGATTTGAAACAACATCCAGGGCTGGGTGCACTGGTATGGCAGGGGAGAACAGAGAGGAGACCACAGGGAGCAGAACTTCGGGGTGAGGGCAGAGTCCAGGGGCTGCCTGCGATGGGTCCAACACAGCTCGAAGGAACAGCAGCCCCTGCACTGCCTCAAACAGGTTAACAGCTTGGCAGGTGCCAAGGAAAGCAATTATTCTGCACAAACACCGTGTCCTCAGGGAGGAGAGCTGGGAAGAATCAGAAGCAGCCCAGCCCCAGTGTTGTGATGCAGCTTTCTCCATGGCAAGAAAACCAAGCTAAAAGTTTGCCAGAGGGCCATGCAAACATTCAAACTGCAGTTGATCTGCCTCAGACTGGGCAGTAGTGGTGTTTTATTTTTAAGATATTGTCTGCAGTTGCACAAGAGACACCTGAAAAACGCAGCCTGATGCAGCAGAGTGCTTCAAACTGCACTGAAGTGTTTTCTTGTAGCAGCACTTCCACAGCTATCCCACTTCCAATTATATCAAAAAGCAATCAAGCTTGAGGAGGGAAGAACTAAGCTCACCTTGAGGAAAAGACACACTCCACTCCCAGAGCCAGAAAAATTCCCTGTGGCACCACGACCTGCATGCTGCCCAGGAAATGGAAAAATCTTCTGGGATGGAATCCCACCATGTGCCAGGACAGAACCTCAATCCCCATCAGAATTTCCCTGCCTGCCCAGAGCTCTCCATCCTTCCAGGTCTGAGTGCTCAGTGCATTGCTGAACTTTCTCCCTTTCAGAGCTGGGACCTGCAGCTCACTGGACTCTCTGGCTCCTATTTTCTGGTCCCTGAAGCAGCTCAGGGGTGCTCTCTGCTCAGAGACTGGAATGGCTCGTGTGTCTGTAGCCATAAAGCAGCTCCTGCTCACTTCAGCCCTGCCCTGAAAACCAGAACTGCCCTGAGGTCAGTCTGGGCAAGTTTTGCTACTTACTCAGCCCAAGGTTTTGCTGGTTTTACATGATCACAGCAGACACAAGATGAGCTCACTTCATTTAACACATCCAAAGTAGTTACGATCAAGAAAGAAAAAAACTGTTATCGTGTGTTTCCCTTGCCAAACTTTGGGCAGCTGCTTTACTGCACAAATGATGTCCTGCACCCCCCTTTCACCATTCCCAGCCAGAAAAGACACTTTATTCCTTCAGCTCATCAAATTGTTTAGAACTCTGCCCATGGGAGAGCCCTGGACGTTATTCCCACTCCCTTCCCTGTAACCATCCTAACAACAGGAACACTTTTATTTACCACAACACATTTCAGCCAGTGCAACTGCAATCCATGGATGAGAGCACAGACATCCACTGGGATGGGAAACTTGGAGAGGCAGAAACAACTCTCTGCAGCAGTCAGCCTGTTGCTGAATGATAAATTACAACCTAGAGAGAGCTTCTGCTTTTAAGCTTTAATTATTAAACTGAATATAATAATTTCTGGCATGGGAGGGCTTGGGTTGTTTTAATTTCAAGTAAGCCCTCAAACGAAGCATCAACTGCACGGTTTGTTCTGAACTGCTCGGCTGCATCTCACCCCTCACATTGCTCTTGAGGAGCTAAATAATCTGTCTAGGAATGTTACCAACCCACGTGGCCAACTGAGAGCTAGAAAAATCCTAGTCTGGGGTATTTCAAGCCAGATGTTCTGAAATACCCCCCTTCCTTGCATCTGTCTCTGTCCAGGCAAGCAGAGAAAAAGCCCACTAGGCCATCTGATCAGCCTGGCCTAGCGGAAGATGTCCCTCCCCACGGCAGGGGGTTGGAATGAGGTCTTTAAGGTCCTTATCAACCCAACCCACGCTAGGATTCTACGAAACACACAGACGTGCACCAAAAAGGTTGGATTTCTGGGAAAAGAGCCCTCCTGCATTCCTGTGGGAGCTTTTTGGTGACCCGCACAGCCCTCCCCAGGGTCTGACCTGGGGGTCAGAGGGGTCAGAGGGTCCCTGAGGGCCAGGCTGTGGCCACAAGAAGCCCCAGACGCGCGCGGAGCCGGGGGAAGCACAACTCACACTCAGCTCGGGTCCCAGCCGCCCGTACTGCTCCGACACCCAGAAGCCCCTCCGGTCCTCCAGGGCAATGTAGGGCTTGTCGGGGTACCTGGCCCTGAATTTCTTGAGGAAGCCTCCCTCGAAGTCGGCCAGCACCCCGTCCATGTCCACCAGCACCCGCAGAGCCCTGCGGGACCCCGCCGAGGGCCCGAGCCGCCGGCCCAGCCCGGCCAAGGGGCCGCAGCGCCGGGGCCGCAGGTGCAGGAAGCAGCTCAGCAAAATCATTGTGGAGAGGGGGCCCGGGGCAGGGATTTGGGGATTTGGGGATCTGGGGGCTCAGGGGAGCACGTTCAGGGCAGAGGATGGGGGTTTTGGGGCAGGGAATGGGGGCTCAAGGAAAGAGATGGGGGATTTGAACAAGGGCATGGAGGGCTCAAAATGGGGGGCTCAGGGAAGGGGATGGGGCCTTGGAGCTGCAGAAGGGGG
>VXBU01006629.1:14676-29495 GCA_013400315.1 Bombycilla garrulus | reverse complement strand
ACCGTGTTCGGGTGAATTCGGGGCAGCCCCGAGGGGATCCCGGCGGTGTGACGGGGCGCGGGGGCTCTCGCGGAGCTCCGTGGCTTTCCCGGAGGGTGGTTTCGGTAGCGGAGCCCGCGCCGGTGATCCTGCCAAAATCGGAGCCTTTAAAATAGGGGGAGGAGCGAGCATCGCTAGGGCTTTAACTGGGGTTGTGTGGCCCAGGCTGTCGCCTCCCTGATGAACGGGCAGGTTGCGTTAAGTGTGATTTAAAATTTATTTCTGAATTGTCCAGGAGTCCGTCCTGCAGAGCATGGGCAGAGTCCCGCCCCGCCACGGAGCTGTGTGACAGATCTGAGACTGTAACCACGTGGCCACAAAGGGTTTTAATAATCGCAGAGTTCCTTAGTTTCGCTGCCAAACTTCTGATTTTACTGTGTGTGGGCGCAGCGTTTCCTGGTTCTTGAACTTTCCGTGTGTGTTGATGCTGTGTGAAATTGTTCTGGCTGCTCTGTGCCGGGGATGTTTCCTCCCAGAAGCTGATCAAAAATTGATGTTTCCCACCGTGGCCCCACGTTTTATCCCTGGCAGATTTTGGTTGAGCTCCAGCTTTCTCTTACTCTGGCTTCACTTAATAAATACAAAATATTTCTGCTTTAGAGACAATTTATACCTGCAGGGCAGATGGAGGATGGATCTTTGTGCTGCTGTAGTTGAGCTGGAGAACTTTCTGTCCCAGAGTTTTGGGGGTGCAAGAAGGCTCTGGGGCAGACTGGTTTGCTTTATGGAAGTTCTCCCGTTAGGGATGAGCCAGGGAGAAATTCCCCAGCACAGAAAGGACGTGGACCTGCTGGAGCAAGTCCAGATGAGGCCACCAAGATCACTGGAGGGATGGAGCTCTGAGGAAAGGCTGTGAGAATCTGGATTGTGCAGCCTGGAAAAGAGAAGGCTCTGGGGTGGCCTGTTCAGTATCAGCTACAGGAAAGATGAGGAGAATTTGTAAGGGAGGAATAGGAAAAGGGGAATGGCTTCATAATAACAAGAGAGTGGGGTTAGATTGGATAGTAGGAAAGAATTCCTCCCTGTGAGGGTGGGGAGGCATGGCACAGAATCCCAGAGAAGCTGTGGCTGCCCCTGGATCCCTGGAAGTGTCCAAGGCCAGGCTGGACAGCGCTTGGAGCAGCCTGGGACAGCAGAAAGTGTCCCTGTGCATGGCCGAGGTTTGGGATGAGATGACCTTTGAAGTTCTTCCAACCCAAATTATTCTGGGATTCTGTGAAAGTAAATCCAGAGCCAGACAGGCAGAGCACTCAGGAGCTGTGTGTGAGGTGCTTTGTGACTGGGAGGTGACAGAAAGGGACATTCACTTGGGCCTGGCTCTGGAATTTCTGCTTAGTAAATTGCTCTGTGTGTGTGTGGGTAGAGGGACAGATCACAGAATCCAGAGTGGTTTGGGTTGGGAAAAAAAACTTCAAACCTTACACCCATCTCTTTCCAAGCTCTGCCATGAGCAGGAGCACCCTCCACCAGACCAGTTTGCTCAGAGTCTGTTTGGGGTTTTTTTTGTTTTATTTTGTTTTTTTAGGGCAATACCCAGTGATAGAACTGTAGAGAGGATGGAATAGGGAGGACACCAGAACTGGGGTTTTGCAGTGCCTGAGCACCATTATCAAAGCACAGAGAGTTTTACAAGCCCCATTCCTTCCCATGCTTCTGCCTTTTTAAAATTAATTAAATTTAATTATTTACTTTTTTTTTTTTTTAATTCCGTGTGGAGGAGAATGGTTTTGCAGGCGAATTTCTGGAGCTTTTTATGCCTCTGTCACTTCCAAACTAACATTTCATTGCTGGAACTTCCCAGCTTTTCCTTTCTCAAAGGAAAAAGCCAGAGACCTGGGGGTAGTGTAAATCTCTCTGAATGGAGGCACTATTCCTTGTTTTATGGAGACTTTTGTTAAGAACCTCTGTTTTTTCTCTCTAATCTGCAAGGATTGAAACAATGCTGTGCTTCAGAAGGATGTAGTTTTAATTCATTCAGTTAATTGTGGGGGAGGAAGAGTTTGAAAGCATTCATGGGATGGATCTGCTTTCTTTATAAGGGTTTTGGGGTTTGCCATACCTTCCTCATTCAAAGCAGTCACTTTTCATGCTGTGTTCATAGCTCACAGCATTTAGAATCACATTGTAGTTTAAATTAGACAAAGTCAATTTAAAGGCAGGTTTTAAAATACTTTTGTTGTAGGTTTTTAGTTGTAATTTTAATGTCTATTTCAAAAAAATGCTTATGAGCAGACCTGAAAGTTGGGTAGTGCTTGAGGACCAGCAAGGAACAAACTGTGGTATTTATTTTATTAAAAAAACAAAAACAAAACAACAAACAAAAAACCCCATGTGGTAGGTAGAAAATTAATGCCTGTTTCATTAAAGAAAATTAAATCTTGGGGTGATACTATTATTTCCTGAGGTTACATGGGAAAGCAGGTTATAATGAGGTGTGGGAATGGGTGAATATTCTCTAATTAAGCTTTGACAACAATGCTTTTTATTTTTTTCAGGGCAAATGACCCAGCTTTGTGAACTGATCAATAAAAGTGGAGAGCTGCTAGCAAAAAATCTTTCCCATCTGGATACGGTGCTCGGTGCCCTGGATGTACAGGAACACTCACTAGGTGTTCTTGCTGTCTTGTAAGTGTTGATTGCTTTTAATTAAACACTAAAACTTCAGGCAGTGAGCTGAACTGTCAGCCAAGCCAAGGGTTTTGTTCTGGCACTGGCACAAATTGCCCAGAGAATCTGTGGCTGCTCCATCCCTGGAAATGTCCAAGGCCAGGCTGGACAGGGCTCAGAGCACCCTGGGACAGTGGAAAATGTCCCTGCCCATGAAAGGAACTTAAACTGGATGGGCTTTAAGGTCCCTTCCAAGCCAAACCATTCTGGGCTTCCATGATAAATGTTTTTCTTTATGTGTTCTGCAAAAAGATACAGAATGAGCTTTTAAAACTTTCTTTTCAGGGCATTAATACACTGAGCTGTAAGCATGGAGCAGGATGTTTTATTCCAGTAAAAACCAGGCTTTTATCGTGTGGTTTGGGTGTTTGTCTTTAGAAGCACTGAGGCTCTTTCTGCTGTCTGCAGTGTAAGATAAATTTGAGTTGTCTTGGGGGTGCTAAACTGAGATAAAGATATTTAATGTTGAAGTTCAAACT
This sequence comes from Bombycilla garrulus, assembly GCA_013400315.1. Classification (NCBI taxonomy): domain Eukaryota; kingdom Metazoa; phylum Chordata; class Aves; order Passeriformes; family Bombycillidae; genus Bombycilla; species Bombycilla garrulus. The sequence continues at coordinate 26,310 of VXBU01006629.1, read as the reverse complement.
GTATCTGACTTCAAGTGAACTATCTGCAGGTTCCACTGCTTTTGAAAAATTCTCTTTTAAGGGAAAGATCAGAATTCTAGTACTTGTTCTACTACTCTTCTGAAACAAAATACTGATAATACTGAAAATTATCTTTACCCCTGTAGGTTGCACTAAATTGAGAATTGTGTTGTGCACAGAAAGGTGTTTTCAGGGATTGTGCAGCCACTGGAGAAATCCATACCATGTCTCATAAACACTTTGGATTTATTTGCAAGCAACAACATGCAGAGACTTAGCGATGAAAAGGAATATTTTTTTATGAACATCCAAGCATTAAATCCTAAACCTTTTGTTTCTTTGTTTCAGGTTTGTGAAGTTTTCTATGCCCAGCATCCCTGACTTCGAAACATTATTCTCACAGGTGCAGCTTTTTATCAGCACTTGCAATGGAGAACACATTAGATATGCAACAGACACTTGTAAGTTAAGCCAAATTTCAGACTTGATATATTTTTGGATAATTTGGTAATACTGATTTTTTCACTGAGGTATTTTTTGTTTGTTTGTTTGTTTTTTTTACTGTGTTTAGTTGCTGGCCTGTGCCACCAGTTAACAAATGCCCTTGTGGAGAGAAAACAGGTGAGCAGTATCATCAAGTACAAATAAACTATTCCATTCCCAAGGCTCAGAGGGGTTGTTACCAACCTCTTACTCCATAAAGATTTGCCACTAACTTCACATCAAGTGTTTCTGTGCAGCTCTTTAGTTGTGAAGTTTACCGAAAGGTAATGAACCAAACTCAAAATTCTAAGATTTCTCCAAGGAAAAGCTAAGGAAGATCATTTTAGGGGGAGAAAAGTCACCTAAAAAGATGTTCTCCCACATGACATAGGAGATTTGTTGTACCAAGAATGTTCTTCAGAAAATGTGTGCATGAGTAGAGCAAGGGTTATTAGCACTGCTGAGTCAGTGATTTTAGTTTCAATGTTATCCTCACTGGTGTTACATAATATTCTTAATGAAATGTGAAGGAAAATGGATTAAAAAATACTTGACCAGTGGTTTTGTTGCTAAAATCCTGACTTTTTTGGGCCACTTTGGTGAAGTCTAGCCTGAGACAGAGCAGATTTGATCTCTGCTTCTAAGTGGAATGAAGTGAGAGCTTTGTCTTTAGTATTTGTTGGGAGTTTAGATGGAGTCAGGGAAGGGGTTTTTTTATTGATTAAAAATTACTGTATTCCTGGTGAGATTGGCTTTGTGGAGCAGAATTGACTTTTATCAGGAGAAGTTGTATAGCCAAGGATAATTTTATTTTCCAAGAGACTGCGATATCCTACAAAAAGGGAACCTCAAGTTAACTATTACTTAATGGAACCTGTCAATTAGTGTTATTTTTCATTTGTAAGTGTCAACATAAGATCCAATGTGCTGCCATCTATGAGAAATTATCTGAAAGAGATGTAATTTCTGACAGCCCCTGCGAGGAATTAGCATTCTCAGACAAGCCATAGACAAGATGCAGATGAACACAAACCAGCTGACCTCAATACATGCAGATCTCTGCCAGGTAAGGGGATCAGAAGAGCTTTTTGTGAGAATAAAAGCTTATAAAATATCTATAAACCTTCAAGGAAATGCATGTTCACATATTGCAGTGGGTTTTCAACTGGGTTTTTGTTTGGTTTGGGTTTCTTTCCAGTAGTAAATAATATGACATACTGAAATTAAATCTAAATCTGATACACAGATTTAATTATTAATTTTAAATATTCAATGCATGTCCTCAGATCTTTGATTTTGTTGATGACTTCAGAAAGTCCTTTGACATCCCTTCTCTGTGGGCTGAAATCACACTGAACTGATCTTGGGTGGTATCAGTACAATATCCAATTACTGTCTGGACAAAAGACTTGTTTGTCGTGGTGACTTTGACCTGGATTTGTATTTCTGTCTCATTCTTGGCTCCTGGGATTAGTTCAGAGCAATATTTAGTGCTGCCAGCACAGTAGTCCGGCAGTCCTGGAGTTTCAAACAGCTTTGTCAGAGTTTAATTTCTTTATGAGTAGATAATTTTATAACAGTTCATAATCTGTGTTCAAGATTTTCAGCCTGTATTACTCCACTACTGACATGCTCTGGTTTTTTACCTCGTGGGAGAGTGATACTTGTGCAGTAATACCAATTAATTTTCTTTCAATTTCTTCTCATGGAAATTCAAATGGAAATGGCTAATTTATGAAAACTTGATTTATTTTCTTGTAGCTCTGTTTGTTAGCAAAATGCTTTAAACCTGCCCTCCCGTATCTAGATGTGGACATGATGGATATTTGTAAAGAGAATGGGGCATATGATGCGAAGCACTTTTTATGTTACTACTACTATGGTGGGATGATATACACTGGGCTAAAGAACTTTGAAAGAGCACTCTACTTTTATGAACAGGTAACTTGAAATGAAATTGTAAAGTCTGAAATGTGATGTCTAGAAAGGCAAAAGTAGATGTGTAACGGTGCTGAGAAAACACAGCACCTTTGTACTGGCACAAACAAAGTGTCTTTGGAGATGTTTTTCTTTAAGAAAGTCTCTTACAGCCTTATTGCACCATAAAGCTCAAAGGGTGATGTTAAGTTTATTTCACTATAAATATTTTTCAGCTGCCTGCTTGGAACTGCAGCACAGAAACAGGCTGACACAGGTTGTGTGTCCTTAAAAAATAGTCCAGTTGTTTTGCTAAAAACTTTGCTGCTTAAATGAGAGGAGTTTTGCTTCTTCAAGGCTGTTATAATATTTGCTGGTTTTGCTTTATCTGGGAAAGAAAAGAAAATAGAAAAATTGGGAAAACTCTGTGTGTGAGGGAAATGCTGTGAAAAGTAAAAAACAATTGGTGCAGCATTTTTCTTTTTTGCAAATGAGGATCAGCTCTTGAGTAGTTCCAGTATCACAGTGAACTAAAATCCCTTTTCCCTTTTCTGCAGACCTCTGATAATGTAATAGCTTTATAAAACCTCTTTGAGAGTCTGTATAAATCCAGCTCCAAGTAGCTACAGGTGATTTCTGGTACAGCTTTAGATATATCCTAAGGAAGGAAGTTTTGATTCTGTCTGATCAGGTCTGTTTTAAGACAGGCACCACTGTAATGTGATATGTTTTGAGTAGCTTTATAAAATTTCCTTTTTTTTTGCCTGTGTCTGGATGATTAATTTTGACAGAAGGTAGTAAAGCTTCAGCACTCCAAGGAGAATTTCATATGTCACTGTATCCTTTCTACATGCAGTTTGAAATTGAGTTTTTTTTTGTTCATGCAGTCACTACCAGGATCTACCAGTAAGCAGACTAAATTTCTGTTCCATTTCTTTCTCTCTTGCTTAGGCAATAACTACTCCAGCCATGGCAGTCAGTCATATTATGTTGGAATCATATAAAAAGTATATCCTAGTTTCTTTGATACTACTTGGTAAAGTTCAGCAGCTACCAAAATACACTTCTCAGATAGTTGGTAGATTCATTAAGGTAAGTACTGCATCTAAATCAACAAATCTGAATTTGTAGATGTGTAACAGTGGAAGGTGTCCCTGTCCATGGCAGGGGTTTGGAGTGAGGTGAACTTAAAAGTCCCTTCCAACCCAAACCATTCTGTGATTGTATGATGTCAGTGATACAGGTTTTTAAAATCTGGTAAAACATCAGTGTTGAATAGCACAAATCAATATTCCTTTCACTAATACTGCACATTCCTTTATAGTTTTTTTTATGTTGGAATTTAAAAATACTCAGATTTCAATTAGCTTTCAAGCTGCAGTGTCACTGTGAAAAGATTTGACCTGTAACTTCATCTGTTTGAAGCACAAAATGCTAAACAGTTTATCCCCAAACCTCAGCTTTTTAAAGAATAAAAGCTTCTGAAAAAACAGTGAGTTTGGAGTCTGTAAGCATTCAGATCAGGAGGTGTAGGGTGGGAGACAAAGCTGCTGCAGATCCTAAATACACTGATTCCTAAATCCTAAATATACTGATACTGAGAGCAGCTGATCCTAAATACACTTCTGAAAGTTAGTTCTTATTTAACACCGAGTTTGTTGATTTGTGACCAAAATTCTAGAGACTTCCAAAATTCTTCTAACTTCAGAGACTAATGAACAAGCTCAAAACATTTGAAGGTAGTTTGGGTGAACTGCTTTCACCCTCTGAGTCTCTGCTTTTGATCCTGTGACGTGATGGGGTCAGGGATGGATTTATTAGTGAGGAGAACAAATATGATGGATGAGCACTTACTGGAAATGCTTACCTCAAACTCAGCTGGTCAGTTGAGAGAGTTTTTGACATTGCTTGTCCTGATTTAGGGCAAATTTGGGAGAAAACCTCCAAAGGAGAAAGTAAAACTGTCACACAGAGCTCCTGGAATGATGTTTATAAATGTTACACTGCAGTAATACAGATTTAGTGTATGAGGGTCTGTCATTGCCATAAATCCATGTATGGACACTGTCTTTTTTTATAAAAAATGCCCAAACTACTTAAATTTACTTCAGTGCATGGCTTCTAGTATTGGAGCACTGAATAGGTTTTGTGAGGCTGGGTGAACACTGTGTTCTTTAAGAAGGGCTCTCATTTTTTTAATTGCAGCCTCTTAGCAATGCTTACCACGAATTAGCACAAGTTTATTCAACCAATAAACCCTCGGAGCTTCGAAATCTGGTGAACAAACACAGTGAAACTTTCACAAGAGATAACAATATGGGGCTGGTTAAGCAATGTTTGTCATCTCTCTACAAAAAGAATATTCAGAGGCTAACCAAGGTAAGAGCAACAGTGAGCAGTTTTCTTCTAAGAGTGTATTTCTGAAATATATTTGATTTAGAGCTAAATTATTACAGTAATGGGGCGGAGAAATTAGTAAAACTGAGATTTGTGTCTGAAACTAAGGAGACTAGAATGCCCTGTATAAGAAAACAAATCATTTGGCTGCTTATGCATTATTTAAAAGGTGATTCAATCTGTCAGGGGTTTGCCCATGAGGTTTTTGTAGATAATAAAAAAAGTGAGCACTGCAGCCCAGTGACCTTCATCCCTATTCAAAAATAGGAAAACTGAACTTTTCATTAGAAAAGATTGAGTGAATAGGACAGATTTTGTAATTGTCTGAAATAAAAGGAACAACAGAAGCTCTGAAGTGATTTGCTCCTTCAGCTGAGACATCAGATTAATCCTGAAAGGTGATTGTGGAAAGTGGTTTTATTTTGGCAAGCTCAAATGATATTTGTTGCAGTAGAAAAAAAAATCTAATAAAGAGCTTTATATGTGCATCTCTTGAAGGAAATTCAAGGAGTGGAGAGTCACCTTTTTATGTAAAAAGGTGAGAGAAAGAGGTTGGACATGGTCAGGACTGTTCGGTGTAAAATGAAATTGCAGGAATGAGTAATGATGTAACAGATGAATGTGTGGAGGCAGAACTGACTCACTCATGACCCTCAAATAATTGTGTGTTCCACTTGTTCCTTCCCATCACTGCCACAGTCATGTTACACAGCCCGTGGAGCATCAGTGGAAACATCCTTAACAGTTTTAACACTTTAAACTTTCTACATTTCAGACATTTTTAACTTTGTCATTACAAGACATGGCAAGTCGAGTGCAGCTGTCAGGGCCCCAAGAAGCAGAAAAATACGTCCTCCACATGGTAAGAAACTCTGAAATTATCCCAAAATTAGTGTTTGGGTTGGCAGTACACATCCTCAGCAGATCTTTTTCAGGGTGGAGGAAATGCTGCTGTGTTGTTGAGTTCTCAAAAAATCTAAAAAGCTGTTCTCCATGTAAGATAAAACATGAATTGTGGTTTTGGGAACCTGTGGGAAATAACAGCAACCAACTTAAAGACAATTCCACAAATAGTCTGTATGTTGTAGTTACCTGAAATTCTGTTGGTGATAACTTGTATTAAACCTTCTGTCATTTCAGATAGAAGATGGTGAAATCTTTGCAAGTATTAATCAGAAAGATGGTATGGTCTGTTTCCATGATAATCCTGAAAAATATAACAATCCAGCTATGCTTCATAACATTGATCAGGAGGTAAATCCTTCACTGCTTTTGGAATTCTTACCAAAGATCCTTAGTCTGTAATCAGAGAGCTGCTTGCAGAAGCCAGTGTAGTAATTTAGATATAGAGAGTGAGGACTGTAAATCACTATTTGACTATTTCACAATATTTTCAAGGGTTTTAGATCAATACTCTCTGTCAGTGTGTTCCCTGTTGTGTCCTGCACAGCTTGAGCTGTTTCAGGAGACTGACTGCTTGCTGTTGGTGATGGGAAGATCCTTGAATGGATTAGAAAAATTGTTTTTAGGTTTTAAACCTCAAGGATCAATTCCATTGGCTCTCAATAACCTGCCTGTAGGTTAAGGTGGTTGAGCCTCATGGGATTGTCTATCAGTGGCCTTAAAAAGAGCTGTTAGGAACACATGGATCAAATGAAGGGAATTAAAAATGTGGGGGTTTTTTTTGTGGTTTTTTTTTTTTTTTTTGTTTTGTTTTTGTTTTTGTTTTTGTGTTTTTTTTGTTCTTCAGGNTTTGTTTTTGTTTTTTTTTTTTTTTGGGTTTTGTTTTTCTTTGGTTTGGGTTTTTTGGGGTTTTTTGGGTTGTTTGTTTAACAAAAAACTTTTGTTTGGGAGATGAGGGATGAGAACATTTTGATGTGGAACTTTAGTGCTGGCAGAAGTTATTTGTTTTTCATCCATGTTTTTAAGATGCTGAAATGTATAGAGCTTGATGAACGACTGAAAGCCATGGATCAAGAGATCACTGTGAACCCTCAGTTTGTGCAGAAGGTAATGGATTTAATCTTTTGTAATGTCCTACATAAGATATTAATTCAGTACAGTGAGTGTGTTATACTGAATGTCAGTATTTACAGTGTTGTTATTACACATTATTAATAATAGGTGCATAATTATCATGACACATCGTAAAGATAATTCATTATTTTTGAAGATGCTTTTTCCTAATTAACCCTGCAGTGATTTCAACCAGAAAATTAAATGCACATTATTTCATAAGCACTTTATTTTCCTGCCTGTTCACTTCAAAGAAGTGTCTTTCTCGAGCGTGCAGACCTGTTTCTGAACAGAGCTAACTCTCTCCCTTTCAGAGTATGGGCTCTCAAGAAGATGACTCAGGGACCAAACCATCCAGTTACTCTTGAAATTTATGTTGCTCACCACTCCGCTTTCAAGTAAAAGCTTCTGAAAGAATCACGCCTGGAACGGGGCATTGAGGAGATCCACGAAGAGAGCAGAGAGAACTGAGCTTTGCTTTTCACCTGGACATTAAGAAAATAAAAGAACACCCTCTCAGTACTGTATAATACCAGAAATATTCTCTGCAAAGAAAAAGGAAATCTCAAAAAAGAAACTTGAAAGTCTGTTGTGGATTTATTTATCTTCAGATTAACATTGTTAATGCATTAAATAATCTACCTTTTGTTTTAAAGGGTTTGAATGTTGCCGTGTTTCTGTAGCAGTCCTGCAAAAAAAAAAAAAAAAGTGTTATTCAGGGAAGAAGACAAACTAGTGTTGGTTCACTTACAAGATAATTATTGGTTCATTATTCTGTATTTAAAGTTGGCTCAAAGTGCAGATTTATCATTTGTGTGGTGAGGGCAGAGGGGTGGAGTTCAAGCAAATAATAATGTAGAGAATTTGCATATGCCCAATGTAGCTGGTGCTGTCTGTTAAATGAGGAAATAAGAACTGTTCTTCCCAAAAGGATGAGGAATATCAACGTGTCCTTGTAAGGAAGTTTGCTGCAAAGTAGGAATCATATATGGAAAACATACATGACAGCTGTTTATGATTTTAAGTTTCTGGTACAAAATATCTGCTAATATTATTTGCTCTTAGATGAAACTTCTTAAAGCTAAACAAAAGGGTATTTGGAAAATGTTGGTGTTCTGGAGGATTCTAGATAGGAAGTTGTTTACACTGAAAGAAATTTAAATGTTTGTTCCTGTTCAACTGGCATGAAGGTATTCAGCAGGCTGATCTTTGGTGGAAACCAGTATTTCTGCATGGAACATAAATAGAATTCTATAACAGCTCTCAAAATGCAGGTATTTATTCAGCTGTAACATGTTGGAATGGTACCTGGTTTTTTAGTTTACCATTTTAAACTTTAAAACTTTGTTATTGGATTCTTTAAAGTGCTTCACCCCTTAAATCAACAGGCTGTTTAATTTTCTGTTGTTCTGTGTATCTGAAGATTCTCACTGTTCCAACACCTTCCTGTCAGGCAGAAATAAACCTGTCATCAAGTCAGAAAACGAGCAGCTCAGCAGCCACTGCTTCCTCCTGAAACACCTGACCAGGAGCTGCTTGCTCCTGCTCTCCTGCCAGCTTGTTTCCAGGTGGGAGCTGAGCCTTCCTGCCTCTTGCTGTGTGAAGTTTGTGTGTATTGAGGTCAATGTGGTTGAAAATATTCCATTTGTTCTTCCAGTGCTGATCCAGAAGTGTTTAAACAAGTCACAAGTGCAGCAGAGCCTCTGTGACAGCAGGTGCTGCTTTCTGGTGGAGAGAGGTTGTGCTTGGTGGTGAAGGATGTTTTTAAATTATAAAATAGTTTAGTGTTGAACACAGCAGAGGTCCATAGTGTGAGCAGCTCATCCCTTCCTGCCTGAGAGAATTCCATTGGGACAACTTCTAGATCTGATCTTTAAGCAAAATCTTGGGGGTTTTCATGACTCACCTTACAAGTCTTGTAACTAGAAGAGATCTATGGTTTTGAAAGTTTTTATCCTAATTAATCCTGCAGTGATTTTAATGCTGACCATCCACCATTTTCCCCTCTGGTCCCATGGAAGTGTTAAATGTTAATTAGTGATGCTCCAACCCAAAACAGGGTGGTTGTTAACAACCACTTGTGGCATTCACAAAAGGGACTGCAAACAACTGACCCCAAACCCCACCAGAAATGGGTCTGGCTCAACTCTCCTTGCCAGGGGAGAATGTGTTCAGGATGCTGTCATGGAGTTGGAAAAAACCCAGCAATGTCCATTTTTACACTACTAGTTCCTGTTAGTGAGCATGGATTTACCTGCTGAGAGCTGCAGGATGGTTTTCCAACTGTGGAATTAGAAGCAAGCTAATCTATGCAGCTGGCAAATAACACTAGATTTTTTTTCTCGTTTTTCTTGCCTAAAGTAGATAAAACAAATCCACGCTCACATCAAAAGGATGGTAAAAATAGCTGTGTAATAGTTTCAAGTGATATATTCCATTATATATCTGATTTTTTGAGAGGGAAAATGCTTTTAGAGTAACTGCTGAGGCTCTTTTTCTGATGTGGATAGTTGTGCTGGTAATGTCTGAATTCTGTTAGAAACTCAAAGTCAGGTGCCACCTGTAGAATCAGTAGATAAAGCATTCACCAAAAGTGCTCCAGGGAAGGGCTTTTGAGTCCTAGTTTGATAAATACACACGCTCTGGCATCTGCATGTCTTGAGATAACGCTGAAATTAAGTCAGCTTTTTTATTCAAGCAGCTCCTTCCAAATCTTGGAACTAATTGGGCTGTGGTCAGCTGAGAGGCTTCAAGAACACCTGGGCTTTCTGGGTTTAATTTGTATTTACTGCAGGGAAGGAGGACTTTTGCTCAAATCTCACTCTGCGTGTTGTGCTGCTCCCAGCTTGGACTCTCAGAGGTCTCATGGCTGTTCCTCCCCATCATACACAGCCACAAGATGTTTCCACAGAACACTGAGTGCATGCTTTGATATCTGATTCTGATGCATTTTAATCAGCAGAAACACAAAATGCACTTCTGGATGTGCAGCTGCAGTTCACAGCCACACGAGGGGTCTCTAGGCCGGTCACGGTGAGAGTGTGAAATATTTCTGAGCAGGAATGGTTGGAAGCTGTTTGTGCACAATCCCCACTCCTGTTTTTGTGCCACTCAGGAGCCCCAGTGTGTGCTGAGCCATCTCTCCACGAGCTCCCCGTGTGTCCCACAGCACAGCCACAGCTCCAGCCCCGTGTTTGTGTTGTCACAGGCCGTCTGTATAACCTAGGAAATGTTCACCTGGCCACGCTGGCCCGGGAGGTTAGTCCTGAAACATTGTTTAAATGTACTATTGGAAAATAAAGATAACAAACGAGTCGTTCTTAGTTTGTCTTAAATGAGATTGTAGGTATTTTGTATTTGGGGTTTCCTTAGGGTTTTTTTTGGGGGGGATCTCTTGGTCTGGTTGCTTTTCAGCAGGTGATTTTTGGCTGACTGGGGAGGTTGTTGTGTGTGGCTGTGTCCTCTGCTCTAGAGGTGTTCAAGCCCTGCTCGTAGCTTCTCAGAGGAATTCTGAGTAGAAATAATCATTCTTTAGTGTCTATCTTGAAAAGTGCTGCTGTAGGCCCTTGTCTGAAATGGGTTTTGGGATTTTTGGATGGAATGCTTGTATTCTGAGCAACCTGGTCCAGTGATGTCCCTGCCCATGCCAGGAGGCTGGAATGGGATGATCCATAAAGTCCTTCCAACCCAAACCATTCTGGGATTCGTGTCTGAGCTCTGTGTAATAATGCATCTTGCTGAGCATCTGCCTATTGCTTTAATAATATATAATAATTATTACTCCATGTGTGGCTGCTCGGATCTAGAGATGTGTCTTGTATCAGCAATATCTGCTCTTTCTTGGGATTAAAGTACAAGCTTTACTCAGTTGAATAATATATGCTGTTATCTTCTTGAAAACTTACTACTTTGGTTCAGATTTAGGTATTTAAAACTCTTTTATTCAGCCCTCCAAGGGTTAGGGAAGAATCCGGTACTTTTTTATTTGGCAGCTGTGGAATTTGGTTTAGCTTTCTGTCATAAATTCCTAGAGGTAAACAATCCTTTAATACTTAAACTTGATACCCTGAAGAGAAGCAGGAGTAGTTTAATGGAAATGAAGAGCCTGAGCAGGTTTAACTTGGGCGTTTGCTCCTCTGCCCTTCCCAGGCTGTAGCTGTGGAAACACCTCCACAGAACCACTTTATAAATCGGGAAATGACCATACTTTGAAACCTTCATCTGCCTGCCAGAATCTTACATTCTAAGCACTTCAAGGAATTAAGACAGAGGGTGGGTGCGGAGAACACGGCACCGCCCTGAGGCGAGGGACAGTCCCGGGAAGGCGCTCTGCGGCAGCTCCTTAAGGCGGCAGACTCCAGCCCCACCCCGGTCCCCGTTCCGGTCCCAATCCCGATCTCGGTCCCGATCCTGATTCCGGTCCTGATCCCGATCCCGATCCCGATCCCGGTCCCGGTCCCGGTCCCGGTCCCAATCCCGGTCCCGATCCCGATCCCAGTCCCGATCCCGGTCCCGATCCCGATCCCGATCCCGATCCCGATCCCGGTCCCGGCTCCTCCAGGGGCTCCGCCCGCGGCCACCCCGGGTCCCCTCCCAGAGGCCGCGGCTCACGTGACCCACCGCGCGGTCCGTACCACCCTGCGGGGGGAACGCGGCCCACTGCCGGTATGGCCCCCGCGGGTCCCAGGCTGCCGCCCGTCCCTTCTCGTGTCTCCGGTTTTCGGACAGCACTGCTCCTCTCTGCGCTGTAAGAGCTGGGCAGGAGTAGAGCGGGAGGGGAGGAGGCGCTTTGCAGACCTCTTCGTGCTCCCCCTTCCTTGA
>VXBU01006629.1:0-12936 GCA_013400315.1 Bombycilla garrulus | reverse complement strand
CCCACCCCGGTCCCCGTTCCGGTCTCAATCCCGGTCCCGATCCCGATCCCAATCCCGGTCCCGATCCCGATCCCGATCCCGATCCCGGTCCCGGCTCCTCCAGGGGCTCCGCCCGCGGCCACCCCGGGTCCCCTCCCAGAGGCCGCGGCTCACGTGACCCACCGCGCGGTCCGTACCACCCTGCGGGGGGAACGCGGCCCACTGCCGGTATGGCCCCCGNCCGTGTCTCCGGTTTTCGGACAGCACTGCTCCCCTCTGCGCTGTAAGAGCTGGGCTGGTGTAGAGCGGGAGGGGAGGAGGCGCTTTCCAGACCTCTTCATGCTCCCCCTTCCTTGAGGTAATGGCTCCGCCCGGCCCCTGTGGACAGGGCGGCCCTGGGCCGAGCCACTGCGGCAGCCGGGGGGTGGCGGCTCCCCGGGAGACCGGCGGGACGGCCAGCTCAGTCCCGCGGTACGAAAGGGCTTCTCCTCTCTCTCTCTTCTATCTTGTTCTCCATCTTCTCTCTTCTCCGGGGCGGCGGCGGGAGTGCGGGCGGAGAGCTGTGTGCTGCTGTCCCCCCCCAGCTGGCGGTGGGGGTGGTACGCGCGGCGGGTCAGTCGGTGTCAGGTGCCCGCGGACACGGGACGGGCCGGGGGAGCCGCGGTGAGCNTTGGGGTGACCTAACTGTGGCCTTCCAGTACCTAAATGGAACTTACAGGAAAGATGGAACAAGAATATTGCCAGGGGTCTGGAGTGATAGGAGAAAAGGNCGCCACGGCCTGAGGCGTTCGGGTCCGTGGGCGCTCAGCTGGGCCGGCCCGTTCCGGCCTGAGGCTCCGGGCANGTGGTGAGGCCCTGGCACGGGTTGCCCAGAGAAGCTGTGGAGCAATCTGGGGTAGTGGAAGGTGTCCAGCCCAGGTTGGACAGGGCTTGGAGCACCCTGCTCTGGTAGAACATGTCCCTGCCCATGGCAGGGGTTGTACTCCATGATCTTCAAGGTCCTTTCCAACCCAAACCATTCTGGGATTCCCTGAACCTGTCCCTGGAGGACTGGAGGTATCTGGGCATGAGGGATTGCTCCAGCCCCATTCACCCCCCCGGGGCCTGGCTCAGTGTCGGGAGTCTGGGCTGGGCAGGTTGGGTTGCTCGATCCCGTCAGCAAACAGAAAGTTGGTCCTGGATTAGTGGAATTGCCAGGTGTTGGAGTCACCATCCCTGGAGGTGTTTAAGGAGAGGCTGGACGTGGTCTGGGTGACAAGGTGGGGATCGGTCCCAGGTTGGACCCGATGGCTTTGGAGGTTTCAGGCTCAGGCTGAGTTTAAAGCCAGCTGCTCCTGGTGGGATGCAGAGCAGGACTGGCACCGAGAGGCCTGAGAGATCCCGTGTGCTGACCGTGTGCTCTGTCCCCGGCTGCAGGAGGAGGTGCTGAGCCCTCACTATGAACGCTATCGTTGCCCTGTGCCATTTCTGTGAGCTCCACGGGCCTCGCACCCTGTTCTGCACCGAGGTGCTGCACTCGCCGCTCCCGCAGGGCGCCGGCAGCGGGGACATCTCCGGGCAGAATGAGCCGGCCGAGGAGGAGGAGGGCGGGATCCAGATGAGCAGCAGGATCCGCTCGCACAGCCCGGCTGAGGGGGCCAGCGCCGACTCCAGCAGCCCGGGGCCAAAGAAATCGGACATGTGTGAGGCAAGTGTGAAAAGCTGTGCAAATCAGATATTTGTGAGGCAAATGTGAAAAGCTGTGCAAATCAAAAACTGTGCAAATCAGACATGTGTGAGGCAAGTGTGAAAAGCTGTGCAGGGCTAAAGGGCTCTGGGATTCTCTGATGCAAATTGAATTGTTTAGAGACAGTAAAATAGCACTTGTTTTGTATGTGTCAGTGCTAGAAGATCTCCAAGTCATCATAAACTGCAAGCTAGCTCTAACTCTAATCCTCATGATCCATGACAAGAGGATGAAGGAGCTGTTGTTGAATACATACACCTTGACAGGACCTTGAGGTCTCTTCAAGCTCTGTGATCTCTGGGTGACAAGGGGGGATTCAATGCTTTCCTCATCCTCAAAGAACATTTACTTTGTTAGATTAGCTCAAATCATTTATTGATTTAAAGAGCAGTATTCGTTAGGAACCACAAAAAAAAAAAAGGAAAGCAAAACAAATTAAAACAAAAATGTAAATGCAATAGGAAAAATGTAAATTCTCAGTCATTCAGGGCTGTTCAGCCTGGAGAACAGAATTTTTTATGGAGACCTCAGAGCAACCTTCCAGTGTCTGAAGGGGCCTGCAGGGAATCCAGAGAGGGACTCTTTGTCAGAAACTGCAGTGGTAGGGCAAGGAATTATGTGTTGAAACTGAAAGAGGGGAAATTTAGGTTAGATAGACTAAAGAAATTCTTCCTTGTCAGGGTAGTGAGGCCCCAGCACAGAGAAGCTGTGGCTGCCCCATCTATGGAAGTGTCCAAGGCCAGGTTGGATGGGTCTTGGAGCAACCTGGGACAGTGGAAGGTGTCCCTGCCTGTGGCACGAGGTGGAATGAGGTGATCTTTAAGGTCCCTTCCAACCCAAACCATTCTGTGATTCTCATATTTGTCTTCTACCAGTACTTCCTCTGACATATTTATTATTTACTTGCCCTTCAGTTGTGGCCAGTTTTGTTTGGCCAGCTGTTTTCACAGCTGCTGTAACTGAACTTTACCAGCTGTAGAGCCAGCACCAAGTTCACAGTGAAATTAAATAGTGGAAAATGAGAAGAAGAGCGGAGGAAGTATATCAGAGTTTCGTGTGAGGAGCTGAGTTTTGTACGAGTTCAAATCCTGCCCTTGACTCACCTTCCTTGTGTTCTGAGTCTTTGTGCTCCTGCCTGTGTGAGCGTAAATAACATTTTATGGTGTTCGGGAGGGAACGCTCGGAACTTTTTGGAAACCTGAAATAACTGCACGCTCATTTATGGCTGGATTTGCTTTTCTGCCTTCAGGGCTGCCGCTCTCTTGCAGGAGGACACCCTGGCTACGTCAGCCACGACAAAGAAACCTCCATCAAGTACGTCAGCCACCAGCACCCAAACCACCCCCAGCTGTTCAGCATCGTGCGCCAGGCCTGCGTGCGCAGCCTCAGCTGTGAGGTACCTGCCTTGGAGCACAGGGAAATGCTGTGTCTGGCTCCTGGTTCACTTCAAATCCCAGATATTCCCCTGCTGATCCTGCCTGCTCTCTGCAGGCTGAAACACGGAGGGAAGCAGGTGGAAAGACATAAAATCCTGTTTATTCCAGGATTGGTGGTGGTTTTTAAGCTTGGTCTTTGATGGCCTCAAGGGTTCCTTCCTGTCAGCTTGTGAGGCTAAAAATATCCCCTTCTTGGTTTTGTTTGTTGTGCTTATTATTGTCATTGTAAGATAACTTGTTTTTTGTAAAAAACTCTGAATGTGGTGTTGAGTGCCCTTTGTAGACCATTAATATTCAGCCTCCAACAGACATGAGGGAAAACCTTACAGATTAACGAGCATTTGTGTATCAGGATCAGCAAAATTCCTTCTGTATCCTCAGTGTTGTAGTTGAATGGAGCTGAATTCTTAAGATAGAGTAAAACTGAAAGACTTGAAGTGTTTGTAGGATACCTCTGGAGGGATGTTGAACCACACTTTTGGGATAGTAGCATAAAAAGGCTTCATTTATTCACCAAGTGGGTGTCAAAGTGCAGCAAGTTGGTTCCTCTGAGATGTGTTTAATGACTTTGGTGTGTGTCCCTTCCCTTCAGGTCTGCCCAGGACGTGAAGGCCCTATTTTTTTCGGAGATGAACAGCATGGTTTTGTGTTCAGCCACACCTTCTTTATCAAAGACAGCCTGGCCCGAGGTTTCCAGCGCTGGTACAGCATCATCACCATCATGATGGACAGGATTTACCTCATCAACTCCTGGCCTTTCTTGCTGGGAAAAATCAGAGGCATCATTGATGAGCTCCAGGGCAAAGCTCTGAAGGTGGGTCAGTGCACAGAGTCCCTTGGCTCAATGTCAGTACAGAATCACGATCCCTGCTTGACAGCTGAGCCAAAAAACTGATCCAGCTCATGCCAGGCTGGTCATTAAGAGTGAGACAAGGCCCAGGAGGATGGTGTGTATCCCCTAGAATTGTTCACAGCCACCTTAGACAAGGCTTGGAGCCCTGGAAGGTGGCAGGGGGTTTGGAACAAGTTGATCTTGCCAATCCAAACCATCCCAGGGTTCTGTAGGGGATGTAGGAGGGAAGGAACATGGTGGTTTTGTCATTTGAAACACTCAGTCCTTTTCACAGGCCTCATTTACAGCAGGTTTGTTACAAATGTAAATAAGTAAATCTGGGGAGGACAGTGATTTTGGAGCACAAGTGATAGTTTTAGTCCATCTAAGAACAAGATGTCCCTTCTCTCTGTTTTCCCACAATGGTACGAGTGCGTCGCACCCTTTTCACTTGGTGTTTTTTTTTTTATATTGTGGCTTTTTTCCTGAGCTCTGTGCAAGCCCTAAATCCCTCTCAGTGTGTGACAGTGGCCTTGCTGTGTGTGCAGGTGTTTGAAGCAGAGCAGTTTGGGTGCCCCCAGCGTGCCCAGCGCATGAACACAGCCTTCACCCCCTTCCTGCACCAGCGCAACGGGAACGCCGCCCGCTCCCTCACGTCCCTGACCAACGACGAGAACCTCTGGGCCTGCCTGCACTTTTCCTTTGCTTGGTAATGCCACTGCTGTTCTCAGCTCCTTCCTCAGGAGGACACTGCCATATCCTCAAAGATATCATTTGAGTGTTTGGGTATTTTTTGTCATTTTTTTTGAGGTAATACTTAGACTGCGCTAAGTAGCGTCTGAATTGGAAGGAGCCAATGCTCCTTCAGGACAAAACATGGTAATGCCACTGCTGTTTAAAACTAACATGACAGCTAATAGAAGCCATGGCTATGCAGATGGAAAGGTTTTGCAGTGTGGAAATGTGAAGAAAGGTATAAAAAGTGCTCCTACCCCAGTGTGTTGCACCTTGAATTCATATGTGACCGACAGTTTTGGTTCACCTGGGAGTGCCCCTGTGCTGGGATCAGCAGCGTGGGTGCTGCAGCCATTGGGCTCTCCGAGAGTCCAGTTGCTCCAGTGCCTGGCTGGCTCCTTAAACCTCCCTGGAAAGATGCCACAGGGAGGGTTGCAACACTGGCATGTGATTCGGATGGGGGATGATTTAGGGAGTATGTGATTTTCTTTGCATGCTGCACAAAGAAACTGCAGAATGCTGGGATCTGGGTGACTTTGCGTGGCAGGGATTTGTAGGATGGGCTGGCAGTCCCACACTGAGGAAAGCACACAGGGATGTGCTGGGAGGTAGCACAGAGTGGTTAGTGGTTGGATGTTTTGTTTGACATCATGACATCAAGTTTCTCACTGGATTTTTGCACCTGGCAAGCTGCCTGACTCTGCTCCTCCTCCTTTCAATGTCTCCAGGCTTCTGAAGGCTTGTGGCAGCCGGCTTACAGAGAAACTTCTGGAGGGAGCACCCACAGAAGACACCCTCGTTCAGATGGAAAAACTGGCAGGTGAGACAGAGGTTTCCAGAGCTGCAAAGACCCTCTGGGAATGATGAAACACTGAGTCCTTTGATCAGCACCTTAAGCACAGCCATTGCTCATCAGCTTTACCTTCCTGGTAGTCTGTGCATGCACTCTCCCATCTGGAGATGGCTCTGACAGCAATGTGACATCCAGGCACCTCCAAGGCTCTCTGCACGTGGTGTTTGTCACTTGAGCAGCAGTGTTGCATCATCAAGATTATTGTTCTCTGTGGCTGGGCTGGCCCTCCCAGTGAATCTCTACAGCCAGAAGGATTTGCAGTCACAACATATGGATTTCTTGCTTTTTTTCCTACAAACTTTCTAAAAGTAAAGGATCATAGTTTGGTTTTTTTCCCCTGTCTTGAATTATTTTATTAGCCATGTAGACTAGAATCTACAAAGCTTTGTCCATAACCTTTAAAACAAGAATAGAGAACATTCTTGTAGCTGATCAAAAAATGCAACTTTCTGTTCTGTAGATGATGAAAATTTCTTCTTGACCCTTCAGTAGTTATTTTTTATCTGAGTTAACACTTTAGGTGTGTCTGTGCTGGTGCCAGTACTTTCTGTTACTGTGTTCTGAGCTCTCTCTTCCCACATACACCCAAAATCACATGGCTGCAGCATGTGAGCACTTTCCAGTTTCCATTCCTAGAGAGCAGCAATTTTTATGACCAATCTGCCTAATTGTTGTTGTTTTTTTTTTTTTTTGCTAGACCTGAAAGAAGAGTCAGAAGGCTGGGATGGTTCTGAGGAAGAAGAGAAGCCTTCTTCCCAGCCAGATGTTGTGGAAGGGCAGGAGCTGTCCAAAAGCTCCCCTGAAACCTCTCTGATGCCAGATTGCAACAGCTGGAACGTGGCTCACAGAAGGTTGTCTGTCTTTCGCTCTCTCAGGCACATGAGACAGGTAAGAAAGGCTGCAGAGTTCACAAGCTCTTTTCCCTGATAATATTTTTTTTTTATAAAGATACATTCTTGCAAATCTGCACATTCACTGGTGCTGTGTTCAGCACAGTGCCTGCCCAGCCAGGAACATGATGTGAACTTCCTCACGTGGGCCTCTGCTGATCATCAGTCATGTGGGGTGGGGTCAGATGATTTCTCTCAAATTCTCCACTTCTTCCCAAGAGCAGTGACAGTAATTTAATACAGAAATTGTGCAGCATCTTCAAAACCAAGAGTTGTTTTTTTTTAAAAAAAAGTGTTTCAGAGGGAAAAATAATTTACAGATAGAATAAATTATTCTGTATGGGTCTTGCTTTTCTCCTTTGCTCCCCGTATCCTGGTTAAGGGGGAAGGTTCATGTGCCCAAGGTTCATGTGCTAAATTTCAGGTGTAGCCATTTTCCTACCTGTCACTTGTGTTTTTAACAGGGCAAACTGGACTTTTCACTCGTTTTCACAACCAATGCAGAATGGTTTGGATTTTTTTTTCCAGGTTCTTGGGGCATCAGCATTCCGAATGCTGGCTTGGCATGTCCTGATGGGGAACCAGGTCATCTGGAAAGCTCAGGATATGGATCTTGTCCAGTCTGCCTTTGATGTCCTACGGGTAGAAACCTTTTCCTTTTTTTCTTGGCTGCATATTTTTACATGTATTTCTCTACTACTCCAGCCTTTATAATGATCTGCCCCTGACATGTAACCTTGGGAAGAGTACATTATAAATTATGTGGTTTTGAAAAAAACAGCAACCAAAAAAACCCTAAAAACATGCACAAAACAAAATCCCCTCAACCTTTGTATATCTTGCTTGTCCTCAGAGGCTCTCAAGCCAGGGTTAGAGCTGTAGTTAGTTAATTAATTGCAGAGTTTGTCCTGAGTGGTTTCCTTGCCCTGCAGACCATGCTGCCCATCGGGTGCGTGCGGATCATCCCCTACAGTGACCAGTACGAGGAGGCCTATCGCTGCAACTTCCTGGGGCTGAGCCCACACGTGCAAATCCCCCCCCACATCCTGTCCTCTGGTAAGAGCCTTCTGCAGAACCCTCTCAATTTATTACTTTTTTTTAATAAGTTTTGGTGGCATGAAATAAATCCCGAACCGCTTCATTTTGTTCTCCCCGTGTCTTTGCCTGGTCAGTGACTGAAAGATGTGACAGCTTCTCTCACAGCGGGGTGTGTGTAGCTGTGTTTTGGAATCTGGGCTAGCACAGCTCATGCTCTTTTGGGCTCTTGTTGCTCCAGAGTTTGCAGTCCTGGTGGAAGTCCGTGCTGCCACCCGCTCCAGCCTCTACCCAACCCTGTTTGATGACGAGCAGTCCCTCAACAAGTACGAGTTTGTTGTCACCAGTGGGAGCCCCGTTGCAGCAGATCGAGGTGGGTGATCTGGAAGCAGAAAGAACCTCTGTCACTGAGATTAAAAGAGCATCCTGATCTTTAACTGGTTTTCATGTACTGGCCCTTAAGGAGGTTTGAGTAGAAGCCAGTATATTCAATATTCAGCTGGAATTTCGCTGTTTGAGGTTCGCCACAGATTGTTCAATTACAAAAGATTTGCTCTACCAGATCAGCATTTTGCCTGTTAATTTTCATCAATGAGAAATGGATTCTGTAACATACACATCAGAAAATTAGTAGGGAAATTCTGTAACCCACAGTGAACACTTTCAGTCCTGGAACACTTGTGTGTTGGAGTAAGACTAACTTGAAAGTACCAGGATATCACTGACTTTCCATGTTCCACTTGGTAGCCAAATATTACTGATAGAGAAATACCCAGATTTTTTAATTTAACTTTACCTACTTCCTTCCAGCAGTGGAACACTTGCACCTAGAGGTGATTTGAATCAGGTCCATCAGTCTTCTCTTTCCTGGGAAATCTTAATTTAGACGAATTGGCCTCACTGAGTATCCCAAAAGACATAGCAGATGGCTCATCCTTCCTCTCTGTCCCTGAAGACAGAGGTGCAAAGACTTGCTCTCTCCATAGTGCTCTTCGTGTTGTTGGTCCCACGTGTATAAATACACCAGATTATTTTCCATCCAGTCAGTGGCATATCCAGAAACTTCTGGACAAAAATAGTCCCTGGAAGGTCTTTTCTCCACCACAGCATCAAACT
This sequence comes from Bombycilla garrulus, assembly GCA_013400315.1. Classification (NCBI taxonomy): domain Eukaryota; kingdom Metazoa; phylum Chordata; class Aves; order Passeriformes; family Bombycillidae; genus Bombycilla; species Bombycilla garrulus. The sequence goes on along the minus strand of VXBU01006629.1, from coordinate 4,334 downwards.
TACTAGGCCATGGACTGCTGGGGAAAAAAAGTCTCCTAGGGCCTTCCAAAAAGTGGTCCAGGAATGCCTTGGGTTGGTTGCTGGTTTATTTTTTCACTCAGTATCCTGGAACTGCCCTTAACGAGAGGAACATTAAATCAAGTATAAGTTAAGGGTTTATATTTTTATATGTGTATTTATATATTGTAAAAAGAAGCATGGGTTTTTTTTCATTACCTTGTGGTTTTAGTGATCTTTTAATAAGGGCACAACAAAAGCTAAAAAGGAATTTTAAAGTGGGTCTGAAGAAAAAAGCAAAAGGCCCCTGAACCTGTTTGGATGTCCCAAGGTCCTTCACTAAATTCCATGTTGCTTCTTGGATCAGATGTTTTACTAATGGGATGATCTTTAGCTCCTCTTCCACGGAAATGAAATCCCAGCAGGCCACTGGAGGATATATTAAACAATTACTACTAGTAAAGGTGTAAGCAGTAACTTTTAGCTTGCGTGTCCTCTTTCTCACCCTTTCCCCCTTTTTTCTGCTCCTGCAGTTGGCCCAACCATCTTGAACAAGATCGAAGCTGCCCTGACCAACCAGAACCTCTCTGTGGATGTTGTGGATCAGTGCCTTGTTTGCCTGAAGGAGGAGTGGATGAAGTAAGTACACTTTGCTTTCAGAGGAGCAGCTCTGGCCCTGCTCCTGGAGCAGTAACAGCAGAGTGCAGGACACACTTCAGTCAGGTGGCTGCAGTTCAGCAGTAGGTGGATTTACAGGAACAAATTAAGTCAGGAGTTAAGAATTTTCTGCCCTAGTCCTGACTCTCATTTTGGCTTTCAGCAGTTCTTAACCTTTATGCTTCGGTTCACACATCTGGAGGTTAGCTGCATGACAGCACCTGTGTGCCTCACCTCGGTTAGGAGCATTAAATATGCAAATCCCTCTCTGCCTGTCAGTGTGGCCGTAGCCCAGCACAGGTAACACCCAGACACATGCCTGGGTTCTGCCTTCAGGCACTGCATTTCAGAGGTGCAGGTAGCTGTAAAGGAAGACCAGTCAGTCGTGTGAAATCATTCATGGAACATCATGACTTTATGAATTTACCTGAGGGCAGATGGGCACTGGATGTGTCTCTCAGTTGTCACAATTAATTGTTCTACTTTCCACTAGAATGAAAAACTGAACTAGAAATATGCCCATTATTACTGAAAATGAGTCATCTCTCTAACTAATCACCCTCCTTCATCAAAGCATGAGAACACTTTCAATAAAACACTGGTTGAAGCTTTTATTGACATTTAGTTGTAGTAGGTGCCAGGAGAAGCTCCAGTTCCTCCTTGTTCCCTGTTTGATGGCGTGTGAGTCCATTTGATAATGACAGGAATCTCTTGTTCCTGCAGTAAGGTGAAAGTGCTCTTTAAATTCACTAAAGTGGACAGCAGACCCAAGGAGGATACCCAAAAACTGCTGAGCATTCTGGGAGCTGCAGAGGAGGACAATGTCAAACTTCTCAAGTTCTGGATGACCGGCCTGAGCAAGACTTACAAGTCCCACCTGATGTCCACGGTTCGCAGCCCCACGTCCTCGGAGTCCCGGAATTAAAGGGTGCCCAACCTCCCCTGCTGCCTTCAGAGAAGGGCAGGGACCCCTGGTTACCTCTGCTGAGCCTGCAGCGTGTGCTTTAGGTGGATAGTGAGGCCTCATCACTATTCTCCTGGTCCTCAAACCAACTTGAAGAGTGACTTGAGTCTTTTCTACTTGCTGTGAGACTGGACTAATAAGTGCTAATCCACAGTGCTGCTGTCTCTCCTGGAACTCAGCTCTCAATCTAAAGACTAAAACACAGCAACGCTCTAAGAATCAGCTAAATTAATTAAAATCCCATCCTGTCCTCGTTCAGCATCGTGGTGTGGCAGCAGGCCTCACCTTTAGATTCCTTGGCAGGCCTGTGACAACATCCAGAACTCCTGGGAGTGCGTATGGTTAATCTCACTGAAATCCCACATAAATCTCCTAAATGCCTGAGAGAACAAGAACCAAAAATAAGAGGCACGTCACAGGGTATGGATCACATGTAAATTATTTCAAACCACTTTGTGCTCAGATTTAAGAGACTATTTTCTGCTGTAGCATAAGTCAGGATATCCCACGGGAATCCTGTCACTCCTCTTTATTTATTTATATCTTAACTTGAGACGGTTTTAGCATTTGCTTTGGAAATCTTGTCTGGGAGGCCGAATTGTAAAATAAGTCTCAAAATGCAGTCTGCTTGCCTCTCAGAGGGGAAAATACTCGCCTTGTTTTGCCTGTGGTTGCAGAACTTCCAGGTAATGAAGATAACCTCACCAGGATAAGGTTCTCTTCTGTCTTTTTTAGCTTCCTAATTAAGTTAAGCAGAAGAGATTTAACCTGTAGGTGCTCCCTTATATAACTCTATAGTAGCCATTTTTGCTTAATAGTTCATGAAAACATTGGTGCATTTTTTAATTACCTAACCAGAAATTCCTTATCTGTACTGTAAGGAATCACTGTTTCTGTTGTGAAGTCTGGGGTTTATGTCTCTTTTTGTTGTTTTTCTGGATCCTTATTGGGAACACTTGACGTTAGCACAGATATTTTGAACAAGCTAAAGGCAGGTTTTACCCAGGTGACCTTCTACCCTCACTCAAGCTCAGAGAGGATGTTCCAGCTTGTCACAAGTTCTGTTCTTATATATAAAATGCGGAGGTTGATTTTTGTCTGGAACATCTGTAAAATGGAGACAGGCATTAAATCTCATAAGAGCTATTTTTGTAAAATGAACAAAGCCTGGTTTTGTGTTTATTTTCAGTCAGTTGGGGTGGGGGAAAGCAGCAACTGATCCACAAAATTCCTGCATCCTTAGCCTAGATTTAATGTAGACAATTTAATACAGGTCTTTTCCTCTTATTTTTTATTAGTTTCTTGTAGACTAACCTAGTAATCTTTATTTAGAACTATTCTGGTCCAGTCCAGAGATGTCATTTGGCATTGAGACCTTGATTGTTGAGCTGGTTTTGTCTTTTAAAAAAACAGCTCTCCCAAGCAATCCAGCATCAAAACCCAACTTAGTGATTCCTTCCGAAACAGCAAAGGGTTGGTCACGAGGTCGGGCCCGAGGCTGCTGCTTCTCCCTTGCTCTTGGTGAGTCTTGCTGGTCCCTCTCCATCCTGACTGGAAGCAAGGCTGTCCTGGACAAGCAGACTCAGTTTTGAGCCAGGGCAAGGAAACCACTAATTTCACACTTACAAAATGCCCACAGGAAAGAAGGGGGAGAGCTGCCAAGTCAGTGAACCTACACCCCCACTGTGCTTGCTTGCCAGAACACATCTGTAGGTGGGATTATCAAATGATTGCCCGGGCAGGTTCCTGCAGCTCACAGGTGAGGCCATGGGTGCTCCCTTTGCCGTCAGGGAGAGCTGAAATGTTCACAACTTAATTAACAAAAAAAAAAATCTGCAGCTATCTTTCACCACCCCTTCTCTCCAAAAGATACGCCTCGGAGACAAACTGATTGAGGTAGGATAATTCTTTATTCCAGTATGATTTCTGCCTGGCTGAGCAGTGTGTACCTGGCAGCGAGGTGGGAGTGGTGAGTGCTGCAGCTGCCGTGTGAGGGACTCAGCGCTGGGTCACTGCTGGCTGCAGTTAGAGACAGAGCCTTTTTTGTACCAGTTCTGCCACTGCTGTCCCCTCAGCCAGGCAGGGTCCAGCAGGTGATGGTCCCCCTCTATTCTCTACCTGGACTCTACCTGCAGAGCTGCCCCAGCTCTGGAACCCACAACATCACAAGGATGTGGAGTTGCTGGAGCGAGTGTGGAGGAGGCCACAAAGATGCTCCTAGAGTGGAAGCTCCTCTGCTCTGGAGCCAGGCTGGGAGAGCTGGGGGTGTTCACCTGGAGAAGATTCCAGGGAGATCTCAGAGCCCCTAAAGGGGTCCCAAGAGGGCTGGAGAGAGACTTTGGACAGAGTCTGGAGGGACAGGACAAGAGGGAATGGCTTCCCACTGCCACAGGGCAGGGGTGAATGGGATATGGGGAAACAATTCCTCCCTGTGAGGGTGGGCAGGCCCTGGCACAGGGTGCCCAGAGAAGCTGCGGCTGGATCCCTTGATCCCTGAAGGCCAAGATGGACGGGGCTTGGAGCACCCTGGGAGAGTGGGAGGTGTCCCTGCCCGTGGCAGGACGCTGGAACTGGATCATCTTTGAGACCGCAGATTGTGTTTACGGCATCGTCTGCACGGGCTCGGTGTGTGGTGAAGGGTTCGGTGCCAGGGTTTCGGTACCCGGGCCGGGGTCGGCGCTCGGGGAAGGGCTCGGAGCCTGGGGCCGGGTCGGTG
>VXBU01006628.1:1214891-1225625 GCA_013400315.1 Bombycilla garrulus | reverse complement strand
GGGACAGGGACAGCCCGGCCCAGGGTCCCTGCTCCCTGGGGACACGGGAGAACGCTCCTTGTGAAAACCAGAACTGCACAGCTCCGGGCAGCCGCACCGCGGACCCCGCTGCCTGCCTCAGAGCGGTCCCAGAGCGCTCAGCAACCGGCAGTAAAAATAACCCCAGGCAACGGGAAATTATGGTATTTTAAGACTTGTGTTCCTGCCAGTCCAGGGCAACACTGACATTCCATTGTTCTTTAAAAGTGAAAAGTGGCCAGATCTTTAGGATTCAAGAAGTCGGGCGTGCCGCTGTGCTTGTCTGCGACTCCTGGGGCTGTGGGGCCAGCTCCACACTAATATACATTTCCCGGCTGCCTTGTGCAGGAAGCAGAACTGGACTTCCTGGCGTGCTCTCTCTCTCCTGGACCTCGCTCCAGACATCACCTCTTGTGGCAGCCGCTTCCATCCTCTCACCGAGCCAGCGCCTGTGCAGCACAAGTTGCCCAGTCCTCGCTCAGGAGAACCCAGACTAGCCCTCTGAGGAGAACAAAGCCAGAAGGAGTTCCCAGCACTTAACAGGCGCAACAGCAACAAAAAATAGGAAAAAATATGGTGATTGAACCGGATTTGTTCCTTTAAAATTTATTAAACTGCTGGAGCTTGATTGGGAAAAAAATGTAAAAGTGTAACAAAAGTTACACTACCAACGATGTCCTGCAAAGATTAGTTATTTTAAGTTAGTAGTTGTGAAAGAAGTCAGTCTGATATTTGCCTTCAGCAGCACAGAAAACATCTAAAACCAAACCACCTGTCCTACCTTCCACTTTGGCAAGCCCAACCAGAGGTACTTCTTGTGTCCTGGCACTGCCAGGCACTGTTATCAAAGCAATTCCATTTTGCCAGCCCAGCGATGCAGATTGTGAAATCCGTAAAGGTCAGTTCCTCATCCAGGAGTCTCCTGTTTTCATTGAATGTGTTCTTCCTTTCAGAACTTTTGTGGCCTTGTGATAATCCCTTTAACAAAAGGCTCTACATCACCCTGCTGGCTGAGATTAGCACCTTCTAAAATCACTGCTGTGACTAGGTAATGTCTTGGGGCTGGGGCACTGAATTAATGATTTGCCGGTATGAGAACTCTAAAGGGAGACAGACCCATGTTTGCCTTGTAAACCAACAAAATGAAAGCCACCTTAGAAGAAGGTGGTCCTGACTGGGTGAGTGCAGCTTCCTTTGCTGAGCATGATGAGAAGAAGCGGCTCCCAAGGACTAGTATTTGACCAAGAGTACTGGGCTGAACTTTCTCACCCTAACACATTTCTCAGGCAGAAATATTTATTTAAGGAAGAAGTTGCACAGTCACATACTTCTGTCATTGCACCTTGGGTAAAGCACTCATAAAAAATTAGGCACGCTGGGTAAACAGCACACTGCTCTTCCCACTGGTTTCCACTCTTCCTCCACCATATAAAGTTGTGTCCCTCTCCCTTTCGCACTTCCCCCAGAGCTCTCTTTATCACTGGTACTGAGGCACAGCTGCTGCTGTGGGACACAGCTGCTGCTGTGGGACACAGCTGCTGAGAATTCATAAGTGTGCTGGAAGACTTCTTTGGCCACTGCAATATTTTGACATGCAAAACTATCCATTTCTGGGGCTATATATAAATATAACTAACTAATCCTGCCCAGTTAGTGATACATTATTAAAATTAGTGTTCAAGGCTACATGTAAGTTTTGGGCTTCAAAATCTCAGAAACAATTACCCAAGACTTTGTAAAGAAATGTAACCACTTTGCTTTTCAAGGTGGCAACCAACAGCATAGAGACCACACTGATGTGTTTGTGCTGCAGCACCAGTTCTTCTTGGGAAAGGAGCTGTGAAATAGCAAGGTTCTGCCACAGACTGGCAGCACATACAGGGCGCCAAGGAGGAAGAGAAAAGTGGAGGAAACTAATCCTTTCCAGAGAATATTAATTACTCAACGTGCTGATACAACACATGGGACAGCAGTCTAATGTGTCACGTGTTGCTGCCCACAGACTGATACTGCACCAGAAATCAGGCACTGGGGAAAGTGCCTTAAAACCAACAATTACATGATACAGACCCAGCTCTCCTAACTTTATTCTGTACTTCTCAGAGGATTTAAACGGTGGATTTCAATGGCTACCAGCCTGCTGGAAAATCAAGGCTGTTTCTCCCTGTTTCTCCCTGCTTCATTACTTTTCTCTTAGCATGGCTATAATAGTATTTTTAAATTCCAACTCATGTAATTCAGAGAGCATTTTTGATTTCTTCTTTTTTTTCAAGACCATTTCCTCATCCCACTCTTCTGAAGAAGGTTTGAACTCACTCCGCAGCACAGGAGGAGAGTGCAAAAACTAACCAAAAATCTACAGGAACATAACAAGAATTATTGTCTGCACAGGGAAGAGGAGAGCTCAGCTTTTGTTTACTGAGAATTCTGTTCCCTTTCTGCAAGGAGCAGAAAGCCCACGCAGAAAACACACATAGAAAACCAAACCAGCTAAGGAAGAGGAGGCTGCTAAGGCAGAGCTCCAAACAAACACCACTTACTTAAAATATCAAAGAACAAAGCAAGCAATAATACAAAGCCTGGCAAAGGAAAGGTGCTCTCTTTCCCCTTGCAGATCCGGGTTACAGAAGCCACAACTCCTGCAACCACACCATTACTCAGTTCTCGATCAGGTCAGCTGCACAAAGGTTCATTAAATATTTACAGGTGACATTTTTTTCTGACTTGTGACGACCAGGATCAAGATAACCATCCATTTTCTACAGCCACTCTGTTAAATCAGTTTGAGAAACCAACCAGCAAGGTAAGAACAAACAGCAATGGAGCCCAGAGGATGAAAATTGCCAGGTTTCTGACCAGCTACAATAAAAATCTTACCCCTTGAAAGCAACAGAAAGCCACATCTAGAGATTTCTTCAACAAATTCAGCACTCTTAAAGAGTGCAGGATGCAAATTTCAGGTCTAAGAATATGCAGGGGAAACCAGCATTCAATTTCTAATCACAGTAGTTACTGGAGATTTCTGTGAAATGGCCAGGTATGGTAATGAGCTGAGTTTTTTACGTGGGATAAGCAACAAGCAGAAGAAAGAAATCTCANCTAATCACAGTAGTTACTGGAGATTTCTGTGAAATGGCCAGGTATGGTAATGAGCTGAGTTTTTTACGTGGGATAAGCAACAAGCAGAAGAAAGAAATCTCACACACACACACACACACATTTCCCACAAGATGTCTCAGGAGAAACCCTGTGAAAGTTATTTCTTTGTGTATTGTGTAAAGACCTTACTTGCACTACTCAGTATCTGGCAATGCACTAACAAAGCAAATTTCTTGTGTAAATGGGATTTAAATCACACTGCTGTGCTGAGAAGCTCACCACTGCCAAGATAAACAGACACCAAGTCTTAGTTTGTACATTCAGACACGCTCAACTACTTGGCAAAAAGGCTTCCACCACAGAAATTTCAGAGTTAAAAATAGAAGGTGAGCTTGAGAATAGCAAAGTTTTCTTCCCACAATCCTGGCATTTTACTCCTGACACATGAAAAAAGTGGGATAGCCAGCCCTGAAGACAGCCTGTTACTAAACCCACATAATTGATACACTGACAGAAACACAGGGTTCCCTTTACCAAAATCTTCTTTGCTCTTGTAGCCAGGGGCTTCTCTAAGCTCAGATTCAGCTTTCCTGCCTTTGCAATTCCTGCCCCCCTGCAAGGGCTTTCACCAGGCCCCACAGGCACTGCTGGTCTTGAACTGAAGTGGGACCTGTGTTTGGGAACAGAGACACGGTGCCCCCAACCCCACACGACACAGAGCATAACAACAAGGCTATTTTGGTGAAGTGGGACCTGAAATCTTTGGCTGAAGCATCTTCTACTTCTTTTTTGTGCCTCAGAACTCCTGTGGCCAGAGCAATTTCTGCAAATTAACGAGAATTAAAGTTGAAAGTGTTCTTTGCGGTGTAACACAGGCACAATGCCGTGGGGTCTACCTCAAACCAGCCACAAAAACAAGCAGAGAAGAGTGTTTCCTACACCTTACAGCAGGCTGACAGAAATAACTGAGTGCCATGGAGCTGCCTTGCAGACCAGAATAGCTCTGCCTCAGAGCTGTTCAGAAATGCTCCAAAATACTCAGTGAACATGCTGACATTTTAAAAAGAAGTCGCTCATATTTATCTTTTCCAATTATCTCCATAAACACATAAAATAAATTCCTTGTTAAGGTCAAACACTTCTAAATATCCTGGTTGATGCAAGCAACCAGGGTTTGGCCTCATCAAGTTTACACAAGATACTAACACAGACAAGAAAAAGCAGAATGCCATTTTCCAGGGGACACTGTGGGAAACACTCATTGCCTAGTTATAAACAAGGAATCACTGTTTCACTCAGGTGATACCATTCCCTTCTATTTCCTCACAAAACAAGTACCTATCCATAAAAAAACCAAGCAGATGCTACAGGAATGCTAATTTCACACAGGATTTTCTCCTAACTGAAATGACTTGGTTACAGATTAACTCTGCCCCAGAGCAGACATAAGAGGTGAACACACAATAAGCCTTTACCACTGGTTATTTTTGCTGTAACTAAGGCAATGCAGAATCTTTTGGGAAGGCCTACCCTACAGCCAAGCTGTGCTGAACATTCAGCACACTCCTTCCAGTGTGTGCTCAAAGTCAGTGTGTGTTGTCTTTGTGGAAGGCCAATCTTTAGAAGTGTACTAGCTACTTTAAATAGAACTGGAAGGGCAAGAAAACTCAAAGTTCTTGAGCAAATATTTTTTCTTGCCAGCACCTAATCCTAATAACTTGTGCTAGCTCTGCTGTCTCCAGCTTGAGCCAGGGGCAGAGATTAGCAGCAGCCATTCAGCAGCTGCAGAGAGCTCTGGCAGCTCTGGCCACTCCAGGGTGGTGGTCAAGGGAATCCTTGCTGCTGCTTCTGCTCTGAGTCTGGAGTAGAAAAGCAGCTCCCAGGCTCCAAAACAGACACTACCATGAGCTCCACCACCACAGCAGAGTGCAAACAAGGTGACCACTGAATGAACAGAAGCTCAGCAGAATCATTCAAGGCCTCCTAGCAGAAAGCTCAAGAAAAACTCCAGCTTTTGGCAAACAGGAAAAATTTGTGTGGACCAAGCACAAACTGTACTTGGATCACTACTGTGCAAGAACACCATCACAACTCTCACAGCAGTATAACAGACACAGATTAAACAAATAGTTAAAGGAACTAAAGTCAGGACTTACTATTTAAAAAGACAACCTCCTGTTGATAACAACCCACTGAAGTAGCTAAGCCTTTGCAATACATCTAACACCCCAGTAGGCTAGTGACAGGGGCTCAAATACTTGTTAGAGCTTTAACATCAACCAGAAATAGGTGCTGAATTGAAAGAATTGAAGTTTTTGTTAGTACAGACAGGGCAGGAAAAAAACCAAACCAATTATGTGGGGGAAAGAGCTGCAAAGACTATTAATGTGTTCTGCACTGGGCTCATAGAGAGATGAGATACAATATCCCACCAGCTCTGAAGGAAGGAAATTGTCACCTCTAATTATTTCTTTCCCTGTTCACATGATGTTGTATTACAGTGGGACTTCCACCTTCTCTTCTTTGTGTAGTACAATTACACACCTTTCAGTTGAGCAAATTCTAACCAATAATACAGTAATTCTGACTCTGACAACAAAACCAAGTGAAACAAGTGCCACTCCCAGACTAACAACCCCACACCCAGAATGTTTTTCACCCGACTCCCCAAGAGCACAGCCAGAGCTGCTCCTCCAGCTCCTCCTGATGGCAAACCACGGGCACAGCACCCTAATGAGGGACTGGATGGGAATGCTGACATCATACTATGCCAAATGCCACAACAAACAAGATCTAAGCAGGGTTTGGTGACAGACAATACCTAGCATCAACAGAGGGGCAAATGCAAATGCACAGGAGGTCTTTCTCTGGGTCTGTGACAAATATCCAGCTGAGCACAAAGTCAATGGCTCCGCTTCAAACTTACTGTCTGGCTGGCTTAGTGAAGGAAAAATCAGAGAATGACATCTACAGGATAGAGGGACACCAACAGTGAGAGGGGATCAGGCTGGCAGGCCCCACAAGACAGGAGAGAGATTAAGGCAGCCAAGGACAGAAGGTTTGAAAACGGCAGGAGATGCAAAGAGTGACTCCCATTTACATACTCATCAGCTCAAGAACTGCTACAGCTGCCTGGGGTACCTTTCCTTCTAAGAAAAAAAGAAAGGAATCCAAAAGATCATACAGAGAGAAAGCACACAGGAAAACAGAACACACAGAAGTATCCTCTAGGTAACAAACATTTTATTTATTTCTTAAAGAAAACTACAGCAATATACTTGATTACAGAATTATGAAGCACTGAAAAACCAAAGGAATGAAATGGCCTGGATCCAAGCACTAAGGATATCATGCTTTGTCTCTCACTGAGCCATCACTTAGAAAAATCACATTATCTGAAAAAGAAATTTAAAAAATTAACCTTGAGCAAACATTTGCCTTGTTGCAAAAGCCTTCACACCATGAAGCCCAGGTATTTGTGGTTTTAAGTTGCTAAGATGTGGATTTTGGAACAGAATAATAGAACCCTGTATTGGACACTGTTTTCTTTTATGAACTTCCTCTACATCCCCTGAAAGCAGACAATTCAAGGTATATTGCATATATGTATATATGTACTATGAAACAAATGTGCTAAAGCTGATGAAAAGCTGTTGAACAATCAAAGACAGTAGAAACATTTAAAAATAATGGTTTTATTCTTTGACTACAATCTCTGTCACTTAAGCTTATGTCCTTTTTCTTTTGTCATGTTCAGGCTGCACTACCATGTCCACAGGACTATGGGAAGCTCCTCCTTCATCAAGCCTAAGGAATTCCTAAAGCATCTTGAGACTGGGCCTTTTGAACAAGAAACCATTAGGAGTCCGCTAATTAAAAAAGAGAATTGCTTCTCCCTTCCAGTAATTTATAGCACTGCTAGCTTTTAAAGAGGCTGCAGAAACATCCAGGAATATGACTGTTCTTTTTCCCTTTTTCTCCTTCCTTTTCCTCTGTCCTACTTTTTTAGACATACTTGTGTAACAGAAATGTTTGCTCTACTTCCCAATTAATCTATCCCTCACTCAAAAGCAACACAGTAGCAGCTCTATCCACAATAAAGATGTAGGATACTCAGGCTATTTAAAGGCTGAAGGAAAAAGTTGAGGTTCCTAGCTTTTTTTGTTGTGTCAATCCAAGGCACAAGTCCACTCCTTATCCATTCTGTGGGGTAAGCAAATGACACCAACAGCTTGCAACTGTATACTCCCATTTTCTGTGCCTTCACAAGCAGTGCCAGAGGAAACCTGGTACACACTATCCATTCTCTCAAAATCCTTGAGTGTGGGTACTCAGGATGAACACAAATCAAGCTCCATTTCAGAGGTCCTCCACCCCTTTCCATTTAAGAGGGTAAGGGGCACCTTGGTGCTTTGCTCCTTACCTGCTATAATTGTTGTGGCCTGTCGCCTCACATTGTTCTTATCTGTATATTCACCATAATCTATCTTCCCTTCAACAAAGATTCGAGAGCTGGAAAAAAAACCATGAATTTGATTTTGGTCAGAGAACTGTGCTGTTGTTTTCCACTCTGTAATCAATGAATGTTTGGGTTAAAATGGGATCCCAAAGACCATATGTTCCAAACCCCTGGCCATGGGCAGGAATACCATCCACTAGATCAGGCTGCTCAGAGCTCCATCCAGGCTGACTTTGAAGGCTTCCAGGGATGGGGCAGCCACAGCTTCTCTGGGCAACCTGTGCCAGGGCCTCCTCACCCTCACAGTAAGTCTTACATCCATATATCCAGCCTAAATTTCCCCTCCTTCACCTGAAGCCCGTGACTCCTTGTCTTACCACTATGCTTGCTGATGAAAAGGCTGAATTCAGAATCTGATTCTAAGCACACAGACTTTTCTATCAGTTGTTTGTAGCAGCTCTGCTAACTTGTTTTATGACCAGTTCCTGGTCACAATTATTACAGTAATCCATTACTGAGGCATTAAATCCTCACCCACATTTGTTATTCACTTACCCCTTCCTCACATACTGATAGGTGACATCCCTGAGGCCCGGTCTGAAGACAGAGATCCTGTGCCATGTTGTTTTCTGACTGATATCACCTAAGGTACACAGAAGTAACAGAGCTGGATGCCAAATCTTCTTTGTGACACAAGACTCAGAAACTAGTTTCAACCAATGGTATTCTCAAATTATAAGAAGTGATTTGAAAACAGAAGTATACTCCATCTCCCACTTCACTCCAGAACTAAATGTTCCACCCCTCTGCATCTAAACAAATTCTTGTGCAGAAGCACAGTTCAAACCAAAACACTGCTTTTTCTGTAAGACAGTGCTCATGCTATTAATTTTTTTCCCCTCAGACACTCCACACTGAACAGCATTTAGAGGATAAGACATCTGTAGATGCAAACCGATGACAGAATCAATGAGAAAATTTTATTTTCTTTATTTTTCTCATCCTGAAATACAAAGAGGAGCACATGCCCCTGGCAAACCCCACCAGTGACAAACTGCCCACTCCACACACTCTCCTCTCCTCCTGAGGAAGGCCAACAGGAGAGCTCTCTTCAGTATATCCTGCTGGGGATCAGTAAGAGACACACAAAGGCACCAGCATCTCTGCTGACCTCAAAGGAACCTTCCTGCACCCCAGAGACTGGCAAGTGTGGTGCTGCTGGCCACGCAGCCTTGACCTGGGACACGTTGCTCGTGCAGACTCACCTCCCTGGCCCACTTCACTATCTCCTGTCCGCCACATCTCATTGGTTGCAAGGGAAAATATGGTAACGGGATTTTTTCCTTCCACTTGCCTCATGATAGGGTCCTGTCCAACCCGACCAAGCAGCTGAACACGATTCATGGCTGAAACAAGAGACACCAAACACACAGGTGAATTATGATGCTTATAAGCATGGCAAGTCAGTCAGCAGCTTTTCTCAAGGGCCAAGATCACAACTTTCTGCACCTCCTAAGCACTTTTGAAGTTCTTGTGGCATTTGGCTTTTTCAGGCCCCATCAGATAGTTGACTGTGCCTGTAGTGTTATCACTGTGAAACAACTGGTGAACAGAAACACACTGAAATGAACTTTTTTAAAAAAGCCCAAGGTTCTTATCTTTTCTATTCCATCTCTTGCACAGGCACATCTACGTATCACTTGAGACTAAAATTGTGTTTACTTATCTTGACTTTTATTTTTTTCATAATGATAAAAACAATGCACAGCAGTACCTCTGAAATAAAGTTGCACTGCTGTACATCCTTTGAATGAGAGAGTCAGTTTTTACACTGGTCCTAGGCCTGGGCAGACACAGACTAAACCCTTCTCCAGCTTCAAGGAAAACTGGAAGAGGTCAGGGAAGCTTCCCTTGTGCACAATGAGCAGGTGAAGTGAACAGTGAAGGCTGAAATACACCTGGAGTAGATCCTGCTGGGGCAACAGCACACATACAAGTGCCCCAGGAGTCTGAGGAACAAGGACACAAGACTCCTGAGGGCAGGTGTTAGAAACCACGCCAACAGCAGACCCAAACCACTGCCACAGAAAGTACAACTACCCGCTCTAGAGAGGTGGTAGTTCTTCAGGGCTCTTCTCTTTTCCCCCTAAAGTGCTGCCTCACCTAACAGATCAGACAGGAAGCCACTCAGAAATCTGTGTGCTTGAAACAACACATTCTTAGCTGTACACTGAGGAGATACCATTCCTACCTGCTTCTCTCCTGCCCTATTTCAGACATTCTAAAACTGAGATAAACATAACGAGTAACAACTAAATCATATCTCAGGAGTTACTTACATCTTTCAAGTACCAGTGAGGTAACCGTATCAGAGTCATGTCTTACAAACTGGCGTAGCACCTGAAGGAACAGAATAATGTGAGGCTTCCAAGACACAAACTATGAACAGCATTCACAAGGCTCTACACCTCATTTTGTGAACACAAGCATATTCTTTTCCAGGTCACTAATGGGGGAACTGAGCAAAGACATCTGTTCAGCCAAATGAAGCTAGTAAGATTATTTATAGAACATCTGGTTAAATCAAGGTTTTAAGAGCTGCCTAGAAAGAAGTGTGGCCCAAAGGTATACCTCCAGCAATTATTTTTGAGATATGCAGTAACTACTGCTTTTCCGTAATACATAAATAGGAGGGAAGGAGGTTTGTAGCAGAGTAGGGGCTTAGTTGTTTGAGTTTCAGTCTTTGGAACAAAACAGGTTTGATGGTTCTGCTTAATTTCAGAGATTAACCAGGGGTGCCCAAAAAGTACATCCATCCACTGTAATGATGCACTGACACCCTTGTTACCAAGGCAAATCCAGGACACAGAATCTTGGTACTGCGTGGGAAAGCAGTAAAAGAACTATCATTATTCCAACAATATTTCTTCCATCCTAGAAGGAAGGAGGAGGGGAAAAAAAAAACCCCAAAAAAACAAACGAAGCCCAGGAACACTTCGGCGAGAGGTCCGTGTGCAGGGATTGGAAAAAAAGGCTTATTTCCCATAGCACGTGGTTGCAGGCCAGGGGGAGAGCTTCCACTCCTTATCCCCAAGAGCAAAGCCAGCGTGCACGGCCGGGCGAGGGCAGCGGGGCTCTGGGCTCTGTCCGCCCCGCCC
>VXBU01006628.1:1198405-1214884 GCA_013400315.1 Bombycilla garrulus | reverse complement strand
GGCCCCGACCCCGCGCCCTCCGCGCCGCTCCCGCCGCCGCGCTGCGCCCGCGGCCGCCGGAACAGGAAAGGGACGGGCGGCACGGCCCGGGCGGAAACGCGCCCCGACCCCGGCGGGACCCGGAGCTGCGGGGGAAACGCAAAAAAACAACAAAACTCCATCACTCCGTCATCGGGTAAAACTATGATAAAACCTTTATTCGCACGAAACGATAGAATCTAACAGTTAAAAGCCAGCACGTGCAACATCACAAGCCAGTGAAACCTGGAAATAACCGAGTTGCCAAGCTCTCCCTCGTAGCAGTGCAGCGCTCTCTGTCCAGCCAACACACAAGGACCGCCGAGTTGCATTTAGCGGAGAGAGGGGGAGGGTATATGAGATCTCAAATACAAAATACATACCACCATTAACATGGGCAACCCCAAAAAGCCCATTCTAATTGCCCTCATCTTTGCTGAAAGGCTGCAGTTCACAGGCAGGCAGCTGCACCACTGGAGGGGAAATGGGTACAGATAGACCCAGCTACCAAGGCACTGCAGCTGCCTTCCCCACATGAAGAAGGAGTCCTCCCCCATTGACAGAAAACAAGTCGGGCATCAGGGACTACCTAGTCTGTTAGAGCACACCCAGTTACAAAAGTTTTGTTGCCAAAATTTAAAAGAATGTTTTTCTCAAACTCCCATTCCTTAAAGGATTTCCTATTACTCTGTGTCCCCCCTCAGTGAAACACCACAGTTGCATCCCAAGCCCCCCCCAGGACTGCTGTGTAACCAGCCTGCCTCCTGCTGTGTAGCTGAAGCTAGCTGCTATAGTCTCTGCCTATCAGCTCCTAGAAGGGCCCAGCTGTAGATGCTGTCTCCTTGTACAGTCATTATTCACCCCTCTTAAGATATAGTCAGCCCAAGTGTTAAGACCACAAAATCACCAATAACAGGGCCCACTTCAAGAAAGAGGGAAGTGAGTAGAGAAAATGTCATCCTTTCATCATGGCAGAGTTACACTGAGTCTATAGCAAGGCCAGTTACACAAGAAATTAAACAGGTAAAAGACTGAGGACAATCTTAAATCCCATTATCCAACATTTTCTCAGCCAACATCTCATCATAACTAACAGGGGAACAAAAAAACCAATAAAAAGATGACAGGGAGACAATATGGGGCATTGGTCTGGGCAGACCCTCTGCTTTCACAGGGCCATTCAGCAGTCTTTGGACAACACAGAAAATCAGTAACCCAGAGTAAAGCTAAATGAGCGACAGCTCTTCCCTCCCACCAGACGCTTGCTCTTCTGCTTAGAAGATGTTTCAGATTCTTGTAACTTGGCACTTCCTAAGGCTTGGTCCTTCATGAGGGTCTGGGCAAGGCGAGCAGCTTTAAGTTCCCTGCAAGGGGGGAGATGGACGGAAGAGGAAACAAAACCATGTCATATATGAATCCTCATCAGCTACAGAAGCAAACTATGAACAATCTTGCACAAGAGGGTTACTTTAATACTCCAGCACTGCTGGAAAGGGGCACCTTCTCAGCCCAGAGGGTAACATGAAGGTTACTGTAGCTGTCTCTAGAGTTTTCTTCTTGAAAAGTATGAGCTCTGAAGGTTTACCAGAAGAAAACTATGTATTGAGCCAGCAGCACACTGGCACCAGCACCAGGAACACCTGGCTCAGTTTTTCACCCTTTGTTTCAGATTGTTGTGAATGCTGAAATTTAGATCAAGGTCATCTCATACATATATAATACCCTAAACACATAAATACCTAAATAAAGGCATATGCTTCTTTTCCATTTCCTTGCTGTTCTCCCAGAGCATTCACTCTTCTGTCTACACAGAAACCCTACTCCTCAGCTGACTACTGCACTTAGAGGGGCTGTGGGGCAGTTCTTAGATTCCCAGCACCTCAAAACACTACTGCCAACAGCAGTTAGAGGTAACATGGGAAAAAAGATATCTGCCACCACCTGATATTTCTCTTCCTCCTATGCTTAGACCGCTATCTCAGCGCATCATCAATTCCTCATCTGCCTACTGGCTGCACGTTGTATCAGCATTTTGCATCACCAGTGGCTGCAGGAAGCACACGAGTTCACTGTTGTGACTCATGCAGCTTCTCCAAGCCAGAGCTGAAGCACAGCTGCTGCCTGGGCACTGCCAGGCCCTGTTTTACAGCCCCATCATCCCCCCAGCTCCAGGCACAGGAACTGAGCGGGGATTTCTGCACGTGCCTTCTCCCATCACTACCACCCTCCATTCAAAGCTGGTGACCAGCATGGCTGTGCCCATGCCCTCTCCCCTTTATGCCCAAGCCAGCCCTACCTTTCCAGCATGGCAGTCTTGCATTTCTCTACATTCAGCTGCTCCTGGAGCTGCACAGCTTTTCCACATGAAGGACGGAGAACAGGGTGTTTGGTGAGAGCTGTGGCAGAAGGTCTCTGCACTGGGTCAGGATGGATCATGAGCTAGAAGGCAAAGGAGTTCAGAGTTTAACACTCCTGTCACATGCCAGCTGCAAAAGCCACCATCCTGTCAAGACTGCTTCCTCACCTTAAGGAGCTCAAGAAAGCGGTGGGGAAGCTTCTGGGGGATGGGTGGGATGTTGCCCTTGCGGATGTGGTGCCACAGGGCCCCGTTGTGAGGCAGCGGTGCTGCCCCTGCTGCCAGAGCCACCGTGAGCGCCAGGGCAAAGATGTCTGCCTTGGGCAAGTAGCAGTATTGCTGCAGAGAGGAGAGAAAGGTGTTAGAAAGGAACACCTTGCTACACCAAGCAAAGGTGAGTTGGGGTGTGAGCTCAAAAGGAAAGAGCCAAGCAGGAGTGTGTGCATGGCACTGCCTTCACCACCCCAGTGAGCTGTTTTCTCCCCCTCAGGATAAAAACACCGGCAGCAGGCAGTACCACTAACCAACAGCAGGCTGCCTTTCAGCCAGACAGAAGGGCCTTGCAGGCCACGTGGAGATCACTGCAGTAACTCCAGAGGATGGTCTAACATGTATGTGTACTCCAGCCCTCATCACAAGGCAGTAACCTACACATACCCAACCCAAACTGAAGACCTCAGCTGATACATTGGCCTAACACTTCCTAAATCCACTCACAGCACAGATACCGTCACCTAAATACCCACACTGAATAACATCCAACCCGGTTATTCAATACTGATTCCCTTTTCATTTGTTGGCCTGAGTGACAAAACTCCAGTCAGTTTGTGTTGTGCCTCCCACTACTAATTGTTCAGTGTTTGTTTTACATGGCATCTGTCTGGGTAAATATCTTCCTCAATAATCACATCTGGTAGTTTAATCTCAGCCAGATATGGAAATCAAATGTCTTCAAACTGATAAAAGTTTTGTCTTACTGATCCCTCAAAGGGAATGGTTGAAAAAAATCCAAGGATAACTACCTATGAAGTATTTACATACAAAGTAAGTATTTACATTAGACTCACACCACTATTGTTGATGATAAAGTGCTAATTTCACAGATTTCACAGCCAGACCAGACAGAAGAAAGAGGAGATACAGTGAGGAACAAGTTAGACTAATGACTGCTCTACAGTTCTTGTAGATACAAGTACCCCACTTGCTCTCCCACCCTGTTCTACCCACTGCCCTGCTCTAGCAGTTGTACCTCTTGCAAAATTTCATTGGCCAAAAACCGTCTGTCTCCTTCCTCCACCTGAGGGTTTGTTATTGATGTCACATGTCCAAGGTCACCTGAGACAAAGAATAAGCAATTGAAATGCAATGAAGCAAACTGAAGTAATTCTCCAATAAAAGTCTGCATTTTACGGGCACCAACAAAGAAATACTGAGTAAGAGAGCAAGTCTGCTCCTAACTCAGGAATCTGCACTTGGAAACAAACACATGAATTTTCCATGATTTGTCTTCTTAGACGAATTAATTCTGGTGAGTAATTGGGGCATTCATGACTATCCCATCAGTTTAGTGTGCAAGTCTCTTCAGCCACAGGACACAGCAGTCTCAGGCAGTAATGGGCAGCCCTCATCTTAGGCCATCTGTAAAGTAGGCTAAAACCTACCAATCTTATACACCACACCAGGAGAGAATTCATCTTCACTGTCACTCTCCTCCTGCCCAGCAGGGCCTGAAACTGCCAGCTTGTGACAGATGAAGATATTACCTGCAAGACAGAAGTTTAGCAATAAGGTGATATCAGTAGTCGGGCTGCAGCAGCCTGACAATTTTGCAGAAATCCCACCTGTCAAATTAATTAAGCTTTGCAGCCAGAGAAACTACATCCATGCTTCCCACCCCAGAAATCAGCTTTCTGCCCAGCTCACATTCAGCAACACAGCTGGCATAAGACAGCTGTATCTTGTGCATAAAGTATCCCTGTGAGATCAACTTGCCCCTCCCTCTAAGCTAGAAGCATAACTTCAGCAGGACAAAGGAGCTCCCCCTCTAAGAATATTAACTATGTGACAGGGGAGGGGGAGCATTGCCCCTGACCATCCCCGAGTTGCAGGGAGGAAACCTTGTTACTATTTTTGAGGAACCTAATCCCTCAAGGTAGGTACACACACAAAAGCCAAGTGCTGTCCAACAAGACAACAGTAAATAAGGAAGTCCACATCTTCCCTGGCAGCCCTACTTGCTCCACCAGTATGAAGGTCATTCCCAGGAGCCAGGATTACAAAGGTCATGAGACAGGAGTAAAATGCTGCCAGCTATCAGAGAAGGCTCAGTTTTAGAGCAGGAGTAGTGGCACAAATCAACATAAAAATAAAATTAAAAAACAACCCCAAAACGCCATACACAAGACAAAGGCAAGGTTCTCTTTTCTTTGAAGCACTACAATCAGTCCATGAAGGATTTATTACAGGTCCTACCCCTGAGGGATCACTAGGAAAACCCTCCACAAAGGAGGAGGGCACTGTACTTACTAGGTTTGATATCCAGGTGCACAAGGCCGGAGTTGTGGATGTATTTTAGTCCCATGGAGACCTGCAGCAATATTTCCTTCAGCTCTCCTTCTGGGAAATACTGCCCAAGTTTTGCATTTTCCAGCAGCACATCTTGGAGACTCCCACCTAGGGGAAACCAGAGGTTGTATGGAACAGCATCTTTGAAGTAGCTTAGCTGCCCAGAACACTTGGAGGCTTGCTAGGGACAAACCCCAACCACACCAGTTCTGTGTGCTCTAGTGAGCAAACCTGGACACCACCATTTGGCTTCAGCCTTTGCACTGCCCTGGAATGCCCAGCCTCCTGCCAGACAAGGATGAACAACTGCAGCTCTACCTCCAGCCTACAGCTCTGCGTCCTGCCAGGAGGGCTGACCTGTTACTGATGCTGGTGCTGCTGCAAGTGAAAACCAAAAATTGCTTCTGCTATGCTTAGATGCAGAAAGCAGATATAGGAATTGTGGAACAAAGAAATTAAGTTCCCACTAGCAGATTTTTGACTGAAAAGCATTAATATTCAACACAGTTTCGTGGGTCTCCATTGAGACACTTTAGATACCTCAGAGCTAGAAGATATCATAGCCTCTGTCTCCATCAGCTTACTTTTCACCAGTTCTCTTTTAGTCTTAGATGTTCAGCCACCAGAACACAAGCAATACATCAACCCTGCAGCAACAAGCACTGCATTTCATGGTTGCCTCCCCCAGATTTGAAAGCAATACTCCACACAGCTGTCACCACTCTTCACTGAGCCACAAGGCTACAGGTGCAGTTAAAAAATGAACATTATATACTTACCTTCAGCAGCTCTGGTAGCTAAAGGCATCTTTTCCAATTTCTCTCAAACAGTGGTGTTACCAAGGGCAAACTCAAGAAGGAGTTTACCACCCTGCCTGCAGTACCCCATTTATACTTTGCCTCATCATTTTCTCCATTCTTCTGCAGCTGTCAATCCCTTTCTTCTAGTCAGGACGCAAGGTGCCTCGATTTCAACCAGTCACTACTCACCTCCATTAAGAGGAGACTCTTGCCAAGATACATGACCCTTAAGTCAGCAGCTCTTGAGTCACTCAGGCATTACCTGGACAGTCCTGGCACAACTCTAAGCATCAGAAACGGGAATGCTTTTCCAGGCCAGTCAAAATGGAGACAGTTTTCAAATACCAGAAATGTGAGGGTATTCACTGCTTCTAAAACATTAGCACCACTCAGAGCTTCATCCAAATACTGAGTGCCCTTACTGGATTCTCCACAGAAATGCAACACCAAGGCAGTTTGTCTTCTTGTAAGCCAAAACACCCCACATTTAAGTAACAAGAAGGCCACCTTGCCCATGCTGAGATCTCAGCCTTGAACACTGTCCAGCTCTTACCATTGCAGTGCTCATTCTGGATAATCATGTGGTTGTCCTCTGCCCAGGCTGAGTAGTAGCGCACGACATGGGGGTGGTGCCCCAGGACAGCATGAGCGTAAACCTCGCGCAGTGCCAGCTGCCTAGGGAAGCACACACAGAAAAAAGCAGAGGTGACAGGCTGACACAGGATGATTGGCACCAGGAGAGAAGCCCTGGTTTGCAGCCTGAGAGTCCTGAACCCCTCTGTTGCCCCTTTCTCTCAGGTTTTGACAGCCAGACTGGCTCTCACAGCTGCTGAAGCAAAACCTGCCCTTGCTCAGATGCCCTGAGCAGCTGTTAAAGAAAATAACCACTGAGCAAGTCTTTTGTTAAAGAGGAAAAGGCAGCAGCAGCTTCAAAGATTCTGCTTTAGCGTACAGGACACCACAAGCTGGTCAATACAGATAAGAGTAGTGCTGGCCATGCAGCAAGGCAGGGACAGCTGAATGACTGTCAAATAAACTTCTTGACAATTATTGTAAAAAAATTGTCCTGATGGACCCAAAGTGTTCAGGTTAATTCTGAATATCCATCCTCTCACTTTACAAGTGCATGTGACTATTCATTACCTAGACATTTATATCCAATAGTTATGAAGTTGTATCTTCCCCCACTCTTCCAGCTGTTACTTGGAAGTGCAGCAGCAGCCAGTTTTTGCTCCTGCCATCCATCAGATACCTTTAGATCCACACTCCCTCCTTCCCATCACACCCCTGAAGAACATGCCCATCATTTTAACTGGCAGTTTCCAGCAAGCACACTCACTCATCTGAGGATCCTGCCAGAGGCCTTTTGGAGCGTTTGATGGCATAAACACATCCATCAAGGCGTTTGATGCACTTGTAGACAGAGCCAAACTCCCCCACACCAATTTTTTCTAGTTCCAGGAACTCCTTCTTGTAGCGGGAAACCATATTGCTCGCTTTCAGAGTGTATCTCTGCAAAGGCACAAAAACAGCAAAGACAAATAGGAGCTGAAAGACTTAAGAGCTGTAATTGTTTTAGAGGTGTGTAACACTTGCTGTCACCAAGCATCCACATTGCTCCCTCTCCCATTCTGGATGTCCATCCAGGCATATGTGCCGGTGAGTGGCCAGTTCTTGATATGGCATTTTCAATTCTTGGCATTACCTTTCACGACTTGCGTGTTTTTTCTGACCACTTAAAAGCCACCTTCTCTGGTTTGGCCAAGTTGCATGGCTATTTGACTGGTTTCATAAAACCAGGACTTGTTAGCCACAGAGGTAGAAATTGTAGTTACAGAGAAATTCAGTCCAATTGGCTGCCCATACCTAAGCCTCCTTGGGTTACTGCCATCACATCCCTTCTCTTGACAACCCAGAACAGTTCCTAGACCCACAGCTGATGGATCCAGTCAGGGATGAACAGCAACCAACAACAATGCACTGGCCTAAAGACAGTTCTTGAGAAGACCTTAGATCTATTGCCAATTTTGATCTCAGGAGAGGAGCTTGGTGTGTTGGCTTCCTGTGACCCCAGCTATGCAAGAGCCACTTTACCCTGGCAGCTAAGGGTGCCTGCAGCCAAGGCCATTCTGCATCAGTTCAGGCTCTCCAGGTTTGAAACACCAGCTGTTGACTAACGGCAGATTAGCTGGTCTCAGTTTATTTTTTTGCATTCCCACTGATATCTCACCCAGAGACACTTTTCCACAAAGGGTTGAAAGCCGGCAGAACTGTTGGAACATAATTATTGCTAAAATAATGGCCACTAGCTATCTAGGAACTGCTGGTACTGGTGGTAGAGTGATGCCTACTGGCAGGGAAAATAAGCAAAGAAAAGATAAGCACTGAAGCATGAAGTGAACAACCAGAGTGGACAAAGTGATTTTTCTCCATCCTCCTGCATACCTTACAGGGACAGCAGCTCACGTTGCACAGCAGTTTCCACAGAAACTGCTGCTGT
The DNA here is from genome assembly GCA_013400315.1 of Bombycilla garrulus. NCBI lineage: Eukaryota > Metazoa > Chordata > Aves > Passeriformes > Bombycillidae > Bombycilla > Bombycilla garrulus. Next base: position 1,206,645 of record VXBU01006628.1, on the reverse strand, counting down.
GATTGTTGCAGTTTATGGTACATGAGCTTACAGAGGAGGAGGGAAGAGCTGGTCCTCACAGCCAGTAAAATGTGGCTCACACGAAACAGCAGCCCTTCCCAACAGGTTGCATTTCATAAGGCAGCTGTATTGTACACTAATCTTTAAAAGCTTGACAGTAAAAATACCTCCTAGTACACCATTTTATACCTACATTACATACTCAACCTTATTAACACTCAAGAAGAATAATAGTTCAGTAACACACAAGTTACTTGAGGCTTTTCTTCTAGGTAAAACAACAATCGTGGCAGCCCTGGATGTTGCCTGGTAGCAGATTTGCTCTGCAGGTGTAGTTTTTCCCTGGAGACCGTTTGCCTGCAATCCCAGTCTCCTCGGCTAGAGGGTACTGTTATCCTTCCATAAGCCTGGCTATTGCACAGTTACAATATTCCACCTTTTCCAAGTCTGTCATCTCAAACATTAACAAAACATTCTGCTTACACCTTTTCTCTCATAGATATTCATCCTCTGGCACTGTGCAATGGTTCATACTACAATAATGGAATAAATTTCATCAAATACCAAGCTTTTACAACCATCTTATTCCCTCTGTGGGTGGAAAATGTACAGACACTCACCTTTGTAGACAGCTCCTGTTTATCCTGGCTTCCCGGATGAGGGTCGGTCCTATAAAAGGAGATTAGGAAAGTCTGGTGTATCATTTCACTGCAGCAATCCCACTGGTTTTGAAACAAAAACATTACTCAAAGGAACCTCCAAACCTTGCTTCACAGCCTAATAATCTATTTTATAGTGTTGATAAACAAGTTTTCAGTTGAGGTCTTAAAAGACAGCAGTCCCAGGTTAGGGACTCTTTGTTTCCATTTAGAAGGCCTCCACAAAGCAATTTCAGTACTGCTCACAGGACAGTGGCATTGTCCAGAGGGCTCATTCTCCCAGCCTCTTTATTACTCGTGAAGCTGCAGCCATAGCACTAAAGAGCTGTTGATCCCCCACTTACCTTTCTGAACAGAGGCAATGATTGATTTTTATTTATATTTCTGTTACCTTTATACATCTGCTAACATTTACTCTAACCAAGTGAACACTAAAGAAACAGATGATTCATTGCTAGCAAATAAGTCCAGATCCTGAACATCTCCATTATCTCTTTCCAGCAGTCTGATTTCAGTCTGCTGCTTAAGAGTGGCTCACTTACAGCTCTCCTCTGGCCTTCCGTTTGCCATTAGGATGAAAGAGCATTTGTCGATAGGGCTCTGGTGTAAAGGGATTAATGTTGACAAGAGAAGCTTGGGAAGAGTCATCAGAGTCAGCACGAGGAGTAAGTCTCAGATGTCGGAAGCCTTTGGGTGGGACCTTTGTTGCAGATGAAGGAAAAGCTGTCTTCGATAACAGGCTCTGTATCAAGAGAAGGAAAAAAGTGGCAAATAAACCTGGAAGTTTTTTTTTTGTTGCTGCCATTTCCAAATAAAACTCTTGTTCTCCTGTAAGTCAAGGAGAACTCAGCTCCCTTCCGTCAGCTGAATCATTAAATCCCTGTATCCCTAGTTTAGCCCTCACAGTTTTCATTTTCCACAAAGCCTTTCATTCTTTATTAAGCCCTTTCATATTCTATTCCCTGCTCACTTGGGTGAGGCCTGCAGAGCCTTTTTGGCAAGCACAGTCCACAAGAGGAGCCAGCTGCTCCCCTTTCCCTCCTACAGAGAGGTAGAAATTGCATCATATGTTGCACTAACATGGACGACCTAGTTCTGTTGTGTCAGTTTGGCCAGGACAGGTTTGTCATGAGATGAGCTAGAACACCTCCCAAGTATCCCAGCACCAAGCAGCATTAGGATAGGGGAAGTTGCTAGAAATGTTTTTTAATACATTTCTCCTCAGGAATAAAAACCAGTTTCAGAAGTTTAAGTTCAGAAACAATCTGTGGATCTTCTATAGTTCACCTCACCACAGAACACAGGCCACTGTGTTTCACTCACTAGTCCAGAACCTTAAGCCATGTAAAGCATAGACACCAGTCTTGAGCTGAAGACAAAAATCTTCTCACTCTGATTTTGATGCCTGCAGTAATCATCAGCTTGTAATAAGTATTGGTTTTGACTTGTTTCAGCTTCAAGAGAGCAGTATAAGGTCTAAAGGGTTGTTTAACATCATGCTTTCTTCTAGTTAAAAGCCCTTCAAAGAACACAGAAGTCTCCCTGTTGAAGATCAAGGCACTGTTATATCTTCTCAACCCCACAGTGGTCTCATTGTTGTGATCCTGGAGCCACATCTCCATGCACATCTGGTGGCTCTGGCTGCAGTTTTAGACGGGCCTCTGCTTTCTCACCCTTTCTATCACTTTCAAATGTTCTAAGGCCAATGCTCCCAGCTTTGTCTACAAAGATTTAGGCTCTTTGGAGCCCATCTCTTGCAGCATGCTTGGAAGGCAAGACCTTTATCCCAGGAGAAAAAGGAAAAGAAATTGTTGATTTAATGCAATTGCTGCTTAGGGGCTTCACCATGACAAACTACAAGTAGCACATTTTGAATCATCCAGCCAACACATTATCTACACAATGCACACCCTGAAAGCAGCCTTCACTACCTGCAGCCCATCTGGTCTGGAAAAGATTTTTATAGACCTCTATCAGGGTTTAACCCCAGCCAACAACTAAGCCCTCTGCTTCTGAGTCCTTTGCTCACAACTACAATGCCTTCCTCAGTGGGATGGGGAGCAGAAACAGGGAAAAACAAGTAAAACATGTGGGTTGAGAAAAGAACAATTTAATTACTAAAACAAAATATAATAATTACATTTGCTATGAAAAGAGACAACAAAAATAGAAATAAAACCTAAGACAGACAAGTGATTCATGATTGCTCACCACCTGCTGGCTGATGTCCAGCCCATCCCTGGGCCCTAGTCAGTCCCTCCTGGCTAATTTCCTTTGTTTATATGTTGAGCAAGACATTCTATGGTATGAAGTTTCCTCTGGTTTGTTCCTGGCAGCTGTCCTGGCTATGGAGCCACATAGCTGCTGGTGCTTCTGCTCACTGGCAGAACATGGGAAACTGAAAAGTCCTTGACTTTGGGTAAACACTACTCAGCAACTAGCACTTTTTAGCAACACTGTCCTTAAGCCCAAAATCACAGTGCAGTACCAGTTACTAGGAGAAAATTAATGCCATCCAAAGCAAGGACAGCTACTCACCTATATTAAGGTGAGACTCAGGAGGCTTCTTATGAAGGGTCACTGCAGGAAATTTTTGGAGTGATGCCCTTTAGTCTGCTTTTCCCCAGAGAATGGCAGGCCATTGCTCAGTAAATATTGCCACACAGTCAATCACATAAGGCCAGAGCATCATCCATCTCTCCACATACTGAGGCTTTTGGAGGAGGACAGAAGTCAAATCCTAGTTCAAAAGCATTAAAGGACTGATCTGTGTACCACTTAAGCAAAGGAGGAAAATCTATCAGTAGAGCAGGAACATCGAGAGAAGACCAACAGCTACTCTTCACTGGGGGTCTGGACTGCTCGGAGCCATGCACACACCAGAAATTATCTAGGAACAGAGAAGCTGGTGCCCAGTCTCCACCTGTGTTTACTCAAGACAAAAAGCAGCTGTATTATGCTCTCTCCAATAAGTTACGCATAAAACAGAGGCTGGGATCATTCTCCTAAGAAACTGGCTCAGTAGCTAAGTTGCATTTTAGCACACTGACACAAGTGAAGGGGGACTAACTGCCCTACACGAGCACACATTGATTTGCTACCCCTTCCATAGGAGATTTGCGACCCTGAGAACAAAGCCCTGCTTTTCTCAGATTCACTGAGCAACTGTTTCACACCAAAAGAAAAACTGTGACACCAGACAACAAGCTGGCTGGAGCTGATCAGACTTGCCAGGCAAAGCACACTGCCCAGCCATAACACCATCTACAGTTTTCAAGACAAAGCCCACTTGCATCCAAAAATGTTCTGCAAAATGAACAGAGCAGCAAGGGCAGCTGTGTATCGCCAAGTTCCCCCCAAAGAACAAGTTTCTCAAAGGGAGAGGCATTTATCTACTACAGAGGTGCTACGGACCTGCCATTACCTTAGGAGTGTGTGGGGTGTCACAGAGCTGCAGCTTTTTCCAGGTGATGTGCAGTGGTGTCTCAGGTTTACTCCAGCTCTTACTCACAGATGGGGAAGACTTCAGGGTGGGACTCATCCAGGCTTTTGTCCTGCTCAGGAAAATCTCACTAAGCTTTCTCTGGGGGGTTGCTGGCAGAGGACTGCTCTCTTGACACTTCTGGAATTCTGAGCTTCTGGGGGGGCTCAAGCTCAGAGAGTCCTCCTCATTCACACTTCTGTCTTCACTCTCTTCACCACAACTGGAAAAGTCCAGTCGCTGAATGAAGTCATTGCTGTTGTCCCAGTCATCCATGTTAGCGTGAAACAGAACAGGTAGAGCTGATACTGGCCTGTTCTGTTAGAGTGAGAGAAAGACAGCATTATTTACAGATAAACTACCTCCTTCTTCCTTCATCAGTTCTACTGACCACACTCCTCAATCCCACATACACAGAAACCTTGGTCATTCATCAGTGTAATTAGACAGCATTGGTTAATGAAGAGCTCCCCAGAATAATCAGGGAAAAGCCATGCAGCTACTGCTCACATAACAACAGATTTTGCTTTTTACCTTATTGGCAAAAGTCAGGTACATCTCAGAAGTCACTACCTTTCCCAGTAAGTTCCCAAGAGAATTCCTCCATCCACTACTCTGATCACACAAGGAAACAGATTCTAAAGAATAACACACACAGCCTCCACTCACTCTTTTCTACATGAAATTTCTTAGCGGGAAGGAAGAGGGAATTTCCATACTACATACAGCTGTAAAAGCAGAAGGTGCCCCACAGAATCACCAGAGAGCCCACAACCTCTCTCTTGCCTTGCACCATTTATAACCACCCCACACCTGAGCCAATGCTAATGTGAAACATCTGGAGCTTGGCAGCACCTGACCATAGTTGCCTGGTGGATGAGGAATTCTCTCTGGATGTGGATTTGTGGTGCTAACAAGCAGCTCTGCAGGGAGCCAGGGCTCCCTCTCAGTTTGAGTCATCTCCCTGCTCCTGCACGTTCATCCCTTCTCCAGCTTCCTGGGGCCTGTAAGGGGGGTGATGTTTGCTGACAGCCTGTCTGCTCCACAATCCTGTCAGAGGTTCAATCTTTGTGGGCTTTACCTGTGTAAGTTATTTGTCTTGTGATAATGGGGCCCTCTGTTTCCTTCTTTAAGTCTGAATTTCACTTCCAGCATTTACATATCTGTTAGTTTGGGCAAGTGTTGCAGCCTGCATGGAGAGGTCACTAGACTAATTTATAATGTATAGATTTATGAATGTATAATTTACAACCTTCAGGAGAGAGTTAGGAGCCACGGATAGGTCTTGGTATAGCTTCCCAACTGAGGCTTCAAAGGAGAGGAGGGAGGAGCTGTGTTGGTGAAGGCAGCCCCAGAGGTCCCTCTGCTGCTCCCTGGGAGGTGGCCAGTCTCCCCTCACAGCACCTCTTTGTGAAAAATAGGAATCTTCTGAGCCTCTGGGAACCTGTGTTTCAAAGTGGGACTAGAGCAATTTCTAACTATTTGGAAACAAGGTTAGAGCAGCCTTTTTTCTTGGCATTGAGGAGAGCTGCTAGAAGGACGTGCAGAGACTGGAAGTGGCTGCAGCCCACAGGAGATGGGTGTTTGGCAGAAGCAGCATCTGCTTTCCTTTGCACATATCGAGGGCAATTCCCAGCAGAACACACGAGGCCACATTGGCCTGAGGTCTCTGTGCTCTCCTAACCCATTCCTTAAATGCAAAGTATGGCCAGATGGGTCTCTGAAATTGCTTGTTAAGACTGTGATTCATTTGATACAGAAATTAATTGTATCAAATTCACCAAAACAGCCTCACGAGGACATGCCAAGAGCCCAGTACCCGTTTCATCCGGCCCAGAGGTTGCAGTATTTCTTGCAGGCTGAGCTGTTGCTCCCATGCAGCCTCTCAGCCTGAAACGCAGCTGCTGCAGCTTACCCGAGCGAGGTCCAACAGCCTGGCAGTGCCAGCAGCACTGGCTGCTTTCTGCTATGACAAGCTGTGTCTGCAGCATCTGGCCAGCTGAGATCCAGGACCACTTCAGTACTGCTGGGATCTGACTGCATTCATCAGATGTTCAGTACCTGAAGCATTAGGCTGGAATATATTAGTTCTGAAGAAATAATGCTTTTAGTCCCCATGGCTTTTACACTACATGTTTTAAATAACCCAGCAGGGAAATTCTGTCAAACCAATTTTCAATCCCAACTTAAACGATTTTTAAACATTTTTTTCCCCTCAGGATTAGAGGCGGTATCCATTTTTCTAAGGAGGGATGTGATATGTAAAGCAGAAAACTTGGACCTGCTATGTAAAGAAGGCCCAGCTTGTTCATCTTCCATTTAAAAAATAAGCTACCACATTTTCATTTACATTTTTTCTGACTGTTCAAAGACCCGATGACAACTTCCTGAGCCCTCAGCTGGAGGGAAAAGGTGTTCATTTTCTTTTGAAGTAGAGTTTTTATTTCTAAGAGGGTAATATTATCTTCCAGCCTAAATATTTTCAATTTTGGTGAAATAATAAAACAGTAGACAATGGGCCTTTGTTTTTTGCATGTATCCAACAACGAGTGTACCCTCAGCAGGCCCAGATTGCCGGCCAAAACCATATCAATTGCTCTCCTACCACCAGGTCACTTGTCCCATGGGTTTTTTCAGCAAAGCCATGATGACGTTTCACGGACATTTTCTGAGTTTCATGATGTTTTTCAGAGCATCCTGATGTTTCACACATCTCAGAGCCAGCACTGGCAGCCCCTGCTCCCTATCACTGGTTGCTCTTCCCACTGCATCCCCTCCCTCCTGCTGGGGCAATACTGGTGTGACAGCACTGCTGAGGAGACCAGGAACAGCTCTGCACCACAAATAGCTTGCGTGGGTCATGAAGGAATTCTTATTTGGGATTTGTTTCCTGCCTAGATTGCTGGGGGACAGACACTTGACATTTGTAGCAGCACTGCTGTGGAGATGAAGATAGAAGCGAGCTGTCACTTCGGCGTCACCAACATGCAAAAATATATTCATCCAAATGAAGATTGGCACTGTCTATACAGTTAAAGCAAAGCGTGTGGCCAAGTATTTGCAGAATCTGGCTTTTCTTTACACAGTAACAAAATATTGTGCAGGGTTTGTTTCTTTTTTTCTTTAGCAATCACCTTCTGTGAAAAACTCCATCTGCTAAAATCCACCTACTCTGGTCTACAGCTCTGCAAAATAAATTTGTGCATGGGCTTTGCAAAACAAAATGCCCACTCGGTGTTTGAGGCTATCTAAAATGAGGCTCACAGCAAATGGATGCTAATGTTACCAAAAAAAAGGAGAAAAAACCTAAAGCCCCCTGCTGAGGAAACTGGATGATGGGTTTCTTAATGGGGTATTGAACACTCAGAACTGCTCAACAGGAAAAAAGTTAGACAATTAAGTCTTTTATGACAATATCTTCCTTTTAATTGTGGCCTGCTTAATTGGGTAATTCAATTAATCAGAAAGACCTAGGGAACCAAATTAATCCTAATGACACTTAATGACATTGGTGGCGACATAAGGAGGACGGTAATTACAAAAAGTTGGCTGCCTGTAGATGCCTTGGTCATGCTTGTGTCCCCATCTTTGAGTCTCAAGCTGATTCTGTTTGTTTCACCCAAAACTATTTCAAGTCCTTCTGTAGCACATATCTACATGTATCTACATACATATATATATATATACATATACATACACACATATATCAGTATATACTGGATCAGTACCCCTGACTCGTTCAGGTTTGCGGCTCGCAGCTTTCACCACAGCCATTTGAGGGGGTGCGAGCCTGCCCCGTTGCTGGCCCTGAGGCTGCTCTGCCCAGCTCCCGTGGCTTCCCCAGCAGGATGGCTTTAACGGAGCTGGGGCGGGCAGCTGCTCGCCCCTGGGGTCACAGCCTGGCGGGGACAGAAGGCGAGCAGCTGGCTCTGCCCTGCGCGACGAGGTGAAGCACGCCCAGGCTGACTGCCCCTGCCCCCGGTGCTCCTCCAGGGGCCGGCACCGGAGGGCTGCGAGCCGGGATCTCCGCCGGCCGCCCCGGGCAGCTCCGGCCGCTGCCCGCCCCGCGGCCCAGCTCCGCCCCGCGGCCCGGCCCCGCC
>VXBU01006628.1:1156737-1198283 GCA_013400315.1 Bombycilla garrulus | reverse complement strand
GGCTGGAGCGCGGCTCCGTGGGACGGCGAGGGGCCGGCGGAGGCGGCGGGGCCGCCGCGGGCCGAGGCGGAGGAGGACCAGATCGTGGCCGTCTTCGTGGTCACCTTCGACCCCCGCACGGGTGAGCGGCGCCGGGAGCGGGCGGGCCGGGGCGCGGAAGCCGGGCCTGGGGCGCCCGGTGCCGCTGGAGTAAGATGGATGCGGTCGGGACTGGGCATCCCTTGGAGACCGCTCCCCCCGCATCCCGCAGCCCAGGAACCTCCCGCCGCGTCGCCGGACCCAGCGGAGAGCGGCCGGCGGGAGCCGGGCTGCCCCCTGACCCCTCGGGGAACCGCGGCTCCACCGCACGGCTGCCGGTGTTCGGGACCGGGGGCCGTGGGCATTTGCCGAAAACTGAACACAAGGGGGATTGCGTTCGGTCTCCATCCCTCCGAGAAGAAGTTCTGGCGGGAGGAAGGCGCCGCGCCGGGTGCCGCTCCGAGGAGAGGGATGGGTGTATCTCTTCCCCACAGCGGGTCACTGCACAGGGAGCTTGTGGACGGCGCTGGGGCATCCCCTGTGCTCCGCACAGATTTAGGCCGAGCCTCTGCCCGGCGCTGCCTGAAGGGCACCAACCTGTTAGCAGCATCTTGAGAGCATCCTTCTGTCTCCGTGGAGTGGTACAGATCTGCCCGCAGCTATCGGTGATGGATGGCGTTTGTGGCAGGCATAAATCCAGCAGCCTCGCAGGGCATGATCACCAGCAGCAGCAGCAGCTCAGCTGCATATTTCTTGGTGACCAGGGTATTTAGAGGCTGGCTGCTAGTGCTTTGAAGGAGTGCTGCGATCCAGGAGGGCAGAGGAGAGGGGCAAGGGAATGTATTTTCCACTTCTCACTGCCATATGCATCTCTCTCAGTGCTGTTGGACTGTGGTGTTGTATCACTACTGACAGAGGTTATTAATTTCAAACCTGTAAATCAGCATTTCAGAAAATGTCTTAACTTTTTGTTTTCCAATCCTTCTGCTGCCATAGTATCCATGAAACAGGATGTTAGGACACAGATATGAAGGTAGCACCCACCTTGCACTTGTGAACACAGCTACTATTGTGCAGAAGGGTCTGATGTCCTGAGACACATTTTTGGGTCTTTTGGTGGCCAGGCACCAGCCTGGGGTTCAAGGCAACAGAGAGATTCAGGAGCATATTTGTATCCAGATGTGAGAGTGAGCTTCTCTTTCTTCTCTAGGCAGGCAGGCACCTCCTTAGGAAATTCACAGCAAAAGTACTAGAGACAGGGAAAAGGTCTGTAAAGCACAGTGAGGTTGGTTCTTCAGGGGGAGAGGAAAGTATCTGACATCATGCTCACAAGAAGGCCTTGGTAGTGAAGACTGCTGGTCTTGAACTGAAAATCCTAAGGAAGTTGTGAACAGGACGTAGCCACCTGTGTGATGTGCTGTCAGCAAAACCACCTGTCAGACAGCATGGCTGTTGTGTCCTGAAACACCCAAGGATTTTGGGAAGTTACTGCCCCAGACAGAAGTGTCTTCAGTCTAGAGGTCAGAAGTCATAAATAAAAGTCTGAAATGAGATTGAATGTCATCTTTCCAGGAGATGGAGAATGGAGGTGTTTCTCCTAAATATCCGAAACATGTAAGAGTCTGGATGACTGCAGCAACAGCAGGTTGTCTTTCAATCTGACAGCATATGCCTTCTATGAAATTGTGAGATTTTCTTGAGAGCTGGCAATGAGCTGAGCTTTCTCAGGAGTTTTTCTGAACCAGCTGCTGCTTTGAATGAAGTCCAGGGAAAGTTGGGCAACAGCTCTTCTCACATCTGATGTGCAGTTAATGCTGGGTGTCATCAGCCTTGGAGTAGTCTGTCAAGTCCAGGAAGATTCAGCCTCCTGCTGCTACCCAGCATGGGTAGGACTGTGAGCAATATACCAGCAAATGTCAGCTTTACAGCTCGGGAGCAAAGTGCCCTACGGAGGGTGTGGACTTGGAAAAAGATCATGAAGTTGCAGCGGTGTGAACTTGCTAGGGTCAAAACAAGAATTACTGGTCAACCATATCGTGTAGTGTGAAGGACTTCTGTAATGTTTGTAAAGATATCTGATCCTGTGTATGACTTAAAAGAAATTATCCAGTTAGTGTCTGAGCTGGAAACCTGCTTGATCCTGCCCAGGAAAAGCACAGCAGACCTCCTTTGGCAGCTTGCTGAGGCACTGGAACAGCCATATTTCTGGTGGTGGCTGTGCAGGTGGTTATGTCAGGTAGTGTTTGTTCAGCTACAGGCAAGTAGGTGGGCAAGAGAGGTTTTACTGTAGAAGCGTGAAGTGGTGACCATGGTAATAAAGAATGTAACAACTTCCCTCCTAAATTTAGAAGCGCTTGAAGCAGACAAGCTCATTGTACAGCAGTTGCATGTCATGAGTTTTCAAAGGTAGGTTATGGGGTTGCCAGGTCACTGTTACAGTTCTGGTGTCCCTGTGACTGACAATGCTCATGTGAGTGACTTATGTAAAGAGCCAGAGGCAGCTTCAGAACCAGTGCTGTCCTCACCTGCAGCATGGTGACCCTTGCGGCACTTGAGAAGGAGCTCTCTTCACTGCTGCTGTGGGGCAGCTGGTAACAGTCACCTTTGGGGAGGTCCCACACAGTCTGGTAGCTGAAAGGGTCTGTAAGTAGTGGAGAGAGACAAGGAGGGAAGAGAGGGAAGTAATGTGTTCTGCACCAGTGAACATGAAATATTCTGTTTTGTTGTCCCACATTTCTTCCATGCAGGAAACAGTGAGTGCAATGTTTAGGTTATAGTTTGTGCTTCTCCTGTCCTACCACAACATGGTAGCATTGCACAGCTGGGGACCCTAAAGCCCTCGGGGAATACCTGATAGTGAGGACGGCCAGGTGATGACCCCCAAATGATTGGTGCCAATGTCTTCTTTGCGAGGATGTGAAAATGCAGTGGAAAGAAAATACAAGGGAGAGAGGAAGAACATCCTTACCTTTGCACACTAAAAAATGAGTGCTGGCTCAGACCTGAGCTGAAGGTGGGAGATAACTTCCAGTAGACAGATCTGCACATCTGACTCGAAGCAAAATCGCTAGCCTGCTCTCTAATGCTGGGTGATTCTTACTTGGAAAGTTTCCTGTGTGCACGAGAGCTGTTTTCTCTATGGGGAAAGGCAGTGCTTCCTGTTTTTCTACAGCATTGTTCCCTCCTCCCTCCTCTGGTTTCTCGGGCAGGCAGGCAGTCGTTTGGCATCTGCATGAAGTCTCCTTTGTTTGCTCTCCTGTTCCGCCAGACCGACTTTCCTACTTTTTAATCTCCACGTTTGTTCTCCGACTGCCACGTCGCTCGTGTGTTCATAGGGCAAGGTGGCGTGAGGAACAGCCAGGAGCACAGGTGCAGGTTGCTCCTGACATATCCCAGGGAAAAAAATAGCTACGTGATAGGTGAGCTGGTTCTAAGGTCACATGTAGGGTAAAGATCTCTTTCAAGGCATCCTTTCCTTATTGCTGCTACAGAACAGGCATTGTTTGAGCCATGTCCACCTCAACACCTCTGCAGTGGATGTGACAGCTGACAGTGTTTGTGACTGAAGTGAGCAAAGCCAATCTTCCTTTGCTCTTGATGGCACTCTCGGCCTGTCGATCTTAATCTACAGGTAATGACCAATAAGGGATGCTCTGAGGGACAAGGCGTTAAAAGCATATCTGGCCTTAACCACGGTTTCGTGCTGATGAGGGAACAGTCTCAAGAGCTGACTTCCTCACGCTTTCAAGGAAGGGTCTTGCGCCTTTAAAAAGCCAACCAACCAGGCACACACAAAGCCCAAACAACAAAAGCCACCATCTATATATAATCTGCAGGCCCTCCAGGGGAGCGCGGGCTGCTATGATGTCAGTGGCTCTCTCTGCCAGCCTTTCACACGCCTCAGAGGCCGAGGCGCCGCACAGCAGAGCTCTGTGGTTTCGCGTGTGACTGCACAGGGCTGTGCTGGGGTCACGAGGCTGCCGCGCTCCCCAGCCAGCCCGGCTCTGCGGGAGAGGTCTGCTTGTGCGCTGCAAGTGGGCAGTTGCGTGCACAACTTCTCCTCCTGTTGCCATGCCTAACGCTGTTGGTTTTTTTTTAAGTTCTTGCCAGGCAGGGCTGGGGGAGGTCTACTGAATTCAGCATCTATGTGAGAAGAAAAATAGCCTATTTAAATGTCAGTAGCTAAGCCCTATTCCTGTGCAGGCATATACTTGTGCAGTATGAGTAATGAGACAAAAGACAGGCTTCAGAAATGAGGCCTCACATTTAAATATTTCCAAGAGTCTTGGCTCAGTTGTAAGGCCCTTCCAAATGTACGGTGTCAGTGCAAGCACAGCTGGAATGCTCACCCCAAAGGGCAGGGAAAGGAGTGAACCAGTAGGAAGCACCTTTGTGCTGCCTCTGCCATTGCATTATCCTGAAGAATTTTGGTTTGTTTTGCCTTGTTTTTAAAACTAAGCCACATGACTTCAAATGCTGTGGGCAGACTGACAGAGAACAGAAACCCAGTGGGTCAATCTGGAGCACATCTCAGTGCAGTGGGAATGTCCAGGTGAGCAGACTGGGCTCTGAAGTGCTGGAAAGTGTGAGAAGTCACTCCTTTTTTGGTCCATGGTAAACCTGTTGGACTTCATTTGCTTTAGGGACATTTTCTGACTTCTCTGATATCATCTGTTCCAGGCTCCTCAGGTGGCCTTTTCCCCTAAACAACTGCATGCTTTCTGGCCAGGTTGGCAGGTGACAGATGTTTGCTGATCTTTATCTAACTTGTAACTTATGTACTTTTTTTGTTGGTTATTCTAGCATGCACAAACACATTGCAGTACTTGGATCACCTCAGCCTCCATATAAAGCTTCAGCTAACTCCCCCTATCCTAAAGAAAATAGGAGAGATTTCAGGGAAGTGATGACTTGGATAACAGCCAAGCCTGCCAAGCACAGGCAAAGAATAATATTGATGGTGGTGTGAGTTATCCCAGAAACTCCTGCTAAAGAGCAACAGTCTGTCCTTTTGTTCTTTCTGTATAGGACGGATACTTGTGTAGACCAAAGCTTATCCACCATCAGGTAAAATCGTAGCTGCTCTGTGATTGAGCTTGTCAAAGATAAACCCACAAAATAGCACTAGCTTCAGAAGTGGCCCCAAATGTCTGGCAGTATCTGTGTGTCAGATTAACATTTGCAAGAGATGTGTTGAGTATTGTATGTCACCTACTGTCTGCGACAATTTAGGAGTTCAGGAGTTGTGTTAGGGCACTGTTACAGGTATCCCAGGGTTAGAAAAGCAGCTACTTGCTGTTGATGTATGCATTCTAGAAATGAGTGCTGTATTCAAGGTTACCCAAATGGATTTTTTTTCTCTGCAGGCAACATGGTGGAATGGTGTTTACCCCAAGATATAGATTTGGAAGGTGTGGAATTCAAATCCATGGCAAGTGGGTCCCACAAAATCCAGTCAGATTTCATGTGAGTACATCTGAGCTGTATTACTTCTTCCTTCTGTAGTTGTGCATCTGCATCACCACCTCATAATTCAGAACATGCAAGAAAAATACCATCAAGGAAGTTAGGGTCCTGCAGAAACCTGCTTGCTAAACTCTTTCTACCTGAGCCAAAGATACTTTTTAGACACTTCCAGTGTCTTATTAAGTACCAGCTAGCTACAGGGATCTGCTCTATGACTGTGGCTCTGTTTTGCCTGTGGAGGCCAATTGGGGCAGGCCAGCTTCTCACTGGTGTGCAGATTTTAATGTGTACTGGGCAACTGATCCGTACTGCCACTATTGAGACTGTCAGCAGAGGCCTAGGGTGAAGGGCAAGAAATGGCAGAACTGGGAATGGGAAGGATTTTGCAGAAACAGGACTTAGAAAAGTTCTTAACTCTGCCAGGGCTTTTGGTTCCTTTAAGTGTTGTTATAAACAGGTCTCGCTCACTTTCTTCTTTGCTAACTCCTTCAATGGAAACACCTAAGAGAGGAACTTTCTGCATTCTGCTAAACCCAATGTTGCAATGCAGCAATGTTTTGCAATGAACTGCAGTGTCACAACTCTCTTTTGGTCAGGAATAAGAGTTACTTTCTTAAAGGCATGTGAACCGAGCCCTTGCAGTCTGATAATCAGAGTGTGCTTCAATGTGCTGGCACCCAAAATATGACCAGGTAGCTGTACTGCAGCACTGCATTCACTGCAGGCTTCTTCCTTGGAGGAAGGGCTCTGCACTGAATCATGCATTCTGTTGGTCTTCCTTCCAAGTTATTTATTTGTTTGCATTCCTTACCGGCCTGTACTTTAGTACAGGGACTTTAGTGGGAACTCCTGGGAACTCTTGCCTTAAATATTTTGTTATGCTGCTGAGAAGACGGGGGCACCCAAGGCCTGTCCTCAGCCCTGCAGCTAGCAGGGTGGGATTTCAGGCAGTTCCTTACAGAAGAAAATATGTTCCCAAATCAGTAACTTTAGCACTCAGTTACCTTTCTTTCTTCTTCTCTCCTCTTTTTAATGCTAACCCTTCTGTCAAACCTTTGTGTCCAGTTATTTCCGGAAAGGGCTCTGTTTTGGCCTGGCCTGCTTTGCCAACATGCCCGTGGAGAGCGAGTTGGAGCGCGGTGCCCGCATGAAGTCCGTGGGCATCTTGTCCCCTTCCTACACACTGCTGTATAGGTACATGCACTTCCTGGAGAACCAGGTCAGGTAAGTTCCCTTGGCAATGAGCCTGGCCATTCCCCACCTGGGAGAGGTGAGGTTCCTTCTATGGAGAGCAGTTTTAGGCAAGCAAGAATTCAGTGACAATGCTCTGCTGTGATTTCCTGGCTATTTCTCCAGAAAGTATTACAGGTTCTCCTTCAGTGTGAAGGAGACAAGGAGCTGATGAGCAGCAGTCTGTTCCTTCCTGCCAGGCTAGTCAAATGCTACCCAAAGCCTAGTTATTGTAGGCAGATGTAAGTGTCACAGGGAGAGTTGAGAGAACAAGAAGTTCCCCTTTCTCCTGAAAACCATTTTACCTGGGCCTTACAAAAGGTTTCTAATTGTGTAATGGTGATCCTGGCTAGCTGTGTGCTTCAGTTGTGTTGAGTGGATCTAGCAGTGAAAACAGTGATGGCAGAAAAGAAAACTGTTCCTTCCTGAGTATATTTAAAACAGGGCCAGTACTGTGTACACCCCAGCTCGCTGCCTGTGGCAGTCCTGTGTATGTTCTCTGGCTGCACTGGGAGTTAGTAGTCCTGATGTTTTTTCAGTGCTCCTGGATGAGTCTGTGCAACTGAGGCACCCAGGCTCCCTTTTAGCTGGGAGAGCAGATGTTTGCTGGGTGCAAGGCACTAAACAAATAATTAGTGAGACACTACAGATCTCCTCTTTTTTCCTTTCTTTTCCAGACACCAGCTGGAGATGCCAGGACACTACTCCCATCTAGAGGCATTCTATGATGACAAGAAAGGAGTTCTCCCTGATAGCAAAGGCACCCCCAGCTCTCAGCAACCTGTCCACTGGCTGCCTTCCATCCACAGATACATGTACCCAGAGATGAAGGTGAGGCAGGTGCCTGAGGCCTGCAGGAATGGGCAGAGGGCTGCTGCTCCTTGTTGGTGGCTCATACTCTTTTATGTAAGCAGTCACTCCTGCACTTTGTAGGCTGTTTTAGATAAGATTTTGGTGCTTGGACTGTTGCAAGCTGTGTGCTGGTCTTGCTCCTACATTTAGACTTAGCATCTGTGCATGTGTCCCTGTTTCACCTCTGAGCTGTTTTCTTCCCTTTCACTCCACCTGCAGATCACACACCCTGCTGGCTGTATGTCTCAGTTCATCAAATTCTTCGGTGAGCAGATCCTCGTCCTCTGGAAGTTTGCCCTGCTGCGCAAGCGCATACTGATATTTTCACCACCCCCAGTTGGAGTTGTCTGCTATAGAGGTATGTTTCCAGGGACACTGCAGAGCTCTGATCTAGTAGGCTGAAGCACTGCATAAATGCCTGTGAGTACTGAGGGGACAGACATCATGCAGGTCTTCAAAATCCATTGTGACCATGCCTCGTGAAGGTACCGCTCACTCTGCACTTACACATTTCCTACCAAATGCTTTTCTTCATGCCTCGTGAGTAAGAACACATCTGGCACTGTCAAACTTAGTTCCTGTCCTGTCAGGACAGTAAGAGCACTGACTGAATTTGTGGATTCTAGAATGTGGGATTCCTATGGGAGAACTGATTATTTCCTATGCAAAACAGGATGTCAGCACTTGAGAAGTTCTGGTGTTCAAGGGTATTTCAGAGCTCTCACCATTGTTTTTACTGAGGCCTGTGGGAGAACTGGGGAAGTGGGGTTCAGAGTGCCCTTGAAGGAAACCAAAAGCATCTCAGGATGTACTTCTCTTGTCCACAGTGTATTGCTGCTGTTGCCTTGCAAATGTTTCTCTGCCTGGTCTTGGAGGAACTGTCCCAGAGTCCAAACCATTCTTCTATGTGAATGTGGCAGACATAGAAATGTTGGAGACAGAAGTATCATACGTGGCCTGTAAGTATGGTGGATTAGGTGTGATGATTTTAGCTTTAGGCTGCAGAATGTCTTGAGACACCAGACTGTGGAATAGAACTGATGAGAAATAGGTTGTGCATGGAATGACTAACTATGCAAGCAGGAGAGAACAGTTGGTCTGCTGGGAAAGCAACATGCTGCTCTGAAAATCTTCTCTGATTTTGGCAGGTACAACAGAAAAGATCTTTGAGCAGAAACGGGATCTCTATGATGTCTACGTGGACAACCAGAATGTGAAGACGCATCACGAACATCTGCAGCCACTCCTGAAAATTAACAGCGCTGACAAGGAGAAGTACCGACGGCTCAACGACCAAAGGTAATCTCAGACATCTGGGTGGTCCTGATAGAAGATGTGGATTAAAGAGGACACTGCTCCTTTTTACTTTTGTTCTTGTAGTATTTTCGAAATATCCCACTGGTTCAGCTCATCTCTTGAAGATTCTGGTCGTCTCATAAAGCTTTCAGGTTCACAGTAGGTATCTGCAATTAACCTGTCTCCCTTCTCTCAGGCAGATGTTAATGTATTCTCAAGAAGTGGGTGAGGATTGCAGCTCCTGTGAAGAGGACCTTTTTATCTTGTGAGTGGCTACCTCTAGTACTCAGTTGCACACTGCTAGTTTCAGGGAGCTTCTTGCACTGATTTTGTGTTGCACTGTTCAGCATATTATGAAACAGCATGTTTGACATAATACCATAGTCAGATTTCTTCTTCTAGGGTTCCAAAATCAGACTGGCTCTTTCTCTTCAGATCATCTTCCTCTCATTTTGAGAAGCCAAAATGTACTATCCACTAGGGTTGCTCATGTGGAGGAAGAAGTGAATTTTAAAAACACAATTAGAGATGTAAGAATGCCCTCGCAAAAATAAGCACTACAGGATTTTTCTTGCCAGAACATTTGGCTCTGGAAAGGACAATGTTCATGGGAAGCAGGCACTTTACTATGCTGGGGGTTGGTACAGGGTGGAGATAAGACCTGCATGTGAAGGACTGGCCCACTGATGTGGCTTGACTTCATACCTGGCAAAGAGAGGAACCAGAACTGTGTCTAGAGTGGGATGTACAGAAGTAGATAAAAACCATGTCTACCGCCTCCGAAGCCCTTCACTGCCTGTTGCTATTCACACTCGGCAGCAGGTGAGAAGTAATGGGAGGAAATTGTGTGAAGGGCTGTCAGGGCAGAGTTCTGATTGTTGAGCTTCACAGGTGTAGCCAGAACTCTTTCTGAATGGCTTTGTGTGTTCCCAGGAAAGCAGCAGTAACTCTCACTGGTGTGTTCTGCACCAGTAATGGAGAATTTTTTTACCCACTGGCTTTTCAGATGGGTGACAACACCGTTTCCTCCTTAACGGTATGGGAGCTGTAGGTGTGATGTACCTGCTTGGTGACCACAGAACACACTTTAGCTGACCACGTGGCTTCTTCTGAGGGAAATGCTGCCCACAGATGGGAGCACCACTCTCAGTTCAAGTTACTGCTTTAGCTTTGTTTATTCTGGATCACGCATACAGTGAATGGAAAAGTACTATAGTGTCACCCAACAAGGTGGGATCTCTGGCTAAAGGGGGTTAAAGGCAGTTCTGGGGCTCTGCTGCCTGTTTGGCAAATACACTGTCTTGTCGGAGGTCCAAAGCAATCGCTTTTGCTGACTTTACCCTATAGGTTTTTCATGGAGCAGAACAACCGCATATTCCAGACGCTGATGGAAGTGTCGGCCAGCCAGGACAAGACACTGACAGCTGACCATGCACGAGGCATGGGCCTGGATCCCCAAGGGGACCGAAGTTTCCTTATGGACCTCCTGGAGGTGTATGGCATTGATGTTATGCTAGTCATTGACAACCCCTGCTGCACTTAAACCAAGGGCAAGAGAGATTCGGAGCAAAGATCACATTTTAAAGACTACAAGACGTTGCTTAGGAGGATCACTGGAACTCACCACAGCCACTGTTATTTAATAACTTTATATGGAGAGTATTTATAATTTTAAAACAAAATGTGATTTTATTTTCTCACACTTAACTTCCCAGTGAGTAGCTGCTCTAGGGTTCCTTTTGGTTTTGTCTCCCTTTCCCTTTCATTTGTGTTTGTTTTGTCTAGCTAGGACCAGTGGCACCTTTGCACCAAACCTCACTGTTACCAGTGATAGCTAGATTTTGGCCTAGCCTGGATACCTGAGGGCTGAAGACTTCAGGAAAGCACTTTGTTTGATGACAACCAATGTGAAATGCTATAGCTGAGCTTTCAGACTTGGCTGGAAAATCCTCCTATCAACTTCCACTTGGGGGCTGAAGAGGGCTTCAGCACAAGCTGTTAATGGCCCACTCTCACAAAGAGCTCCTACCAAGTTTATTGGTGGGGACAGTTAAACCAATGATAAGAACCAGGACTCCTTTAAACACTCCTCACCCAACTTTAAGGTGATTTGGAGTAAAGCCACCCTTCCTTGTAAATAGCAGAAGCAAGTTTGGGATCGGGGATGCTACAGGATCTTATGACTTTGCTTACTGGAGCAGCACGGTTTCACTTCCAGCATCTGAGGTGGTCTGAACTGGCAGAGACTGCACCTTCCTGTCTCATAGCTGGAGAAGAGCACCCTCTCTCCTCGATCCATCCCACCGCCTCCTTTGGTTTTTAATTGCATCACACCTGCTGCTTTGGTTTAAAATCTTCATACCAGCAAGATGGTCTCCCATTTTACAGGGACCAACACCACTGAGCCACTTTGCAGTCACTTTGTTCTCCAGCCTCAGCTCAGATGGTGCTGGGCTGGATGGAGTAGAATAAGTATGCTTTAACTAATGTCAATACCCCTTCCTTTGTAGCTGATGGGACTTGTTCCTCCTCTGCTTTAACACTGTCTGCTAATCCCCCTTTTGTTGAGCCTTCAGCACTGCCTGCTGCTATCCCTGGCTTTCTGTGTGAGACAGAAAACAGACCTTTCAGCTGGAACAACTGAAGTCTGCAGGAGGTTCCCTTGGAGTTTGGTATTCTTAACTGGCACAGCTGCTAGGAGCAATGTTTAACAGAAGTCTGTCTTTTTTCCTGGGCAGAGCTATAGAACCAGATGAAACAGATGTTTCCTTATGCTGTGGAAAAAACAGGATTCAGTTCCTGAAAGACTGGTCATTACCTCCAGGAAGGCTATCTTAGTAAAGGGTAATCCCTTTGCCATGCAAAATCCAAGAATGGTACTGTGGGTTCTAGGTGTGGCATACTGCTTTGCCCCAAATCCTTCAGCCAGTAACAATATCAGCTTCAAGCTGACTGTTCTTCCTGAACTGTAGCTATAGCTGATTACTTGCTGCTTGTATCATTACAGATTTCAGCACCCTCGGAGGCTCTCTGTGTGCTGTAGGAATGCCAACTGTAGCTGATGTATCCATTTGTCCTACAGCATTTTATAGGATGAGACAGGGCCTGAACCACTGAGATCTCACCCACTCTAAAGCAGGGAAGCACCTTTTTGAAACAGGTGAAGCAAATGTTCTCCAAGCATACCCTCTGTGGATGGTCTCGCTCTGGAAAGAAGGAGGCAATTGTTCCTGCAATTTGCCTGTCTCTGAGCAGTCATTCCCCCTGGCTGCTTTTTCAAGGCTTTGGATGTTTTTTGTACAGAAGAAAATATGCTGTTGTTCATACTGTCAATTGCTCACAACAACTGTAACATCATCATCCTTATAAGGTTGGGGGAAAATGCAGAAAGAGGTAAAAACAGCTGAGTATCATTTAATGGAAAGACAAGTCTCTTTTCCTTAAGAAATGGCTTTGTTTTTAAATTGACACCTGAAGTATAAAAGTGGCCCACAACCTCCAAACTTTTCTTCTCTAACTTCCACTTGTTTTAACATGCTGTCTGCAGTGACGATCCCTGAGGAAGTACAGCTGAGCTGCCCTTCTTCAGACACCAAAAAGGAAAAAAAAAAAAAAAGGAACTGAAACTAGTCTCCAGCACTTTCTCCTCTTACTTTCTCGAAGGTTTGCTACATAGTTTAGCTGTGGTCAGTTGTTAATGACTTTCTATTCTCTTTGTCATTAGTTCTTTTGCTAAACTAAACAGAAATAAACCTTTGATTTAATGTTGAATTTTTACAGTCACTGCAGTCAGAGGCTTTCTAACACCCTACATTACAGCACTGTTGTTTACAAGGTGTTGGAACATGGGAGTAGACAGCACTGCCAGAGCCAACTGAGCAGAAGTTCCTGAAATTCCTATTTGACATTTATTAAACCTCTGCTTTCCAGAAATTAAGTCCTTAGTTGTTAGCAGCAGTATGGGTGCAGAAGCATCAAAGCAAGCAGATTACTGTAGTAGATCCATGTGCTACATCCAGTTGGATGGCTGTAGCCTATTTCGTTCTTCCTTGTAATTTTGTTCTTCCTTGTAATTTCGTTTCTCTACCAAGTCTCCCTTGACTACAAAAGTCAAGAAGTTGTCCTTCAGAAAACAGAACAAGAAGGCTTTTCTTTCCTAACCGTTCCTTATTTGATTAGCTGCAAAAGTGCTTTCACCTGCAGTCCTTTTCTAAAAGATATTGCTTGTATTTTTGTCACATTTGGAAAGTTCTCAAGAAATGGGTAATGGGAACATTACAAAAACAAATTGTTATAGCTTGGGACATGAAGGGCTGTTCCATGGAACCAGTTTAACTGAGTCTTATCTTTCTAGAAGATAACATAATTAAAGGTAAATCATGTTATGTACAGATATTCAAAATCCCCTTCTGGGACTCAACTGGTGCTTTGTTGCATACTAGCAGCTGGGAGATATCTACTGGGTGTGTTTTGAACCAAAAGAGGGAGGAAAACGTGGCATAAGACAGGATATTGCCGATTTCTCTTCTCCTTTAGAAGTACTTTGCCTTTACAGTGGTGCCTTCAGTTTCTTGGGTGTAATGCCTCTAGTCAGTTGCTGTGATCAGAGCCCAGGTTTCAGGTACAGTAACCAGGTCTGTCCTGTGCCCCTGTGTGTTCTCCAAAAATCAAGTCATTGGACAGCCAGTACAGGTTCTCAGTTGGTACCTGCTTGACTTTAACTAGGAGAACAAGAGCTTCCTAACTGCATCTGAACTCAAGCTGCACTAGAAATGTATAATCAAGCAATGAATTATTACTACTTGTACTATCTGCATTGAAGGGTAAAGCTTATGAGAGACATAAAAGCTAGGTTTTCAATCTGAACAAGCAACACCATGCCAGACATTTAAATCATCCAAAAGTCTTCTCACTGCAAGGTTAGGCCAAGCTGCATAGAGCCAAGTACTATAAAGAATTATAATGGATACTAGGAGAAAGGCACTTTATGGAATCAGAATTTAGATTTGTCTTACAGAGAGGCTACTACCTTATTTTCTAGCACACTTGAAGTACTTACTGCAGTCTGTCTTACAGCCAATGGCCATGACTCTCACAGGAGCTGAGCTTGCCTGTCCACCATCGTTTTGGGCAGAAGAAAGTTCCATCACCTTTTCAAAAGGAAGCAGCTCATTGTACAGGTTATTCAGTAAAGCAGGGTTATGGTGCTAGCCCATTTTTACACCTGTCAAAGTGAATGAGCAAAAGGCTGGGGGTAGCTGTGGCCCTCCTAGCCACAGACTACGCAAGGGGCAGGCATGCTTCACTCTGGGAGGTGGAGAGCCAGTGGCTCCTGGAATAGCAGAGGAAGAGCACAGTATCCTAAACCAAAATTCTAGGTACAAAGTATGCACACTAACCTAAACTCTCATCCTAGCCATTACTTCTAAGTTAGTTGCTGTCTTCTTCCCACCTTTCCAAAACCAGGGGTGTAGTGATCATGGGAAAAGACAACATAAATGTCTTTTACAAGCGACTGAAATGTATTGACTTAACAGTGTGATCTGTCTAAAACAGAGGGTACTAAATGCCTATGAACCAGGATTTTAGATCTTGGTTAATGCAACATGCCATTCAAACTGGAATGTTTAGATGTGGTTAAAATAAACAGGTGCCTTGAGCTGGTCCATCATTAGATTATCCTTCCTTTTTACTTATGTTACAGTATTTTAAGCCCTTCTAGAATGGACTAAGTTGAAGCCAGGATAAGTGTTTTCGTAAGTGGGACCTAGGATTCTACTCCTCCTTACTGTCTTTGAGTTTCTACAAAGAAAGTGTTTTGTGTTGCTGTCAGACAGAAACATGAGAACTGAGTCCTTTCCTCAAAACTGTAGACAGTGGGTTCAGCCCCTGCCTATTTTATATAGTGTCTCACACCTCCCCTCTGAATGCTGCAATGCAGAAGTCTAGAATTACCCTATAGTGGAAGAACCCTGAGCTGCAGAGGAAGGAGGAAAACTACTGAAATGGTATTTATACAAACTACTCAATCTATGCTGATATGAATATTTAAGTACCAGCCTGTGTCTCAGATAATCCTTAGTACTTCAACATTGGAACAGCATCAGCAATACCAGTTCTGAAAGGATCTCTTGGTTACTCTCAAGCAAGGAATCACATTGCAATGGGAGCTAAGGAACAGAACTAGTGATTTTCCCTGTAAAATGGTACAGATGAACAAGGAGCCAGTTCTCACCATCTCACCTCCTGCAGCAGGCTGGGTGTAATTCTAACAGTTTTGATGTTTGCATCTTGCAGATGTGTGGTTGCTCCCATAGGCCTGTGGCTCTGTAGAGAAACTGCTTACTAAAAACATGGGTATTTTTTAATACAATTAAAGCTTACCTTTTTGAAACTGCTTCCTTGTCTTTCCTGCCACTGGAGAAAAAACACATTGCTGATTTTATTACAGAAACATCAACTTGAGGAAAAATTCCAGTGGTGAGAACTGCCCTTGAGTCTGAATGAGCCAGGGGCTGCAGCACAATGTCCCAGGTGTCTCTGTGGCACACAAAAAAAGCAAAAGCACAAACACCATATTTCTTGGAGAGTGACCCAGAGCTCCACTGGGCACTCTTCATTACTACAAACCAAAAGACAGACAGCACAAACCAGTCCTATCACCAGCATAACTATGAAAAGGAACTAGCAGGCTTCTACCCTTTCAGTCTCAGTCAAATGTTATAGAACAGCTAGGGCTGGAAGGGACTTTAAAGATGACCTAGTTTAGGTAATTTGTCTCTCCATAGTGTAGTCCAGGGAAGAAGAACATTCAGCTTGGTTTCAGCATCATGCAGAAACCCAACCCTGCTTCCACTTTCAAGGAAAGATGTATCCAGCAGAGGATGCTGTTGGAGTACAGGCTGCCAGGATTCAGTCCTTGACAGAGCTGCTGGAAACCAACTCACTTATGTCTGTATTTTGATAACAGCAGAGAGTCAACAAGTGAGCTTAGACTAAGCTACAGTGTAACATTGACCACAGACAATCACATCAGAAAAATACAGATAACTTTCTTTCTTCCAGTAGGCAAGGCAGAATCATGTGAATTTCTAAGTCAGAATAAGGGCAACAGATAAGCTTGCCTAAGTCAGTAATACTTCCTTTCAGCAATTAAAGCAAAGCTATAAACAAAAGCTCATAAAAGCAACAAAACTAATTATGGTACTGAGGCTCAAGGGGATGGAGGTTGCATATGGAGTGGTGAGCACTGTTTACATAAGAGAAGAGTAATCAGACACAATAAATAATAAACATTATTTGGATGTCCTTACTGGCATTATACTACTGCAGGAATAAAAGGAATACTTACCAAAAAAAAAAAAAAAAAAAAAAAAAAAAAAAAAAAAAAAAAAAAGACTCAGCTTGTTAAAGAGTCTTTCCAAATGTACTTTATAGAGCTTTGGGTCAATGATGTTTTCCAGTTTGCTTCTGTGTAATACACCTAAATTGATCAAAGGAATACATTTCTACTATACAATTACTGGAACTCTGTGCTGTTGAATCTGGCAAGATGAAAAAAATACAATATAAATATCTTATCCAGATACATACTGGGAATTTTTAAACTTGCACTGAAGCTTCGTATCACCAATCTTCTGTTTATTTTGTGATACAGTAAATAACCAACCATCTATTTTAATGTAGCAATTCCAATGTTTCATAGAATTCCTTAGCATTACTCCCCCTCAAATATTTTTTTTCCAGGATCCCAGGTTTTGCAAGATTTTTACATGGGTAAAGTAAACCTAAACACAAGGACAAGTATACTTAAATTTTACTTTAATATACAATTGCATTACAGCAGTAGCATCTGGCACAGAGCACTCAACCTGCAGTGCTGTAAATGGAACAACGATGACTTCTTAGGGGAGGGGAAAAAAAAATGCCACCAAGTTAACACTCGTTTTTCAGAATTTTCATTTGCATTTTTAACCCCTTTGAGACCAATCAAATCATACACTTCCAATGGAAGTACCTCGCCCATAAAAACAGCCAAACGGTTTATTAGTCTAGTGGAGGTAATTGAGTTAGTTAGGTCTCATGTGCCTTTAAGAGACTCTGGTAAGACTGGTGAACACTGGCCCCTCTGCCATGAATTCTCATTGTACTGCTGCCTGCAGCATCTGCTCTCTCATTTTGGGATCACAGAAGAACCGGAGTTTGCGGGGTAAGAGCTTCACCTCCACAGGCATAGCTTCATACTCCTCATTATCAATGCCAAAGGATCCCTCCGTGCCCTGTGTGCAGATAACAGTTAAACATCAAACATCACTTCAGCAAGGCTGTAATGCTGATTTTACTAATAGAAGTACAGTTGCATACTTAGCTCAGTCTCAACCAAGATGACCCCCTGCCTTTGCCTTCCAGCCCATTTGCTCTCCACAACACAGAGAAACCTATCCTTCACCGCACAGAACCTATTAAGAATCTGGTGCACGAGATGTTACCTCACTTAGTTGCTAATTAGTGATAATTAAACATTAGGAAGCTCTAATGACCAACATTGTTTATACTGAAGGATTCTTTGCTATTGGAACTACAATTATGTGCACTTAGATCTTGTGTCTGCCAGTGGTGACATAAACTAATCTGCAGAAACGCCTGTTAAGTAACTTCTATTAAATCCATGTTACAAACCCCTTTCAGCATTGTTTTACTATATTGATCTGAAACATGAGATGCAAAGTAATTTACTGGCCAGGAATTAGTCAGCAGTAGAATTTTCTCAAGTGTTTAATGCTGATAAAGTCACCATGTGATTAAAACCATTCATCAAAATGGCAGGCTGACTTTACCTAAAAACAACTTCAGTGACTGCTCTGCATGCCCTTGACTCTCGGGAGGGCTGTGCTACATGGCTACTCAAACCAGCACACACTAGAGGAACTGGTAGGGGTTCTGGCAGTCAGAGGTACAGCAAAGCAACCTCCATCAACATAAGCTGGTGAGACTCTTCTGGGCTGCCTCCAGTTCCTTCACTGGAGCTGGGCCATGGAGTCAAACAGCACTGCTCTGTACCATGCATGAACCCATGTTTTGAAGATCTTAGCAGCAGCTGCAGTATGAACAGCTCATTTTATACCACAACCCTTACTTATGGACCAGCTGTACTCAGCCCAGCACTGATGACTATTCTTTCAGAATCACACATCTGCCATGATCTGAATTCAGTGGAAGTATTAGGATGCTGGTTAATCATGACATCATAATTCATGATTTTTACTTGGTAGCAACAGATTTTTTTGCCTTTCAACACATTCTTTCTCCCTTAATATGGAATTATTTTGCCAAATGATAGATCACTTGAAGACAGGAATTACCTACGAGATTTATTTCATGTCCTTGTAAAAGCAAGAAACTGTCCTCTTAGGGCTGCAATAACAGCTCAGAGACAGCAAAAGATGAATCTAAACTACACAGGCAGGCACAGCTTTGTCTTCTTTCTCAGCTTCATAATTTCAAAGTTTTCAGGCATTTCCTTATACTGATCTCAGCTCCCCCACGCTGTCTTACCCTCCTTTGTCCTTAATATTTATTCTCCTCTCTACAGCACAATGCCTTCTAGGGCAAAATGTACTCATCTTCAGTGCTAAGGAGAAGAAGATCCACATATCACAGCATCATAGAATGGCTATGTTGGAATCAACAGTGGATCACCTGGGCCAACCTCCCTGTTCAAGCAGGGTCATCCCAGAGCACACTGCACAAGACTGTGTCCAGATGATTCTTAAGTATCTCAAGTGAGGGAGACTCCACAACCTCTCTGTGCAGCCTGTTCCAGTGCCTGGTGACCTGCACAGTAAAGAAGTTCCTCCTCATGCTCAGGTGGAACTTCCTGTTCATAGCAATACACTCAAGTAAGAGACCCTTTAACCACCATGACTGTCTTCATAAAAGATTTGCCATTATGTCCTGGAAGTACAAAGCTCCCCTTTCAAGTTAACAGACCACCTGGGGAAATGCACTATGTCTGTCCGTCAAGGGACGCATTGGCTGCACCGTGGAACTGAGTGGCTCACTTGCAGCATAATCAATCTCCCAGATTTAGAGTAGGAATTTCTTCAAGTGCAGCATCAACAGGTACAAGAAATGAAGTAAAAGAGTTTTTCAGCTCTCTCAGCTTCTCACCTCTGGAAGTTGCAAGATGCATCTGCTGGCTTGGATGCACTGACTCCCTTCAGGGCACATGAGTGGATCATCCATCTTTTGACTTCTGTCCAAACCAAAAGAGAGGTAAGGTAAGGACACGCTTCTCTCAGAAACAGCCTTCTTCAGGAACGACTTCAGGAATTTTATTGAGATAAATTGCTATGCATTTGATCAACTTAGAGGATATATATACATATATATATGTATATATATACACACATATATGTATACACACACACACAAATATTTCTGTGTTTAACCGTGAAAAAGTAGAAGAGACTTTCCCTCTTCTGCTGCAGTCAATGCATATCAGAATGCACTGACAGCCTCCAACCAGCTTCTGCTTGAGGCTCACTGAATATATCTGAACACTGAGAACAGTTTTGTGCTCTTCACTTCCATGCTGAACTGTGCACTTCCTGCAGTGACTACCATCTCCTGATATCTCATGCACCTAAACTTACCAGCAATATAAACAACCCAAGCCACAAAAGATAGAATTATAGTTAGACTGAACCATTAAATTACTATCTAAAAACAAACAATATTCCCACATTTTTCATATCAACACCAATCAGCATGACATTTCTTATCAGCTGCTTCTGTTATCACTCATGAAGAAGCACCCATCATTTTAACCATTCCAAATAACATGTCAAGTTTTGACAGTTTCTCTCTTCTGGTGCCTGTGAGATTCTTATTTATGTACTGTACTTAGATAAGTGCTGCTTCCCTTCCTACTTCTGCTGATGTCAAAAGGGAGCACACGGAATGCAGTTTCCTGTCTTGGAAAGCTGGTGTTGCAAGTGCCACGTGGTCTTTATCAAGGTTTAGGCTGCTGTGCTGTCACTGGCTCAGCTGTTAGAGAACAATGAATTGTGATTCCTTTTCCCCACAAGTGCTGCTGCAGAGTGAGCACAAGCTCTGGGCTGTGCTGACATTCCTCTGGCCTCCTGACTGAGCACACACATAACCTTTAGACTGACCACAGGCAAACAGCACACTGCACCCCAGGCAGCAACCTCTCAGTTTGGGCCCCTCTCCAGAGAGACAGCAACACACAAATAGCAAAGAGAACAGCACAGAATTACAGTGTTCATACACAACAACTCTCAAGCATGGCAGAATTATCACAGATATTTCTCTGACAGGCAATGTCTGCTGACCCCAAATTTCCATCTCTAGACTGGTATGAAAGAAGGATGTATTTAAATATTGCCTAGGAAAAGAACTCACAAAAGCATGTCAGAATCTCCCTGTACACCAAGTTTTCTATGCCCCAAGGAAGGCAGCGCCTCTAAAGCCACAGACAATCCCCAAGAAGAACATGAGAGGAGAGGGTTGAAACAGGCGATGAAAATCAAAGACAAAGGAAGAAAAGCTAAGGAAAGGGCAGGGAAGGACGGAAGCAATATTAACTGTGGAAAGTTTGGTTTTAATCAAATATGCATACACTAAAAGATTGATGAGTGACTGTGAGGGAATTAAACATCCTCCAGCAATGTAAATTATAAATCATTGATGGCATGCAATACTGTCAGTTTATACAGTGCTGTACAAACAAGCAGCAAGATTCCCCACTTAAAGTTTAACCTGCTTGGAGTTTATCATACAAGGTCCTAGATACTAGATACATACAAGGCATATTCCGGTTAGTGAGCACATTTTTTTGGTCAATGAAGGCACATGAAGCTCTATAGAGATGTAATTATGGGGTCAAGGTAAACTCAAAAGAGCCAAGACATGGAATTAAAGATCAATTAAAGGAGAACACTGGTAGAAGCAAATAAGACACAAGTCCACTTGCAGTGATTGCCCCTCTAGTGGTCCAGCATAAAAAAAAATAAATTAATTTCCCTTAGACTCTGCTCCTCATTCAAGACCAGACAGCAATATGAAAAAGGAACACCAGAAGTCTAACAGCAAGTTTCCACTGATTCTTGCATCTCACTCTGTGCTGAACCACAAAAATATAGGCAGAGAGAGAACCACAACTGGAGCCTCATATCCAGAAGCTGCCAATGTTAAATGATTCAGAGTAAGACCTCTAACAAAAAACCCCCCGTTTTCTGCACTGTAGATGATAACTGTACTCATGCCTGGAGTAAGCTTCTTAGTAAGCACTTCATTGTAAACAACTCTTCTAAATCAGCTCCATGGCTGCTCTGGAGGCTCTTGTTCACACAGATCTGATCCACAGCCAGAAGGCACTTTTATACAATTGTGATGACCTCCTCCTTTCTTGGAAATCCACCAGCAGCTGCCCTCCAGCCCACTGATGCACCCCACACCTCCCCAGACACACACACTCCATGAGTGTGTGAGCCTCCATGGTAGCTTCCTGCTGGATGTGTGGGTTTCTCTGTGTGACCTATCAGTTCTCATCAGCTCATGTCAGTGCCCTCCCCATTATAAAAACTCCTTGATATCTGCACTGATAAAGTATTTCCCCTAAAAATTGTTTTCAACCCCCCCAAATTCTGGTATTTAAACTATGCACTAAAAAAGAAGAAAACAGCTGTTTCACATGTTTCCAAAGACAAACCCTGTTGGTGCTAGGCAATGGGGGCCCTCTGATAATGGGCTTAACTCAAATCCATCTGGCAAAGGCACACTGGGGCCTCTGAACACCCTGGTTCTGCCTTGGAAAAACAGGGCACCTTTTTTCTGCTGTGATTTCTCTCTGTACAACTAACCATCCTCTCCCACTGCTCTCCCACCCCCCACCCCCACACCCTTTGTCTGTCTTTGTTACCTACAGGCTTTTTGGCACTATTTAATCAAAAGAGCTTGTTTCTCTGAACTTTGCTTGAACAGCTCAAAGCTTTCAGTACTGCCTCTAATTAGCTCTCAACAGCAGGGCAATGGTAATGCTCCTCAGAGGCTTTTTCTGCACAACACTGTAACTGCAATCAGAAAATGTGCCACACTACTGCAGGAAGCATGTCCAGTCAACACAGGAGGTAGTATTTGCAGTGGGAATACACTTGAATATGCCACCCTCGAGTCACACAAACTCATTTACGTTCTTCTGCTAGCAAAGTGTTTGAGAATTTACCTCTCCCCTTTATGAGACCAGAGTCCTCTTGCTTCTAATAGGAAAACTGCCTCCTCCTTCTCCTCTGTAGCCTTCACAGCAAACAAATCGGGCCCAAGCAACCACAGTCCACATGCTCATGCAATTTAAAAGCAGCTGCAGGTGGTAACCTGACTTACAGTATATGCCTAGGTCAGAAGATTCTATTCCCACTGAGGCTCCTGGGATGCTCAAAATACGGGGTCTGAGTCGCCATTAGTATCATAAATAAGTATCCTGCAGAAATTACTAGGGTAATGAAAAGCAGGTAAAACTGCACTGAAATCCTCCCATTGATTTCACTAGAGGGAGCTCGAAGACTGAGAAAACAGCAAATTAAAAGGTAATATGGAGAGGCGCTCTCTTGGATTCAGCAGGAAAATCTGTTGCTGGTAAAACCTGCACTGAAGACGCAGTGTATTTGTCAGCAGGACTGTAAGAAGGAGCTGGAAAAGGCAGCTCTGATTTGCATCTTGTGAGAGCAGGAAGAACAGCACACTACAAGACAACATCACAAGCACAAAGGAAGCAGTGACATTCACTTTCTCCACATGCTGCTTCTTCATACCTGCAGCCTTCTATTCCACATACTAGCAGGACCAATACATTTGCTTAAAGTCTCTGTTTAAATTCACATATTTCAAAGTTCTTCCAGCTCAGACCTAACTTCTCACGAGAGCTACTGAGGCAAGAAAACTCTTTTCTTAGAAGAGGGCCTGTCTAATCACAGTTCAAGAATTCCAGGGTCCACTAGTACAAACATACCAGCTCTGTGACCCACCTCTCAATCCACTGAGCAGCTAGGCCTGAAAGATTCTGGGGTAAGTCTGCACAGCTGCCTATTAAACTCAGTAATGACAGTAATATTCCAAGCAGTACTGACTTACAGCAACAGGGGAAAAGATGAAAGGTATAGCAAACTCAGGGTCTAGGAAGAACTCAGGTTCTAAATACAGACACTCCAGGTTCTGGAGTTCTGTCTTGCTTACAGAAACAGAAGATGAGTAAGAATTTTAAAGAACAGAAGTATTAGTTCCTGTGAAGCACTACTGACTGGAGTGCTTTGCAGACCTCAGCTTCTGAATTTTGCAGCACAGTATGAGAAAAAACCAGCACACTTTTCAGAGATCCTGTTCCCTTTTTGCAGCCTTCCCACACTCACCCTGTGTGAACAAACTGCCCTTTGCTGATATTCTCTGCTCCGATGCAAATGTCCATGCAGTCCTCAGTGCGCTGTGCAAAAAAGGATTCAGAAATCAAGCAGTTAACGTTTGAAAATGCCACACCCATGATACTGCAATATGTTCACACAATGGCCAGTCCTTTGTCCCACAAAAGGAGGCAGAAGATGCATTTCATGCTTTATTCAAATCTCAACTTGAGATGTAAATTAGAAATTACAAACAGTATTTTCCCATTAATGAATATTCAATAAATACCACAAGAACAAAATAATGAGTCACACATTTGGCTTCTTGTTACATTTAAATACAATAGCAGATCTCTTAGGTTTACTTATTTAATTTCTATTCAATGGGTCTTTCATGAATTTAAGCAATAGTGCAATGATACAACATTTGGCCACCAAACACCCCAGTAAGAGAATTTTAAACAATACAAATTGGAAATCAAAGTGTCCTTGATAACAATCCTTTAAACTCCTTACTTAGCTTCTTTCCTATTTACAGCCTGCCCTTAAACTGAGTGCACAATACAGCTTTTCCCAGGAAAGCAACTTTGATTAGGAAAACTTACTTTTTTTTAATTTTTTTTAAATATTTCTGTCCTGGCAAAAGTCCTAGTGCAGGTGCAATCAAAATGACAAAAGTAAAAAATAAATGCATCTATTAGGGTAACATCTATTAGGTAAACAAAGGGTTTATTCCTTTGCTGTTCTGCAGAGGCACTGCCTGAGCTGCACCTGTATGGCTTTATCAGCTCCTCTTCAATGGGGCTGCCTCTGCATGAATCTGAGGTGAGACACAGACTGGCTGGCAGCAAACAGCAGATATGGCCTAGTGTTGGTTCCAGAGAGCTGCTGTTCAGCTCTGAGGGCTACAGGGACAATGGTTTCAAGAGGGCCTTTAATGCAATAAGGGATCCACACTTGTAGAAAAAGAGATGCAGTATCAAGGTACTTCCAACTCCAGAAACAGGAACATACAACTGGTCTAATATGAACTTGTCCATTTTTCTAGGCTATGCAAGAGACCTGAGAACCCTACATCACTTCCTTCTTTTCAAAACCAATATTAAAGTGCATCTTGAAAGCCTAAGGGAGACAAACAACCAAAACAACAGAAAGAGCATAAGGGCTAGTTTGTGGCAATCAGATACTTTTTCTACTCTTGGTAGGTCTGTTTTTACTTTACATCACTGGCTCCAATCCAGTTCGACATCTATCCAAATAGCTTTCACAGCAGTAAAATTGCACCAAAACACAAGTATAAGCCAAAGACAGGTTCTGAAACAATGAATGAACAGGAACATGCTGAGAAGGTTATGACAGGAACAGTTCCTTTGCTGCCTTGCTTCTATTCTTTCAACCACCTGCACTTCCTTTCCTTCAAATCAGCGTAGCCCCTGTCCTTTCCCTAGTACCAATTATTTTTAACTCCATTCTGCAAGCCTAAAAAGGAGTGAAAAATGAAAAACTCCAGCCAGACACTCAGGCTCAGCTTTCTTCTAGCAGCAGTTGATAAAAGAGAATTATCTTAGATAGGTGTAGAGGGAAAGGAATGCTTCTTGGTGCTTTGTGTACTCACGGGCAATCCTAAAACTTCTGTCTGGCTACTGAAACCTTGTACTTTTACACTGGCTCTGAAACTTGCCCATTCCTGGATTCAATCATGGACCTCTTCTTGCATGAGGTAGTAAATGTTATTTATATAGACACAAGAATGGGAGTTCAGCAAGACAGGAGAACTCTGTGGGCAGGCAGCAATTGGAATTTAATTATGTTATAGTCTTACTTTTAGATCAAGCTGCCTGTTGCGAGTTGCAATGGAAAGCTCAATGGTGGACACCTCCAGTTCTTCCCACTCCTCTGGAGCTACTTCCTGGGAGAAATCTGCATATCAGGAGAGAATGTATCAATCATTAGGTGGAATTCAATTACACAGATCATTATGAAACAGATGCCAGACACAAAAATCAGTTTAAGCCATTTTGGCCACTAGTTTTATTTCTCTAAAATGTCAAAATCCTAAGAAATTAAAAGGGAGTTTGGGAGTACTGAAAAAAAGAAAAAAATACCATCAGCATTTACACAACAGCAGAAAAGACTGTCAAACACAGTACATCACAACCCTGTGAGTCCTTATGTCCAGGAATTACCAGATCTCCTGGGCTGGTGACAAGAACATTTAGAAAACCCATTAAATGCTAGTACCAAAAAAACAGGAATCCAATGTTCAGGAGGCTGTGGTAATACATTTTCTACAGGAGGCAGCTCCACAGTTCAGTTTTCATATCCAGGTCATCTGGCTCATGCTCCTGCATGAATCACCTCTGCTAGCCAAAGAAGAACAAGTTCTTTGCACCAGACTGCGCAGAATACCCACTCTCCTTCCTCCTGTGGCCTGCCACGTGCACTACCCAGACAACAGCCCAACCCAAGAGAGTCTAAGAGAACACAAAGTTTATGGTACAGAAATAATTTAACATACTAAGAGAAATGTAGGGCTTCTATGTGGCCCAAATTTTACTATTCTATTTAAAGTAACATTTGTTGCTCTGTGTCAGCAACTCTCCCCACCCTGGAAAAGAAGGACTGCTCCTCTCTCTCCAGCTCACTAAGAAGCCATTCTGCTGGGAGAAGACTTCAAGAAGCTCACCCAGAAGTGCCAAGCATCCTCTATGGATGCTTCCACTGCAATGGCAACTGTGAGTCCAGGGAATGCCCTGGGCTCTTTAAAAATGAGTGAAGACCACAAACACTGGCAGAACTACTCTGTTCCATTTCTGACAGATACCAATGTAACTGTCTTGACAAAGATCACAGTTTAAATAAATAAAAAAAGGAAAAAAACCAAATAACAGTAATGAAAAAGAGACCAGTAAAGTAGACATGCCCTCCACACAACACACCCCTGGATCTGTTAGAGGAGTAGAGCCTGCCTGTGAGTTCATGCCAGAACACAGCCAGCCCACCTTTGGCAGGTGACCAGTACGATCGAAGTCGTCTGTAAAGTCTCACATACAAAGGAGGTCTGGTGGTCTCCTCTAGCTCTTCTGGAGGTCTCTCGGTTGGACCCACGTACTTGAGAGCAGCTTGATGTTTCTGAGGCCACTCCTTGGATTCACATGGAAAGAAAAGACAGAAGATGAAAGAGCATTTTATTTAGGGCATTACCTGTTTATTCTGTTTAGTCCTGTAGCCTATTTATTGTGTACTCACACGTAGTCCTGCAGAGTTACTCAGACCCCCCACTGCCTCAGCCTATTTTATGGCTCTCCAGTCTCCAGGTTCATTGGTCAGATGACATTTCTGCAATTTCAAAAAGATGACCCACAGCTCCCAATCCACTAATCCAATCCTTCCCTGCACAAAAGTGGGGGTGTTTTCTCCTCTATGAACAGAAGGTGAAGAGATGTTTCCTTTGCTGCTGATGTGTGGCAGGGTGACAGAGCTGCTTCTGGCTGGAGGGAACAACCCAAACCAGCCAGGTCAACAGTAATGTCTAAAAGCACAGTTGGTTTCTGCATGGCACAAAAGCAACCTCAAACAGCAACTGCACAGGAGGATCAAGTGCAAACAGACAAAGACTACAGTGCTGTGTGCAGCCAAGGGGCACTAAAACCTGACAGGCCTTTGTTCTCCAGCAACTCAAACAATCCAGACCTGATTTGATAGTCAGATGGTCCTAAACAGCAACACAACAGCTTCTAAGGCAAGTCAGGTGAGCTTTATAAAGCNAAATACTAACACATTCTTGGTGATATTTCAGATTCCAGTACTACGGCTGCAGAAGAACTTTAGCTTTGAAATATCTCCAGACATTGACAAAGTTTATTTCCTGTCATTGTTCTGAAAATAATTTCTGAAATGCTCTAAACATAGGACTTGGGGAGGGAATAATTTAATTGGTTTTCAATCTATATATACTAAAACAGCACAGCCAAGAGCCCACATGAACTCAGTACAATTATTTTTCTATGTACAAAACTTCACAAATATTTTTGGATCATATAGCACAGGTTGTTAAACTAATTCACCTCACACCTCTGAGAGCAAGGAAGGACTCCACTCTCATACTTACATAATAAGCAGGACAAACAGAAGTTGTACCAGTAGGGCAGTACACAAACAATAAATATTAATGATTAAATGGAAGAGCAGCAATGCTGTGATAATTTAAGCCTGTGTATTTTAGAATATATGATAACACCCATAACAATGCCCCTACCAATATCAGAGGTGATATTTCCAATTACACTTTTTTTCAGCTACAGGTCATCCTGTTTCAAAAGACAGCCACACTAAAACCAGAAAATAGGAAGTGTGGAGCAGGAAACACAAGCCAGGAAGAGATTAAACTCAACAGGCTGGAGCCACTTCTTGTACAAATAAACAAAATGACAGCATAAGAAGCACATAAAGCAATGTGAATACCACAATTAGGTCCGATCAGGTAGAAAGTTTTCTACCTAAATGGCTGAAGAAGTGGGCACTTCTCTTCAACCTTCAGCAGGTTAACCAGATCTTTTTAATGTACAACTAACAGCTCACCATACTAGAAAAATCCACTACCACCAATCTAGCTGAACCTAAGTGTGAGAGCTCCAGCTGGTCTGTAAGCTGCAGAGACAAAACTGGCCATACAGACCCAACTGGACTAGCCTACCCGATAAAGAGTGGAAGCAAACGAGTTCCTGGTTATGATTACGATGAGCTGGATTTGAACTCCAACAGGGGATCCCAGCCAACCCCACTCAATCCTGAGTGCAGAAATCTGGCTGGCCAGTGAGCTGGGCAGGGTTGGGTACCCCTTGGGTATTCAAATGTGGGAATTCTGAATCCCCTGTAAAAGGGGGCATCCATCAATACACGTTGGCTGTTGTCACATGAACTCTGTGTGTTCTGCCGTGTGCTTGTCTCCAAAACTGCAACACCTAAGGACTCAAAGGAAGTGAGAAAGGAGGTGGGCAGAAATGAAGAATAGGTTTCTAGCAAGAATGCTAGCACACAGAAGCATAACCTCGAATTTTGTGGGGATGGGAGGAACAGGGTGGGAGAACTTTCCTGGATACATTACTATTAAGTCCTCCTTTACAGGAGTTTCCTATAAAGAAAGCACTGGCACTGTCAGAGACAGCATGGCTAGACTGCTCTATTTGATCTACTGTACCAGCTACTGGGTATTTTCACTGCCTTTCATGAGGTTCCTTATATGTTCAGAGAACAAGAAAACCACGTGGATGAAAATGCCTTACCTCTCATGCAGGTCAAATTTTAATCTTTCCAGAATCAATTTTAAGCAACAGAAAAGTTTAAGGCGAGATGAAAGCTATTCACCTTCACATTCATTTTACTACACAAGGAAGCCTGATTATCAATGTGCATGCGCAGTCTAATCATAGAGCCTTCTGCCAGATGAATAAATCAGACTGAAATGTTATCACAAAGACTGTTGACAAAAGGTGGCTGAGCACTTTAGCACTTCACCACTGCTGTTCACCAGTTTCACAGGGGGTTATTGGCTTCTCCTGGTGATCTTGCAGCAAAAAAATTAATTTTCTAAAAGTATTTATCGTCCCCTTCCTCTCTTCAGAACTAAGTCTATCAACTGGTAGGCTTTTTAACAAGTTTTAATCCCATTTTGTATTGTTACCAGAATTCTTCACGAAAGCTTGCAGATAGATTTATACAAAGCAAAGTCAACCTTGTTCATTTCCCAAACAAAACCACTTTCTTCACAATTAATGTTTACCTTAAATGTACTGAACAAATGAGCTGCTTTGGTTTTCAGAGGCCCAAGGTACCAGTACCTGAAAAAAGAACAGAAATAGAATTTCTAAGATATCCAAGGGTCAATACTGGGAATCTGCATGAAGTCAGAGCACAGAGACTTGTTTGCCACTGAGTTAGTGTTCACTGACAACCTTTAGCTTTTTTGATACCGTAAGAGAGTTTCCACACACCACCACCAGCCTAGCAGTGACATCCCTATCCTGAGTTACACATCACCTAAATGCAGCATATAATCTTCACTACAGGCAGCAGGACATCTCACTATTAGAATTTTACTTTGTTATGTTGAGACAACTGGGGATGATTTAAAGGTCTGTGGTCTAACAGCTGGGGGTGTGCATCTCCACAATATGCAATACAGCATATTTCCAAAGGTCAGAGGAAACAAGCAAAAAACCAAAAGCTTCAGTGACAAAAGAACCAGCAAAAATTCATTAGTCCCAAAGGATTCTCACATCAAAATCAGGGTTTTACAAAATAAAAAGTCCTGCCAGCCACACAGCACTGTATAGAATCTAAGGATGTGACTGTATTTGGGAAGGCCTGGCATGTATTTTGACCACCAGAGGGTCAACAAAGCACATTAAACACCACCAGCTCAAGAGTACTGCAGATCTAAGGATCTCATTAACCATTAAGGCATGCAACTGTGCCACCACTCCCCTCAAGCCATGAAATTGTAAAATAGTGACATAAAACAGCACCAGGTCTCCAGCAGCACAGTCCTTAGCAGAGAGGTAGTCAGACACACTTCTGGAACTGTGTCTTATGGCTTAGTTCCCTGTGAGTTCTTTTCAGTTTAAGATCAGCTGCACTGGAACACACCAAATGTTTTTAGTCCAATAACCCATCTCTCAGAGAGAGCAAAAGTGGATGAAATGGCAAAGTACAAAAACAGGACAAGCACGCAAGGATTTTGTTCCAAGCAGACTCTGAGCGCCTATTGATGAAGTGCTTTCCAAGCTGGACATGTTTCTCTGCATTCAAAAACATTTCTGGAAGGAAGCAAGGCTTGAGGATGGTCGTGTGCCTCACGTACCAAAGGTACTGTCACACCTCCAGCACTGAGCCCAAGGGATTCTTACAACAGGGAAGTGCTGCAGGGAAAGATGTGAAGGCTGACACCAGGAGAAAACCAGGGCATGGGCAGGAAGCCCAGCAGGAGTGCAGAGCAGAGAGAAGTGCACTTCCTTGAACTGGGGGCTGCAATTAGCAGGAGAGCCTGCAGCACAGCCAAGTCAGCACCTACACAACCTACTAAGAATGTCCCAGCCTCCCAGGGACAAACATCCTGACCATTTACTGCATCTCCCCCATCCCACATCACCTCTCAAAACCTATTCAAACATTTGCCAGACAGACTCCAGAGGTCTGCTACCTCTTCCCTCCTGACAAGGACAGTTCATTCAGAAGGCACATGGTATTTCTGTATATCTGCATTTCCTCCAGAAGAGTTTGGGGAGTGAGCTGCTTTGGCTCTGCTGCTCCTCCAGCAGATAGCACCTGTCATTTGATAGACAGACAGTGACATGCTAAATATCAATTTGGAGAAAGCCCAATAATTCTGAGTTTAGCATTCAGAAAACAGTCATCAGATAGCACAATTCATGCCATTTCTGGCAGGAACCTGAAGGGCATTTCTACTGCAGCCTGATGTCCCTTGCTGGAATTGAATTTCAGAGTATGCACACAGCTTTTCATTGGCAGATGATGAAAAACAATGGCCAATTATTTTACTTAGACTTTACTCAAGGGAGAGATTTTCCCCTGTCACAATGTGAATAAAGTTTCAGAAGCAGA
This sequence comes from Bombycilla garrulus, assembly GCA_013400315.1. Lineage (NCBI taxonomy): Eukaryota > Metazoa > Chordata > Aves > Passeriformes > Bombycillidae > Bombycilla > Bombycilla garrulus. The sequence continues at coordinate 1,167,381 of VXBU01006628.1, read as the reverse complement.
CACCACAAGGCAAAAAGAAAGTAAACACTTAACAGGTCAGCACCAAATAAGTGTTTATTTCAAATGACAAGAATTCTGATACATCTTACACTCCCATGTTTGTAATGCAAGACCTAGCAAGAGTGGGTGCTTCTGCCTGTCAGATACCTACACTCAAAAGAAAGACTTACTTGAGAGAGGGGGTATATCTTTTTAGGAAACAGACGTTAAAAAGGGTACAGTTTCAAAAATTAGTATTTTCTTACTGGCTAACTTTAGCTGCCGCATCTCTGTAAGATCCCCATCTTAAACCAGAGACTGCAAACACAGGCTGCTCCTTTTCTCCCTGTGAAGAAAAACAAATATTGCAAAATTTCTTTCTCTTACCTGGTTTCCAACTTTATTTTCTGAGGTTGGAAAAATAGCATTTTTACATAAAACTTCTGTTAAATTTCTACATAGAAACTTAACAGAAGAGGTATGACAAAGAGCTAACAGCAATAAAGCTTAGCAGAATTTAAGCACTGTAGATTCCACCTGCTCCAGAAAGGAATATAAGAGGTGAAGTTTTGAACAGGTAGCCTGAGTTTGACTGCACACCCAGCAAAGGCCATTCCATTTTGTGGATTTGACTGTTAGCCAAAAGCAGGGAGCTCTGCACAGCAACACAGTGCTCTCACTGCAGAAATGTCCGTTCTATAACTGAACAGAAAAATTGTATTCAGAAACCACACAGCGCATAGTCAAAGCTTTTCCCAGTTTGTATTTTTCAGTTTGTCAAAGAAAGCTAATAACTTCACAGTACACATGAATGCATCAAATCAGCAGACAGCTACTGCTATGTCTCACCATTGCTACAGAAATACCACTGTAGTCAATTTTGTATTCACCAATACTCTCTGAGTCTCAAAGAAAGGCAATGTTGAGGCATCCTAGTGTTTTCTTCTGTTCAGATTGTCTGATGCTATAGCACATGGTGGAGAAACGACTGCCAGCAGAACTGCTGATATCATAAAATAAAATTCATAATAGCAATACACAAGAGGAAAACCAGTCCATGTAAACATAAGAACATGAGAAAAGAAAGTTTTAGGAATGTTGGGTTCCAAATAAGTAGATGCTTTCACCTTGATCTGCAAGACATCAAGCGGAACTGTCTCTCCTTTCAAAATGGCCAATGTAGCATTAGTAATATGCCTGCAAAACAAAGAGGAAAAAAGCAAAGGAAAACAAACAGGAAGAAAGGTAATGAGTAAGTTTTAAAACTTAAAACATAAGCTTTAAAACATTTTTTTTCCAGCAAATTCTACTATGGGTCCAGGTAGGGCTTTTTTTAAGGGCAAAAGTAAAAAACCCCCAGGGAAATATACTGCACTTAACTAAAATCAGAAAGCAAAATGGGTGTTTGCAACACATAATAAAATCTAACAAACAGCAAAATACACAAAAAGCAAAAGGAAACTATAAGCCTAAGCTTTTGAGATATTCCTCCCTTTTGAGTTAACCTGGCAGGTCAGAGGCCAACTGTGTTACTTCCTGTTTCAGATACTTAACACACCAAGGACCCAAATCAAGGTTTTATTTTAGTAGCTGCAAGCATTACAGCCTGGGAGAGAATGGGACAGCATGACTGGTCTCAACTCACGTGTCTGAGATTGAACTGCATTAGTATGTGCTAATTTATTTTTAAGTTTTTAATCAACGTAAATCTACCTATCATCAGTGCTCATATCTTTTAGGTATCCATTAAGTTGTGGACAGTAGCCAGGGCACTTTGTCATTTCAAGCTGCAAAGATTTTTGCAACCAAAGTGTCTAAGTCCACCAAACAGTCTATGTTCAAACCTTGAAGCACATACTTGATTGAAACCCTTCCTTGTTTTCAAAGTTGGGTAAAATTTAGTTTCCACACTGCATATATTTGCAGAGCCTCAGCTGGACAAGGAAAAAATGCTGTTTTCAGATCCAGCCCAATATTTGTGTGAATCAGTGGGAGAAACTGCCCTTGGTTTCATCAGGATTACAGTACTGAGACAGATAAGAAAGCTGCTGTTCCCACAGCCCATTTTCTCTCCCAGCTCTTATCTTTCTCTAAGACCTTTACAGTTCCTACACTCCAAAGTTAGAAACTGCTGAAGGAACCAAAACCCAAATATTTCTTTGAAAAATATCACTTCTGCACTTCTTAACTCAGGTTCTCTTACTGTTGCAGGTTGTTAAGCAGCCTATTGACCAAATTACCTTCAACTTCACCAGTGTGCTGCAGTCCCACCTGCACAGTTCATTACCTTGGGACAAGAAGATCATCTGTTTCAAACAGCTTCTTTGGAACTCAAACATAAATTATTATTTTAATCTTAGCTGCTGATTACAGCCCTGTCCATCTTTCTGAGCTTCAAAGCACTCTGGCAGTTTTAATGAAGGATGTTATGCCAGTTGACTCGTGGGTTTTATGTATGATGTATACCAGCAAGGGTTCCACAAAGAACAATGTTAATGAGTTACTGGAACAGTGAGAGTGAAAAGATTTCAGGATCAAGAAGAAATATATTTATTATTATGAGAGGAGAGGAAGGGAAAAATTGAAAAGAAATTAAGTGTGGGGAAAAGAAAGATTATTTGACTCCCTTTTCTCTTTATAAGTGAATAAAACAATCTGGCAACAAACTGAACTGCAGGCAACAGATACCACCAGACTGAATCATATCCAGGATGCTGAAGATAAGAACTGGGTTGTTGGATTACTGCCAGCAGCAGTCCCACTACAGGGAAAAGTCAGTCTTGTCCTGCAAAAGTCACGGGATCCAACCTTTTACCATATTGTTGTATGCCTTACTTTGCAGATCCTAACCAGGCTATACATGGATCGGTTTCTAGAATTCCTAAGACTGGAGAAGGGTCAGAAAGAGGACTTATTTTTGTCTTATTTTGTCATATCCTTGCTATATCCTTGTCATACCCTCTCTGCTATTCCTAAGAGGCTGATCCTTTTAATCTCTTTTTCTTTTTAAACTCTGAGCATCACACGATCACAGAGAAATTAGCCACAGCAAATGATTTCTAATAATACATACATTTCCTTCTTTTAATTTTTAGTCAGTTTTTGGAAGTCATTAACTCAGGCAAGTCCAGAGAATCATCAGGCTCTGCCCAGAGACTGCCAATTTCTATGTAACACAGAAGAAAAAGAAAAGCATCAAGCTACCAAGAAGCAATGCTCCTTGAAAACAACCAACCATGTTTCAGAAACAAGTCATACTTACTGGACTTGATTCGTGCACTCAGGGTACAGTGTGTGGCTCAAAGTGCAAGTTTTTCCAATGGGAATGAATCCTATAGGAATCTTACTGAAGGCAGCCTGGACACATAAGGAGAGTAAATTAACATTTGCATGAAGCTTCCTGTGTGAGATCACAGCTGTGTCTGGCATCACCCCTTTGGCACTGAGCAGCCAGGCACTTCCTCACACAATGACTCAGAACATGGCACCCAAATCTGCAAAGCCACCACTGCCAACTGGGTACAAAGGAGCTTTCTGTAATCATTAATAGCATTGTTACATGCATTTTGGCAGCCACATCCCAACTAATGCATGGATTATGTCAGCAATCTGCCATCTTTCTTAATAGTGATGGTGGCAATCAGTCTCTGAATCCCATTTAGCACTGTAGAAATCCCCCTCTCACAAAGTAACCTTGCACAGCAAAGAGATTTTCTCACTTAAGGAAAGGAAATTAATTGATTTCTCTGCCATCCAAATCATGAAGGAGCAGAAAGTCTAATTTTTGGAAGTCACTGACCATGTTATTTTTCTGTACCACTGTTCACCAAAAGGACTTCTTGAAGGAGCAAGTTATTACCCTATACCTCATCTTAAAACTTGCTTCTTGAAGTGTGTCAGCAAACCAGTGTGAACCATATCCCAGTGCACCATCCCTGTCCTCAGTGAGGCTGCCAGCAGCTCCGGGACACAGCCAATCTGCAGCCACTCGGGAATTGCCCTCTCACTGCACACCCAACCCCTGACCCCTGGTGTGCGCTCTCCCCTGCTGCGTCCCTGTCACCTGGAGTCCTAACACTCTCAATCACCCTGCTCGCATTTTCTTCAGCACTGCTTTACAGTGTGCAGGTGAGACGCTGTTTGCAGCTCCTGCAGTCAAGCTCTGCTCCCCTGGCTGCCAGGAACAGGGCTTCTGGAACACCTTGCACAGGCTCTTATGCAGGCAACAGTGGTGTGACACCCTCAAGGGACAAGGGAAGCACGGCACAGAGAGGGAGCTCGAGTGCAGATCTCTAGTCGTAGGACAGAGTGACATGAAGGACAAGAATTCCTTGGCCAAAGACATGAAGTGACACAGTGGCAATACTACAATGCAGTATTCCACCCATAATTGTGCTGGATGCAGAATTTCCTACACTACGGCAAAACGATCCAAGCTACATCAAGATAAGAAAAAAAAAAAAAAAGAGAAACTAGCCTCTAAACTTTTCCTCCACTATTGGCAGATCATAAGTCTCAGGATCAAATTATAATAATACTAGATTTAAAACAATGATGTCTCAGAATTGATATAACTAGCCTTCCTTTAAAAATATTGACTTGGTTGCAGAGTCCCCCTTGTCACATTCAGACAAAGCAAATGCCTAAACAGATACAATTCTAGCTGCCAAGGGTATCATCATAATCTTGTCTGGATCATTTAATTGAGTTTTTGCCAGCTCCTGCCAGAAGGTTTTGTGAACAATGTTTCCCTCCTTTCTTCAATAACACTGTCCTCCCACTTTAAAAAGAAAAATCTCTCTCATTTCCATTCAGAGTGATCCACCTTGAGAGGTTAAAATTTGCTTAGTACAGCCATCTGCATAGCTAGGTATGCACTGCTTGAAGAAATAGCAAAGCAGTCCCAGAGCAGTAGGAGTGTGACCATAACTGAATTCAGTTTCAAGCCTGTACAAATACAAGAAAAACATGTACTTTTGCCCAATGCTTCTGCCAGACAAAGTGGCATGCACAGCTGGTCCACGGGTCTTTGAAAATTGAGCATTTGGCTTCTCCACAATCCCTGCTTTGATGCTGGAAACTTCCCAAAGCCATGGCTTGGGAGTCACTGCACTCCCTCAGAAAAGGAACAAAGAACAACAGGCAGCACTGCAGGACAGGAGCTCAGCTGGCTTACTGCACAGCAAGCTGGCCCCAGTAGTAGCAAGTATTTGCTGGAGGCAGCTGAGGCCAAGAGATCACAGGGGATGTACAAGACTCTCCAAGAAATAAACACAATTTTTAGAATGATACCTTCTTACCTCATCTGCTCTACGAAGAAGTCCAGTTATGACCTGAAAAACATGGGAAATACTCAGCTCTAAGAATTTCCTTTTTCAGTTACAGTAAAAAGCTATGAAATTCTTAACCACATTTGCTCTTTGAGAAGATTTAAGGAGCAGCTACTCTTTTATGGAAGGTGCTACAGTTGTTTAAATGGGAAAGGAGGAATGCTCAGCCTCTAAACATGTTGGAAACAGCAGGTTTAGACGTGTGCCTGTGGTGCCAGCACCACAACCAGTGCCAGCACAAATGTTTTAACACTGAATGATGCTCTGCATAATGCAAAACCAGCACTGGTCAGTGCAATTAGCAAAAGGCCAGAACGAAATTGCAGATGTATTCTGATCATTTTCTCTTAAGGTCATTGCATTTATTTAGCCATTGTCTCATGAAATCAGTAGTTAGAAACCAGGAATTGCTTAAATAAAACACAGTCTTGAAAAAGAGAGTATGCCCAGTTCTGCTCCTGTCATTAATCATCTTGACAATAGGCATTTATTAAATATGTTCCACGCTTTGTTATAATTCCCACATAATTTTTAAATTACCTGATTCCCACTTGGCAAAATATGCATTCCTCTTGGGAAGTTTATAAAAGGAAGGAACTTTGAAAATCAAACCATTACAACTACATTACACAGAAAGAAAAAGTTAGAACCACCTCCCTCCAGAGAGTTTGCTGATTCTAGAATAAAGTTCTGGAAAACAGTTATGCCACACACTCTCCTTGTCCCCACTCCCATCATCTCTTTAAGATTAATACCAACAAGCAGAGTGTTCTGTCCCCAGAATATTATAACATTTACTGAAAACACAGATACTAAATTGGACAGATCTCTAGGAAGAATTATGATGCTGCTACATTGCACAGACTCCATCTTCTTGCCCTCAGCCCAACTATGATTCTCAACAAACCAGGCTCCTGCAGTACCTCTTGGACTGTGCCATCTCCTCCTGCAATAATGATCAGATCTGTGCTTTCCATCAGCTCCAGAAGCTTTTTTGCTTGTCCCTCATAATCAGTCTGAAGGAACAGAGATCCAAACATGAGGACTCAAACAACTATTTTTAGTAGATCTCTTGTATAGAAAAAAGAGTCATCTATCCAGCTGGTTAATATTTACTTTTATATAGGCACACAGTACTGTATATCACTGACATTCAGAGATTTTTTCCAACTCATAAAACCAGTTTGATGCATAATATAAAATGTGCAAGTAAACACATACACACACATACACAAACAGACACAGAGTGAAATGAAGTATCAGAGCAGATCTTACTCAATAGATGTAGAATACCACAGCAATCATCTCATTTCCAGGTAACATTACACTGAAACAAACCCAGAAGAAATCCAACCACTTGCAGAAAAACTCCCACTATCTTTAAAAGCCAAAGTGCTCAAGTGCATCTCCTGAAACACAGCATCAACTACATAAAAGGCCACTGCCTGACAGCCACTGATAATGGATTTAGCAGTAAAGAGTACGATTTTTTAGACTGTCAAAACTGTTTTCTACAAAATTAAAGTCTTTTACAGAGCCATCTCAGCCTCACTTCCTTGCCCAGTCTTGTTTTGCCAATTTGTCAGGTCTGACACTATCAAGCATCAGTTTTAAGTCTTGCAAAATAATTTCTTCTCTTAGGGTGGGACTAGGTATTTTTAATGAGACCAGAGAAAGGGATTAATAAAAACAGCATTTTAACACTAAACCTTGTGGAAAAAGTTCCAAGACAGGAAGATGCATATGAGAGTACTCTCTCATGGGACTCACTGATTATTAAACAACCCAAACATCACAGCCTCAAAAAAAAACTGCAGAAAAAGCAGAATCCCTTCAATGTTTCCTTGTTCTTCTCTTTCCAAAGAAAATCTGTTTGTTAATTCACACCACTTAGAGCTCAGTTGTGGGAATGTTGAATTATTTGGAGAGACACAGAAATAATTTCAGTGTAAAGATAAAAAGTTATTTTTAATTAATCTAAACAGTTCAGCTGCACGTCAAAAATCCTCACATTTCAATTCTTCAAGTTCAGGCAGAAATGACAAATTCAACAGCAATGGGTATGCACCACTAGCCAGTACTCAAATATTTAGAGAGTTTTCTCTCAAACAAGAATTATAAAAGGGTAGCATTAGACAGCCAAACAAGCATATGTACTGCTTTAGCTGAAAATTAAAATCTCACTACACTGTTTGAAAACTGTGAACTAAAAAGATTAGGTATCAGCTTAATATCTCAGTATTTATTTCTTCCTGTAAGATGTCTACAGGACAACTGAGAATTTCAAATGCATACAGATTTGAATTTCAGTTCTTCAAGAGGAGAAAGAAGAGCATTCAGTATTTCTATAGTAGCAGAACCTATCAGTTCTTACCTTAACCACAGTTACATCCAAGCCAGATAAGTGTAAAATTGGTGCAGCATTCTTTTCAAAAAGGTTCCCTGCTTTGCTAGAAATAAATCAGATAAAAATTGTTTCATGAGTGCTGTGGCTGAAAAAAAAATTAAAAGGAAAGAAACAAATGAATAGCAAGAAGAAATCTACTTAAAACCAAGCATTCAGTCTTCACAATCAGTCACTCAACCTGATAGTCAGAAAGGATGGGATTTCATGTGGTTCAAATGTATTACATTTCTAGTCTCAGATCTCAGATGTCAGGATTTTGTTGCAGTTTTAATAAATGCACAAGATGCTATCTAACTTTTGCCAAAAATAATTTTAAAAACCCATTAAAGCAAATTAGGATCTCCTGAAAGAAATTTATTAGAAAATTAATGACTTACAAAGCACCAGCTTTTAGGACTACAAAGAAGGCTCATGTAGGATTTAAGAAATATTTTAAAAATCCCAATTATTTATTACTACATATTATTTAATAAGGTTAGCAGCAAAACTCTACCTGACCTTTTTCGTTACAGGATAATTTTATGACAATTTTATGCCTGTCACTGCACAGTAAAATAATTATATCACTAACTATCAATTTTTTACAAGTAGAAACATGGGACTTGATTAATACAATGCATTTTTCAGACTCACAAAAGCATGTGAGTCCAAGCACTTCAACGTCAGCTGTAACATCCACCTCATACTGGTAGTAACAACTCTCTGCCCCTCCACAAAATGCAACTATCCCAAAGCTTAGCTGACCAGCAGAAACAGACACACATCACATCCAAGATTATGGTTTTTCTGCTAATGAGCATGTAAAAATAGCAGGCAACCTCTTCCAGGAGTCTTGCTCTGAGCCCATATTTAGCCTCTCAGTTTGTGGGCACATCCTTTCAAGGGCAGGCTCCCAGAGAAGTAAGATCACTTTTTGCCAACTTCAAGTCTTGAAGCAATCAAGGTCATCCCTTATTTCTATAGTTTTTGAGGATGGAAATACATGACATGCAAAAGTTTGGAAGGAATACAAAGGAATTCTACATACAAAGGAACGACAAAGGCCAAAACACAGGATTAAAGAAAAAAAAAAGAAATATATATATGTATGTTTAGAAATCCTTCTTCCACCTCAAGCAACTAATTTATTTCTAATCCAAATATTTTTGGTGAAATAAAGTTTGGCATAGCTACATAGCACCAGCTTGGCATCAGAGGGAGGCAAAAATGAGCTCAAAACCTGGCTGGCTTTTATAGTGGATAGCAGAGTTGAAATGCAGAAAGAGTGCCTCAAATAAGAGTGCTGGGAAAGGGGAAATTTACCCTTTGCAAGCTGCTGGGTTGAGGAAGACTGTTGCTTTCTTCAGTGGCTCAGTGGGAGGGATCAGTTGGTTGCCAAAAGCCTAAGTAAGAGAAAAAAGAGCAGGGCTCAGTTTATCTTTTAAGCACACTGCTAAAACAGTTGAAAATAATGCATCCTTACAAATGTCAATGGGCTTTCAAGCCTCATGACATTCAAATGACTTCCATCTTCAGCCATTGTACAGGTCTCTTATTCAAAGACCTGCACTCTTAGCAGCAGCTCACATCACTGTCACAACTACTCTTTAGCTCATTTTTACAATTCCACCACCACTTGTTTTTTGTCAGCCTCTGGTTTTCTGCAATGGGCAGAGATCCAGGGAACTGTCCTTGACTCCAAGGTTACTGGATTTTCTTTCCTTATGTAATTCTCATACACCTGCCTGCCACCTTCTTTCTGCATTCTTTCCAACTTCTGAACTTTAATTCCTCTATCTCTTCTACTCATTTTAGTATTTTCTGTGCTTCAGTTTTTGAAGACAGGAAAGATAATTACAAGAGAATCTGCCTTGACCTATAAGCAAATCCACTACTTCTTACACTTTTTTTTAAACTAATCTCTCCATAAAAATCATTCAATTCCTCTTCAACTTTTAATCCAATTCTGAAAAGGCATCTCAATTTTAAATTCGTTGAGAGCTCCTCCACAAAGCCTCTTGCACTTTGTACCTGTTTCCAAAGCTGTTCAGCACAGGCAAGGAAATGCAAAACTTCCACGCCATGTTACATCCTAGTCTGTAAGCCTCTAGAAGGGCACTTACAGGCATCCTCACTAACACACCAAATCAAACTGGATTTGAACACAAGGAATACAAGGTATTCAGAAATACCATCCAGAAGCCTCAGAAAGAGTAGGAACCAAAGACTACTGTGCTGAACATGGCCCCATCAACTGTCCCTGGCTTTTTTTCCCCTTTACCTTGAAAGTTAACCTCCTAGCAGGAATTTTTATATTGAAGGAGGTGATACAGTACACAAAGAACAGTACATTTTAGTGGTTGTTAGCTGTTCAAACTTATTATTAATTCCACTTGCAAACTTTGCTCAGGAAATCGCAATTTAAAGAAGGGTACAGCTGGCTGTGCTGCTTAAAACATCCAAATTTCTTCTTCAGGAAAGAAAAAAGACGAGAGAAGTTGCTGAGAGTAAAGAGATCTTTAAAGTGTAACAAATCAATAGCTCTTAAGCTTTACTCAAAGATCAGCTGGAAAACAGACCAACATATTATATTGCAATTGTTGGGAGGGAATTGGGGAATAGGGGACCACTAGCATGTTACAGCCGTTAGAAACAACAAATTATTTGCTTAGGGGGCACGATACGATGTGTTTGCATGCTCCAAACAATCTAATAAGCCTCTAAACAACCCAAAAAGACTCATAAAGATTTTATTAGTAATGACATAATTGTTTCTTTATGTAATATACTAAGACATTTATGTTACATACAGGGGCATTTCTAAAGCAAATGCTGATTTGAAAGACAGGAAATAAAAAAATAATAATGCAATATTCTAGAAGTCCTTCAGAGCAGAACGTAAGTAAAGACAACTAATACTCATTCCATAAAAATATATATATATATATA
>VXBU01006628.1:976972-1156717 GCA_013400315.1 Bombycilla garrulus | reverse complement strand
ATATATATATCTGAAGGTCTAATTTAGGTAACTCAATGCCTTTTTCACTTTCTTGTCAAACGCACACTTTCAGGTACTGTATTTCTGGACTTCTAAAATGACAATCACTATTTTACAACTATGACAAACCCTTTATACAAAGTTTTTATAGTGCTTTATGAATACCAGCAAAGAAACTACATTCTTTTATAGAAATTAAATTTTTTGTCAGCTAAAGAGCACCTCCTTAACACATGCCCAGAGTTCAGCAACAAGAAGGTCAATCAGCAAGAATGATTTGCCAAGGAAGTCCAAATTAGCTAACGCTGTCTTATTCCAGAGACAGAGGTATAAAACGTTAAAAATATGATTAACAGATTCCTTCTTATAGAACCTTTCCATAATCATTTGCCATACCAAAACTGTTACCATAAACCAGTATTTAAATTCAGACACATGTGGCAGAACCTTTGCATGAAATACTGCTGTCATGGATATTTTCTCAGGAAAGCAGCTCCCTCATCAATTTGATAATGTAACAGGCTTAAAAACCTAAAAATCCAATGTAAAAATTGTAAGAACTTCACAAACACCTCATTCAGACTAGATTTTTTCTTTGGTGAGTTTTCCTCTATTTTTTTCCAATGCTTATATACAGCACTATCAAGTAGCTTATATACAGCACTATCAAGTAGCATTTTTTAAACAATTTAAGATTGTTGTTATCCTGAAGAACAAACCAGACACTTAATGCCTTAATGCAGTACTGCTGTGTTTTTTCAAGCACTACTTGGCACTGACACATCAGTGAGAATGGAAATTACACCAAGAATTGATTACTAGGCCTTCTGGTTTATTCCTTTCTATTGCAGGAGTCTTCTGCAGGACATTTTCCCAGGCTTTAACCACTAAAATTGCAGGGAGCTCTACTGACAGTGCTTTTGTATTTTCATTTGTAAGAATAAGCCATAATGGAATAGAACATGTCACTTAACTGGATTTAAGAAATGGGAAATTCAGATTTCCACAATGGTACTATCTGCAGGTACCAGTCTTTTTCTTAGAACTTACACCTTTTTGACAATACACACAAACCACTTCATCATCTCCTTTTAAAAAAAATGGTTTAATTTGGTCAGCATGCTTCAAATGTTGAAGTAGTAACGGTTACTTTTTTGTGATATAAAAATCTTCTACCACTCTGTTATTAAGCAGTAAAAGTGAATATTGAAAACATAAGACTCTGAAATTACAAGGATGGTTTATGAAAGCAGTATTTTCAGGGAAAGATTTTCCTTGTTTTTCATGAGCAGTGAGTTCCCATACAAATATTCTGGCATGAAGATCCATTGTACAAGACAAGTTGCCGTGAAAATCTTTTAACAGCAGACAGGCTAAAATTTGGATAATTCAGGTGCACAACACTGCTCTACTGAGAGAAGTAATTTTCACCATTCTGCTCAGGCCCTAGTACATAGTAATGATGGGAGTAGTGTTACACCCTGCAAAATGTCAAAGATCTGTCATGAGGAAGCAAGTTTATTCTAAACTTTATTTGTGGGAGGTAAAAACTCTTAAATTCCTACAAAAATTATGTCATCCATGGATCCATCCATGCTGTAGCACTTACAACTCTGAATGACTGCTTACTAAGGACAAGATTTCTTTGTGGGAATATTGCAGTATGGGAGTTTGTTGACTGCCATTTGCCCATGCAGGCCACAAACTATGAAATGCAAGTGTCACTACCCTGAGAGAGTAACTCTCTTCCCCTGGCCTTCTTGTCACTGATCAGCAACCAGGCTGTCCCCAGTAAGTTCCCAGTAGATGGGTCCCAAAGGAGCTGGGTCAGTCCCCCATCACAACTGGCATCCCTGATAAAGTCACTCAGGGTCAAACAGAGAGGGGCAAGGTCTCTGCAGCTGAGCACTGACATGAAGTGGTTTGTGCTGCTTCTCCCCACAAGTGGGGCTGGGATTTCACTCATATCAACAAATCATCTTCCTATCAGAAGTTTCCAGGCACAGAGCCACTGCATGTGCGGCAGTGGAGGTCTGGGTAGCTCCAGCAGTGACTAAGATCACCCCAAGGATAACGCTGCCCTCCCTGCAGCAGCAGCCAGGACACACAAAGGGCACTACCCCCTGTCCACCCCTGGGCATTAAGGGAGAGAACACAGATCCCATCATTACAAGGCTTGTCACGTAGCAAAGGCCCACTGGGAAAATCTCAGGAGCCCTGCACAACCAAGATAAGAGGGAGATTTTAATCTAATTTTATTACTTTAAACAGTATTACCTGGGCTTCTTGGCATGCAGCTCTTCGTAGCAGGTTATCGCTATCAGGTAAGACAGAAAAGAGAGGGGACATTACATTGTGTAAGTTGAAAACAATTTGCTCATTTTTAAAACGTAGGTTCATACCCCTTTTACACAGTTTGACAACACTGCAACAGAAGAAAAACCCAAAACATTTTAAGGATAAAACACTCCCATTTATGTACACATACATGTTTTTTTTCCTGCATGTGCACAAATACATTTTTTCTACAGAAAAGAAAAGCAGAAAAAAAAGACCAGATTGCCAAGTGTGCTGAGATTACATAAACTCTGGCACACTGTGTAACTGTGATTTATTTGTTAAATTGCTACATAACTACTCCAGAGCTCAGGTGTGGGTTTTTCCAATGCTCTCCCTGCCTGGTGTTTACACTGAAGGAACTTACCATTGTGGCAATGTAGAAAGGTTCTAGAGAGGACTTAAGTCTTTGTACATTACAACTGTGATCTCCCCTCTCCATCAGTTTGCAAGCCAAACCCACATTAACGCAGCACCTCCCACCCACCTAGGGCTGAGCATGGCCCAAAGCAGTAACTCAAGAGAGGTGAAAAACACTCATCTCTTGAAGTGAAGTGTAAAAACAAAGGAGAGATGACCAGTGTAAGACATGTCACAGACGGTCTCTTCAGAAATACATTCCTGATTTGTCACTGGCAAGCAGGGTGCAAGATGCAAGCACTTGGAGACACAGCTACTGAGTGAGGAATAAAATCCATTCCTTCCACAGCCACAAAAATGCCCTATTTTCCCTTGCAGACAAAATGGCAAGTACCGTTCTGCTGTGCCCAGTCTTGCCTGCCCTCTAGGTACCAACAATCTCCATCTTTCAGCTTGTCCTTGCCAATACTTGGCAGAAACATGTATTTTTGTCTCAAAATATCACAACAAAAAACCCCACTTACAGTCAGCATACCAAAATGAACAGTATACCAACCAGCCAGACAAAAACAGGTGACTGGGAGAACAGCACACTTCTGCCCCAAAGCGTGGCTCATCAGGCCAAACTCTGGCATGGAAACGGCAGAAGAGACAAGCAAGGCAAGGCCAAACCCAAGTGCCATCTATTTGATTCCATTGGTTTACAGTATTTATCTGTGACTGAAACTATACAAGCTGCTCTTTTTGGCATCACTAAGAGATGCTGCAATGCCATAAAACAAGAAGTAAGGTAACTTCAGGTGAGATATAAAATTGGGTTCTGAGAAAATAACTACAGTACAAAAGCCACAGATTTATTCCTGGCAATAATGAAAAGACAACGGAACAGTTCAAGCATGGAAGAAGAAAATATGTGAATAATACCTCATCAGGATAACAAGTAGTAACTGGAATGTCTGCAAAAAGGTTCCTCAAGAGACATGCTGTCATATTTGCTCCTTAAAACCAAAGGAGTAGATAATTTGTATTAAGCACCTGCAGTATCACTTAGAGGAGCGACAGCCTTGGGTTTGATTGCAGTAATATGACAGAAATGCACTGGTTAAAATAACTCTGCAAAGGCTGGTGCTCCAAGCTGTGCAACAGCAGAGTCACAGCTAACTCCAGCTCAGTCAGGACAGCGTGACAGGCTGAGTCCCCATGGTGCCACTGAGGGCATGAGCCCTCACACAGGGATATTCCCATCCCCACCCCATGACTACATATGGCCAAAGCAAACAAAAAATAACTGAGATTTCAATACATAAAGCTGAAATATTATAGGATATCAAGAAGCCCCCATGAGGCAGTTCCAGTTTGAAACTGGGCAGAAACACCAATTTCATGCAGTGGTTTTGGTTTGCCAATTTGAGATTTCCCAGCCAGTGCACCAAGTAATGTAGTGAGTTCAGTGCTGGCTAAACGCCAGTGCACCTACTAGAATGTATTTACTCATTTCTTGCTGTGAGATAGGATTAGGAGGAAGGCAAAGCAGGCTCAAAAGTTTAAAAGAGTAAAAAGAAAACTTTATTGACAGGACTAAAAGAAGAATCAGAATAAAACCTTTGGAACACTTCTCCTCCCCTCTACACACCCTCTTTTCTTTCTCACTGACAATGTACAGAAACAATTCAGTCAATTTATCACCTCTAGAATAATCTTTTTTCAGTTCAGTTAGGGAGAGGAGCCTCTCTTGGCATGCTATGGAGACTTCTCCACAATAGTTCTCTTGTGGCTTACAGTCACAGCGAATCAGCTGCCTGGGAGAGTGGAAATCTGATCATGTGTAAAGTCCTTCCCCTCAACTTAGTTTTCTCCACAACTGTTTTGGAGGGCTCAATCTTTGGCTAATGGGATATTACTTTCAAGGATGAGCTGTTCAGGAGCAAAGAAGGCTCCTTTCACCTGTCTTTAAAATAATTTTCATTTCTGGGAACAGAGTTCTTCTTACCTGGGGGCAAAGGGTCTTCATCACTTTTGTTTCTCTCTTTTCAAACCTCTTATAAAAATCACAGCTTCTTTAACATCTGCTTGTTCAGCATGGATGCTTTGCTCATGTCTGCAATTGAACTCTTCATCCCCCCATGCCTTTTTCATGATTTACAGGGATATTCAATGTATCACAGTCCATCATCATAGCTTACAAGGGAATTTCAGCCTGAAACTAAAGCATCTCCTCATTCCTCTCCCATCTGGGACCTGACTCCTTCACTGACCTCAGGCCAGCAGGAGCAGGAAGGTCATTCTTCCCCTGTACTTGGCACTGGTGAGGCCACACCTTGAGGGCTGTGTCCAGTTCTGGGCCCCTCAGTTTGGGAAGGACGCTGAGACCCTTGAGCGTGTCCAGAGAGGGCAATGAGGCTGGGAGGGGCTTGGAACACAAGCCCTGTGAGGAATGATTGAGGGATTGGGGGTTGTTTAGCCTGGAGAAGAGGAGGCTCAGGGGTGACCTTATCACTCTCTACAACACCCTGAAGGGCGGCTCTAGTCAGGTGGGAGCCGGTCTCTTTCTCCAGGCAGCAGCTGACAGAACGAGGGGACACAGTCTCAAGCTGCATCAAGGGAAATCTTCCTAACATCCATCAAGGTTGGATATTAGGAAGAAATTCTTCATGGAAAGGGTGATAAAGTACTGGAATGGCTGCTTAGGGAGGTGGTAGAGTCACCATCCCTGGATGTGTTTAAGAAGACTGTGGCTCTCGAGGCCATGGTTTAGTTAAGGAATTGGGCATGGGTTGGACTCGATGATCTTGAAGGTCTCTTCCAACCAAGTGATTCTGCGATCCTGTGATCCCTCACCTGGGCCTGCAGAGGATCCTGTTGTCCCTGCTGGGCAGCAGCCATTCCAGCCACACGGCTGCTCTCCAGCCCCTGCTCTGGCCACTCTCTGCGTGGGCTGCCTCTGATTTTTCAGTCCACGATCTCCTAGGGTGCTGGGACAGCTCCTTGGCAAGGTGACTCGGCATTTCAGGGCTGCAGTTGTTCACAGTGGAAGGTTTTTCTCCAGTGGCCGCACTAGGGGTGGGAACAGCCAGGATTTCAGTGGCCAATGGCCTCGGCCAGCCCAGCCTGCTACCTTTTCCAGAAGGAAAAAGGGTGATTCTCAGGCTTTTTTCATTTTAAAATGTGAATCTCACAGAGCTAGATCTAGCTCTTTAATTGGCTTATTAACATGCCTATTTTCAAAGCTAGCCAGCAACTGGTTTTGCCAGGCACAGAGGAAGCTGTAGCAGCTTCCCTCAAAAAAAACCTAAAAACTTCTGTGATTGGCTCCAGTGCAAAACCAGCACATCCTACTATCAAATGATGGCCACACAGCCAAACCCACGTTATCTGTTTACTTCACACTGATGCTATTTTGTTCAGAAGTCAAGCTCTGTCTCGCTGTTGGCCAGCCTGTTTTCCTGGTGCCCCCAGCTTTACGCTGCGGTGTTAACTGCCTTTCAAATGAAGTCCAGCAACACTTTCCAAAGGCAAGCAGAAGACAGTGTGCTCTCTTTATCAACCTCAAAGATTCTCAAAACAACTGTCAGGGATTCACCTCAATGAGTCTTACCCATAAAAATTAAGCTTGACAGTTTAGATGTCAACATTTATGCTGATTTTCTCATGCACTGAAGCACTTAAAGAGACAGAAGAAGCCTACTTTGACACTCACCATTTTGGTGTCAAAGGAAAAGTTTAGATTCTGAGACCAGAAGAATCATTTACCATCCAGCAATTTCCAGGTGATTTGTCCCATACCATCCCAGCCACATCATAGGAATTCCACTTAATTCAACTGAGACATTTCAAAGTCATCTGAGTTTGTCAAGGATGTCCCAAGTTTGGTTTAAAGACGCCAGGTAACAGAAGTTTTTTTATTTCCTTAAAATATTATGCCAACACTTAACTAGCTTTAAACTCAAATAAAAAACCAGCTCAGCTGCACTCACAGGGATGCATCTGTAAGAACAGCAGGCCTCCTCCTGCATCACAGCTGTTGCATTTATTCACCTCACATGGCTCACCTAAAGTACCCCAAGTGGGCCTGCAGGTTTAATCAATAAATAGAGCCAGAAAAATATAAAAAACAGCTAAAAGGTAACTTCTTAAAGCCCTCTGCCTCTGCATGTATTCATTCTCAAAATATGACTGCTCACCAGCTCCCAGAGAAGATGAGACTTTAATAATAAATGTAAGATTTTGTTGATTTTTTTGTAGTTTATTGTCTACTACTAGGTAGTAACAAAGCCTTTTCAACAATGCTCAAACATGAGCAGGTGGAGGCTGAGAGAAATTGCTCCACTGCCTTAAAGAACACACTGAGATTTCTTCTGATTTGCACCATATCCACAGCAAACTAAAAATCAATTTTTACTTTTCATTTCCCCTAAGGCCTCATCTACACAGGTTGGCCTTAAAGCCAAACAGACAAGCAGTGTTGCATCTGCTGGCCAACTCAGGTCTGTCCTTCTGCTGTGAGAATTAAGCATCACACAGCTTACAGCTGGGCTGACTTGCTTAAGCAGTAAAAAATTGGGAAACGGAGAGGAACAAACAGTGGCAGCAGGGTATGGAAGAAGAGGCTGTCCTAGGCTGAACCCACAGACAGAACTTTCCCAGTAAAGCCTCAAGGCCAGGAGCCACAGCAGCACAGACTCTGTGAGAGCAGAGCAGGCTCACTCCAAAGGATGGAACCAACACAGAAAGGACACAAGAGTGACTGTGCAGAGCTCTGTACCAGGCTGCCAGCACACCACATCTGTATGACTGGCCTGGACAGGGCTGTTCTGACTGCTCTGCAGCACCCCAAGTGTAGGACAGCTGGCCACTGCTCCTGTCCTGAACGTTTTCAGCTGGAATAGGGCATTAGCCCTCTCACACATAAGGACAAGATCCACACAGTTTAGTATGGATGCTCCTCAAGATGAGGCTCAGTCCTGTGCCGAAGTGCTGGTAGAAGCCAGGGGAGAGAGGACAGTTCCCATGATGAAAGGTCACCCAGGGCAGCAATGAATGCAACAAGGAGAAGACAACAAAGCTGAACTGAAGCTGTTTGAGGCTCTCAGCTGCAGCAAGGGTCTGCCTTAGATCCAACCAAAGCAACTCCCCTAAAAGTGATCACACTACAAATGTAAAAAGAAGCTCAGGATCTCATTCCAAAATGGGTTATCAGCATTAAATCTAAGACTATTAAATATACTCAAATACAAAGAAGCCTAAAAACTTTAAAGTTCAGTGTCTACACCAAAACACAGAGTTTTGTGAGGAGACACTTGACCAAAGTTGTGCACACAGGATCAGTCCTCAGGAGCTATATCAGAACTCCTGAAAAAGATTTTATCTTAGCAGAGAGCTTTTTTGGCTGCTTCAAATACAGCAAGAGCACAGAATCCTCTTTACTGCATATCGGAATTTACTTCCATCTTGGCCTTGGAAGGGCATGAAAGAGAAATCTTAGGTTTCATCAGCTTTACCTAAGACTCAGAATTAATACTCTGTTTTTTTGGGTTTTTTTTGACAAAGTTTTGATGAAATAAAGTCAGCTACTCAGGAAGTATATGCAGAAAGGTGACAAAGTGACTTATCAGCTGGCAAACACACAGAGACTAACATTCAAATTGCAGATAACAGCACCACTCAGGATTACTGGCAGGCAGTCAAAGGCTCAGGTGCTTTGCCAGCATTTTGTACTGAGAATGTCAATACTTTAACATATACAGAGTAAAACTAAGTATGTGATGAGTCCACTGCCTCAGTAGAATACCCAGGGTCTCCATCCTGACATGGTGATGACCACTTATGCAGTGACATCACTGTAACAGTCTGGTCCAATCTGACAATCAATTCAGCTGATGCCCATCAGGCTGGAGATTTCCTTTTGCTGATTTGACAGAGCTGGTAACTCACTGCACTCCCTGAGGATACAAAGAACAGCTGCAGCTCAATTCAGGAAAGGTGACCCAGGACATAAAGTTGAGAGGGAATTCCAAACTTGGTGAAAATTTTAGAACAATCATATGGTAAAGAACAATCTTTTTTTTTTTGTAATCAACCTCACCTGTGCATGTTAAGCAGAAGTATGTCACTGTGTATGAGCACACATCTGACAATCTGTGTGTCCTGCAAACTTTGATCCAGGGTATTAAATTAAGTGTTCCTTGTACCTGCAGCATGATATGCTATAGATTAAAATGCAATCCAGAGAAATTAAAGACAACCTCACATGTAGCAACACTGTTATCCTCCTACTTCTCAGACAGCATAAGTGTAATTGCTATCCGAAATGCAAGACAATGGATTTTTAAAACACATTCTTCTATGAGAAGGAATTTTAAGACAAATTATGGTTTTGCAAGAATGGCAGTGGTGGTCTGGTTAACAGAACCAGACACAATTCCTACCATTTAACACATGAAAAACCTCTGCCACCTTCTGAATGACACTGCTGTTACCTTCTGTACTATCACATGCTTCAAAGGGCTGAATAACACATGGGGGAGGGGGAAAAAGCACAGGGGTTTCCTCCTCTTATTCTTCCTGCTCATCCAAAACTCCTTACTTTTAAATCAGTCAGCATTTGAACAAACACCTCCCATACTGAAATGCTAATACACTGATCCAGAAATTAAATGTTGCAGGAAGAAAATACCAGGACTAAGCAGCTCCTCAGCCTTTCCAGTTATTGCCATCCACAACCTTTAGCACAAGTCAGGGATGATTTATCGCACTCCAGCGCCCCTCTTCTCCCCTTTACCCCCCAGGGAGCACAAGGGCACCCACACCAGGCTCCACAGCACAGCCTTCAGGGGCACAAGGGGCACTCCCACACCCATCCCCAGGCAGGGAAGAGGCACTGGGAACAAGCCTGGAAAAGGTGCATTCTTCTTGTCCACACAGCATCCTCCACAGTCTGAAGGAAGTACTTCAGAGCTCCCCGTGAGTTTGTAGAAACTGACTACAGAAGAGCTGCCATTTATCTGCAGGACAGATTGTTATTTACAACAGTTTCACTTAACGCAGGCATCATGGCTGCTGCATCCAAAAGAAGAAGGAACCTTGGGAAGTCAAAAAACAAATCACCACTTCCCTGCAAGAGAAATAGTCTAGAAAATCCACAAGGACAGAAAGAGGGATGCAGGACGGCAAACAAAAATTTTCTTTAGCTGCAAATAAATGACCAACATCCCAGCTACTTCCAAGAAGTCAGAGGCTAATGTGAACGAATACTGTGCTAAAGCAAGGCCCCTCATCAGGAACAAACCAAAGCACAAGACCTCACTACACTTTAAATGTGTTCTAGAAGGGCAAGTATCAGCCTGGTCAGGTATGGCTCATGCACAGCAACCGAGCCCCTGACTAGCCCTGTTATCTTGTGGATAACAAGAAGCCTCAGGGCCAACGCAGCCACTACAGATCCTTCATCACCTCCCAGTGCTGCCCGTGGCAATCGGTGCATGGGGAAAAGGCGCCTCTCTGCTCCCCAGCACAACTGGGGCACAGACAAAAGAACTGGGAATGGACAAAAGCACTCATGCCAAAAGCAACGCCCACAAGCTGCAGAGAGGGATCCTGACCACCTCCCTGCTGGTCACCTGCCACAAGGTAGGGTCCTCACTGTTCACAGAATATCACAAAGGGCTGTTGAGACCACCTCTGAATTCCTTTTTACACTCTCGCCATCAGGCTCTTGTCTTTCCTTGTTTTTCACTAACCTGGATAAAACAACTCTCCACAGAGAATGGCCCAGAAACTGCTAAACCCTCGTCAGTGCTTCCAAACAGTGTTTCAACTCTGAAAGCAGTAGCTACATCAAAGTCTCACTAAGCTGTCTGTCATCACAGGATTTCCTACCTTGCATTTCCAGTGTCTCCTAAGGAAATGCTGTATTTTCCTTCATAGATAATAGGGAAATTGGAGAATGGGCTATGTAAACTTTTTTTTGGCCCCACTACATCATCTGGGTTAAAGCACCATGCCCACACATGGGGCAAACAACCCCCACACACCAAGATTTAGATACCAAAGATTCCTTTTTGGGTTGTTTGCCTTTCATATTTTCTTCCTTATTCCCCACCCCATCACCTATGGCATGCTCCACATTCTCTATGATCCAAACACAATTTCACACAAGAAATCAATGTACATCTGAAAGCAACAGCACACAGGCACAAGAACTCCCAGACACAAAGGGGACACTGAGCCTCCATGCTTCAGGTAAGAAGCAAGCAACTAAAGCAGATGTACAGTGTAAAACAAAGGCTGCTTTAATACCAAAGTTCCTAGGGAAAAGGATGAGAAGAAAGAGAGTATAAAAACAACATTAACAGATTTATTTTCCTAACTTTTCTACCGAGGCTTTGGCAGCATTGTGTTGTAAGCAGAAAAGAGCACTGTGAAAACCTGCCTAAACGATTAAAATAATTTAGACAGTGACAATAAACAGTAGAACAAAAAGTAACAGTTTTTTTAAAATAACTTGGCTACATCTGCTTTTCAGTCAAATGCATTAACCATGATCTTGAGGGACAAGGATTAAAATATAAACTCAGCTTTTTAAAAGCCACGAATGAGGATTTTACTTACTGCAAGGGCCATTTACTCCCCAAGTAAGCAGCAGGAATGATAGCCCTAGGTATATAACTCATGGGAGGAGCAGGACAGGCTCCTTCCCAGCTAGGTGGGCGACAGCAGCAAAGCCCATGCCAGGGAGGAACAGCACAAGGCCTCGAGAAATCTTGAGACAAGGAGTTCCACTACAGCAAAAAGGAGGTAGGAAAACTCACAGGCACAGGACAACCATGCCCAGCACATCCTGCAGGCCTGGTTCCAGTCATCCTCATAATAAAGGCTAAAAGCAAGCATGCTGCAAGCACACGTATGGCTCATAGCATTCTTTTTTAGGTTAGAAAACAGAAAACCTTCTCCTCTCCAAGAGGCCCCAGCACTGCTCACGCCAGGCAGACATCCCCTCCGTTTAAACCTCCCGCCTGAATCCGCCCCAGTCTGACACCACGGCCGACGTGGGAAGCAGAAAAAGGCGCTGAGCTTCCCACGCCCACAGCTGCTGAAGCAGGAGGGAGCCCCATCCCCTCCGCCTGCCGGGGCCCTCCGAGAGGCGACCTCCATTTTCGGCGCTCCCCCTCCCTCCAGCTCTGCCTCCCGCCTCCCCGCCCGGTCCGGCCGCAGCCGGCATTACCAGTGCTTTTCATAGAGCCATTGTCCGCTCCAGCCGAGCAGGCAGGCCCCGAACGTGGATTTCTTCCAGTGGAGCCTGAGGGTGCCCAGCACTTTCGCCATGGCGCCCACCGCGCCGGCCGCCCCGCGGGCCGCTCCCGTGCGCGGCGCGGCCCGGTTGGAAACGGCTCCCGCGGCCCCGGCGTTCCGGCACGCAGCCCGCCGCCCTCACAGAAACACAAACACAAACACAACCCCGCGGCTCGCAAGGAAAAGAGTTTTCACTCTCCCCGGAGTCCCGGCGCTCCCTGCCTTGCTCCAGCCCCCGACAGGACCTAGTGCCATGGGCTCCTGGCTGCCAGCTGCCGGGAGCACGGGGAGATGGAGCGTAGCAGAGGAGAGAATTGAAAAGGTCTTTTTTTTCCACATCAATAAAAATATCCACGGTGTTGCCCCCGCCCGCACAAAAAACCCCATAAAAAAACCCCAAGAAAACACCAAACTCAAACCAACCAAACAAAACACCACAACAACAACAACAACAAACCCGAAGAAAATAAAAACAAAACTCACAAGTAAAAATCACAAACAAACAACAGACCAAAAATGTTCCAGAACATGCAGTTAGAAGAAATGTTGTCTGGGCTCCGCAACAAACCTGCTGCCCAAAGTCAGTCGGGAAATTAAGACCTATTTCAAAAATATTAACACCCATAACTTCACCCAACAAATTGTTTGTAAAGACATTAGTGTTCCTCTCAATCCCTCCACTTTTTATTTCATAATTTGTCTTTACAAACCCTAGTTATTGTTAACTTTACTCTTTTTAACAATCTGGAACTTTTGCGTGTCTGGTCTGTGTACCAGGTGTGGCAAGTAAATACAGAGAATAAAGTAGACAATGACAGTACATATTCACCCATTAATCACTAGAGGTTCATGGCTACTGAAAGCCCAGGTCTCCCATCCTTTTCTTCCAGCTGAGAAGTCCAAATCTCCAGGGTTTTAGAGATCTTGACCCAAGTGTGATGGATCCACCCGTGTCCAGCTGTCCTGGCTGCTGTTCCTGCCGTCCTGGGTGGATGTTAGAACAGCACAGTCCAAAGGCAGAGTCTGTGCTAACTGTGCTTTCTGTTCAAGGAACCCCAAATTACCTCAAGAAATCCTTACCAGGCACTCAATCACCTCAAATAACCCCAAATGACCTCAAACATCCCCTGAGGTTCCGGCCCCTCAGAGAGGAGAAGCCTGCACACCACCCCACACCACATCATAACCAGGCCGGCAGGGGCAGGGATGTGAAGCAGACTCTCCCACAGCTTCTCTCCCAGTCTTGTCCCTCCATTCATCATCTTCTCGAGGAGCTGGCTCCTCAGCAGGATATGAGCAAGCCAGAGAACTCACCAGGCTCATGGTAGTCCTTCAGATTTTCTGCACCGTGGCAGTACAGAGTCTTAAACTGGGTTAAAAAAAACAAAAGCAATGAATATTGTTACACAGAGAAAATGTATAAAACATCTCAGTGGACACAGCCGTCTTCCTGTCCATGTCTCCTTCTTCCTGGCCTCTCCCAGCCCTGTACAATGCAGAGAAAGGGCAAAGGCAGCTGTGAGGATAACACACACTGTGGAAATTCACATACCCACACCCACATTTACCAATCNAGACTCTCCCACAGCTTCTCTCCCAGCCTTGTCCCTCCATTCATCATCTTCTCGAGGAGCTGGCTCCTCAGCAGGATGTGAGCAAGCCAGAGAACTCACCTGGCTCATGGTAGTCCTTCAGATTTTCTGCACCATGGCAGTACAGATTCTTAAACTGGGTTAAAAAAAACAAAAGCAATGAATATTGTTACACAGAGAAAATGTATAAAACATCTCAGTGGACACAGCCAACTTCCTGTCCATGTCTCCTTCCTGGCCTCTCCCAGCCCTGTACAATGCAGAGAAAGGGCAAAGGCAGCTGTGAGGATAACACACACTGTGGAAATTCACATACCCACACCCACATTTACCAATCGTGGTTGAATAAAATGCACCTGCTCATGTTTCCCACTTAACGAAAGAACATTTGACCAATTGTTCCCCTTTGGCATAAAATTCAAATTAAGGAAGTTCCCATGTCTACTAGAAAACACACTTTGTGGTTCAGCAAGGGCTCCAGTGTGGTGAGCCCCTGGTACAATAGCAGATCCTAACAATTCTTTTTACATATGGCACCTTGATTCCCTCCCAATCACTCTCCTGGTGGGTGTCCCCTTCCCACTTGTCCTGGGGCTCCCTGCATTTTTTCCCAAAGTTTCTCATGACACATGAGAGAGTAAGAACAGCCACATAGATTTCACAAAAGTGCTGAGTGCAGAGACAAACCATCCTATAAGAAAGGAAAAGGGATGTTGGCCATTCCTAACAATCTCTTGTCTAAATAAGGGATGTGAGGGAGCAATGCTGCTTTTATAGACCACTCTTGACAGGGACCTCAGTTTGCAGACTCAGGAGAACATGGATGCACTCTGGCAGGGACCAGTGCCTCAGAATAATGAATGAAACACTGGACAGATTATTTTTTCTGATTTTTTTGGGTTTTTTTCCCTCTTATGAAATGCCACTTTAGTGATTCCAAAACAGCAAAGTCAATAAAATTGCTTTGTTTTTGTCGTTGGTTTGTTTTGTGTTTTGTATAAAGCTTGTCCAAATCCTTCTGCTTAAGAATGTCAGGATGAGATATGAGTTGTAACATAAGGTGGCTGCTTGAGGCCAAATTTGGGATTCTGGGTATGCAGAATTCTGTTCTGCAAAAATCAAGGTGATGCAGAAAATGATCCAGAAGACACTCTGCTGTTCGTGACAGAAAGCTGATTAAATCCTATGGATTAGGTTCCCTAGTATGTTTTGGGATTCCTTTTCCCTTTATTTTGTAGAGTAGAAGATCTGGGATTTTTTTCTTTAAGTAAGAAAACATTAAATTATCTTCTCCTGATGAATATTTCAGGAATAACCTCATATATAGTAGCCATTGCTTCCCTCTTAAATATTCCAGGTTCATCTGTCCAGTGCATCTCAGTGTGCTGAGTACATGCACTTGATGCAATGCTGAATGTTCCAGGTGGGAGTGATTAAATGTCCTACTTTTCTTTTGGTTTTTGCCCTACTTTTTTAGAGGATTCAGGTAGTATGGCCAACTGCTAATAGCAATGATAGCCACAGGTATTAGTACTCTCATCCTTTTCTTCACTTATGAAAAGACTGTGTGCTGATAAATGCTTTTCAAATTCATAATTCTTATGTGGTGGCACAAATAATTTACAAACCTCTATAACTTCCTCCTTTGCAACCAAGTCTACCAAGTACAGTTGTGTTCATTAACGATGTTTTCAAAACAAGCTTGAATTTTTAAAATAAAGCCTCTTTAGTATTTTAATACATGTTCAGAGCAGTCAGAAAAAAATGCTTAAGTGCATGAAAGACCTGAGTATCTCTAAGATGGCTGCTTTGGGCAGGGTGGTTGGACAGGATGAGGTCCAGAGGTCCCATCCCCTCTCCCCTACAGGGACTGTGTGACACTAGCTGGGATTTTTGGGTTGGTGATTTTTGATGTGGGGCTTTTTGAAGAGAGGTGCCCTTAGAAGAAAGAGACAGTGCAGATAGCCACGACAGATTGTGCACTTGTCTTTTTACTTGGCTTTACTTAGAGTGCAGCGTCATTCCGAAATTCCTCCTGGCAAACATGTATGTCCTAGTTTTTGGCTGTGGCTGTCTGATCACCCTCAAGGTAGATCACACCTGCCATGCTGCTGCATGTACCAGGTACTTCTCTTTTAGCTGTCCTAGTTTTCTGCATGTCAGATCAATAGATGCAGGTATTAGAGTGTGTGCAATGGAGAATGAGAGGATAAAGGACTGATCTTGAGCATCTTCTAGATTATGTGCTGTAGTAATTTTTAAGGCCAAGTAAAATTCCTTTTCTCTTTTTCATAACACTGTTCAGAGGAGGCTGGAATGTGTGATTTTGTTTTCTTACAATTGCTAGGTGGTTTTGGTAAAACACAGACTAATTTAAAAAGCTGCTCTGTAACTCTTAATACTTGACTGGGGATGTGTCACCTAAAATTATCTCACAAGCTGTGTATGAATACAGGTGAACACCTCAGCCTGGTTACTCATGTCTGACCCTTTTATGATGAGTAATTTTTTTCCTGTCTCTACCATCAGTTCCAAGCCTGTTAGCAGGAGAAGTTTCAGGTACATGATCATGCTTCAGGCACATACTTATTTGTTACTTTGGAAAAGTCACATCCTCAGTCATCTCAGTGCTTAGCCACGGAATGTGAAGGAGACAGTAGAGACATTTTTGTCTACTGCGTGGCAGTGTCCTACAACTGATAAGGACAGAAAATAATTTAGTCTCCATTTCTGTCCAGCACAATCTGTGCCTATGTTTGCATAAAAAAGGGACCTCCCCAGTCCAGTGCAGTCCTTCTGTCATCCTTACAGCACTGGAGAACTGGGACCCCTCAGCCTGCTGGTTATTCTGGCATTTGAGACTCATTTATCGATGGTCTGAGGGTATGGAACAGCAGTGCTGTCAGCACATCCCGTGCCGTCATGGTAATTCTCTTGGATGGTCTCTTCACATACTTTATTACAAATAAAATGCAAATAGCTATTTGTGTTGCAAAGAGACTGAATTTTCTGCTCTGCAGGAGCTTTGTGTTTACTGCAGTGATGCAAGTCCGAGTTCCCTCCAGACCGAGGCAGCGTTGTCTGTTCGAGCCGGCCTGCGTCCCCCAGTTTTTACATGATTAATATCCCTGTGGCTACAGTGACAGGAAGAGCATCCTCACACAACCTTCAGGGTTTTGGGCAGCTGATGAGGAGAAAAATGGAATAATTAAATATTTCCATGTCTCTGATCCAGCAAGGGAGATTATAATTTGCATTGTTTTAATTCTAAAACACCTGAACAGCAAGCATAGTTTAAAGTGAGGGAGAGCCCTTTTCCTTGGTGGATGTGAGCAGCACTAACTGGATACCTCTCCAGATCAGGCCATGGGATGAGAGCTCCAGCCTTTCAGGCACATCCACCTCTGACTTTTATTAACCACAAGCCACAGGCATAGGCTTGCCTGCAGACAGAGCTCTTTCCCTTCTGTCCAGGAAGATCCCTGGGCTAGCTGAAATCTCTAGTGGGCTTTCCAGTCTGTGTCTCTCTGCTTCCGTTCTCCTGGTTTTGTGTCCAGGGCCTGAAGCTCCTCCTCCACAGTGTGTCCCAGGTCCCACTCCATTCTACCCTGGCCGATGATTTATGTAAGAGAGAGGAGCACTGCAGCCACTGAAGCTAATCAGAGAAAGTTCCTGCCTGTGAGAGCAGAGAAAGTTCATGATGGATTCTCTTGTCCTCATTTCCAGCTCTGCCTGGAGGTGTGATTCCCTGGGGCAGTCATGTCTGCAGTCAGTGCCTGCTCCACTGGTTTGGAGAAAGAACTGAATCACACTGGCAGGATTTTTGGTTGGGTAACTCAGAGAAAATCTGCACAAGAATAATCCCTCCCTTTTTCCCCCTCCTTGCTCTTCCTTGGCTCTTCTATAAGCAGAACATGACCTGAGCTTCACCCTCCCTAGAAGGAAATTCAGGAGCGTGCCTAGAGTATTTATATGGCAAAACCCACCACCTTTACACCCTGCCCCTCTTCGCACATCCAAGCTATTACACAGAAATATTCCCTGCTTCTCTGAGTTTATTGACCTTTTTTTCCAAGGGAATTAATAGAGATATTCACAGCTTTTGAACAGCAGCAGAAACTCATTAAATTGCTCTGTGGCAATCTTGTAAGGAATTTGTTCCTTTAGCAGAGACATGTTTCAGAAGGCTCTACACTTACTCCCAAACCATTTGGATTCAGTAACTGCAGGTGCCACCGAGGCATTAGAGTGAGCAGGCCTGGACCCTAAACTTTGAGTGTAGTTAGATCTCCTCTGTGTCTGCTCCAAATGGAGAAACAAGGCTCGTACCCTGGGACTGGGGTCCATCCATTCGCCCAGCAGCACAAGCTCCTGCACAGAAATGTCTAGCAGCTCCTGTGCTACACTCAGCTTCTCAGTGAAGGTCTCAGTGAGAGCTACATCAAAGACATCAATTCTGTTGCTGATACAGGTTCCTACACTCAAGAAAGTCCTGCTGACTGAGGCTAAGGTGACTCCTCTCTGAGTTCATGCTGTTACTATGGTACTGCTACATATTAGAGGACTCAGCATGGAAAATAGTAGGATAGCAGGAGGGAGAGAGAAGGAGAGAGCCCAAATGCCCAGTGAAAACCTCCCTGCAGGATGTGCATTACCCTCTAAGCAGCAAATATTTGGAAGGGATGTAGCTTCCACGCAGCAGGTTGGCAGCACCAAACCTCTCCTGACCTTACATCTGCAGGCAGGTATTGTCACTTCTGCACTGAATCTGACTGAGGGATGTAGGCTCCTCACTCAGGCATTTTGCTTTTGGCAGAGATTAATGCTCATTGTTTAACAATAGAAATAAATCATATTCTCTCCTTTTATCCCCAGTTGTAGAGCTGGATGAGAGAGAGTAGCAAATTAAGGATTTTACACTGTTCCTTGATTTCAATGCATCCACAAATATTACACATACTTACCTATATTCACACTGAGATACTGCCTACCCAAAAATCCAGCTGCTGCTGAATATATCGTCCTGGTTATATCCCATAGCCAGATGCTCTCATATTCAGAAGAGCTCCTGAAAACTACTAATATATCTGCAGCAATGGTTCATTTTTCACTGAGGCAGTGACATCCTAATCTATGGACCAGATGGACTGGGGCCTTGGGCAATTGTAATCAAAGAGCAACAGCCATAGTTTGAAGGAAAGCGATTCCCTGTTGGTTTTCTATTAAATGCTTCTGTTTTCATTTTCTTTTGACTCAATTGTGTGCATCACCATGGCCCACTGAACACATCTGGCTGACATCTTAGATCACATACCCAGCACATTACTGTGTTTGCTCAAAGTTTCCCTCTTTCCAAAGTCAGTGGCAATGCTCTGTGACAATGACTTGTTTTATCCTTGTCCTTAGGTGAAGTTTGGGGATCAACAGAAGCAGTTGCAGGCAAAGGCAGGCTGAGAAAATCCATCATTGCACTCCCATTCCTTTTCACCAACCAAATATCTTTGCTGCTGTAGAAGGTAGAAGATTAATTTGTCTTCGATGCTGGAGTACAAAATATGATCACTTAGAAAACGTATAATCCCACTGAGTTACTATAAACTGGTCTAGGTCAGTCCCTGCAAAAAGATACATTCTGCATCTTATACTGACAAGTACCTTCACTCACAAATTGCAACTGCCCACTTTATCAGTCTGTGAAGTAGAGGTCTTAATGTCTTCAGGTGTTGATGAACACATGATTGTATTTTGACTTTTTCTTTTCTCTCTGTAAATCAGTTAAATTTGAATAAAATCTGATATTCAGCTTTGTCATAGCTTTCAACTATTTAAAGGTGGTCACATTTCCTGTGAGAAAAAAGCTGATGGAGATATAGATCCTGTTGTATATCCTGCTTCCTTAGGTTTGGGAAGACATTAGAGTTCTTCCAAACATTTTCTTTACAAACTCTGTAGCAAATGTACTTCAACAAGTTCTGTGTCTAGTTTGGTTTTGAACAGTTTCACATTGCATTTATCTTCCAGAAAGTTACTAAGTGATATGGTTTTATAAATTTGTTTTGTTGTTTTCATGTTGTTAATTGACGTGCTAATTATGGCTGACACAGGCATTGCTATTAAATCTCATGTTGTTTCTTTCCCTGCATAGAGTGCATATTATTTGAATTTGTATCACATTGTGATCTGGTGTCAGTTCAAAGACTGGCTTTGCTTTTCAAGCTGTTTAGACATTCTTTTCACTTAATATGCTGCTTTAAGGATCTATGATAAGATGTTGCTGAGGGCAGTGTGAGACTCTGGGACTTGACTAGGCTAGATTAGAACAGCCATGTATTTTACATTAGATTAAAGTGGTTTGAACCACAGTAACGAGCCCAGACTTGTTATCCAGGCTCTCCAAATGCACAGGCATTACTGACTCCATTTACAGGACATCTTTGCTTGCTTTGTTTTCTTGCTTTCCCTTGCTGAGAACAGATGGCAAGAGTAATTTAAATACCAAACACCATAAGGTACCTGGAGTAAAGTAAATTAAGGAAATACTATCAGTAAGAGAATGAAGTGTTAAACCGCTAACAGGAGATTTACAATTAAGAATTAACAAAGAAGATAACCTTTGCCAAGGAACAGCAATCACTTCACAGAGTGAATCCTGCAGAGGATGGGCAGGGCTCTGCCATTTCAAATACATGGAGGATCCCAGGTCATAGAAAAGAGGAGACCCAAGACATCAAACGTGAAACAGTGAATGGATTGATGCACACTGTAGCAAGCAACATAAGTTGGGATAATGTCCATTCCACAATGAAAGAGGCAAGGAATACCAGACTTGACTTTGCTTCACAAAAACATGTGGATACGAACAGAAGGAATATATAGGATGGATAATGAAAACAAGGACAGCACCACATGCTTAGATGAAAATTATACATAGTGAAAATGTACAACATAGAAGCCAAAGATGAAATTATCTAGCTGGAAATAAATAAGACATTTATTTTTTAACTGTTATACAGGAGCATATGTGTTGCCAGAAATACTTTTGGAAGATACTTGTAGGAGAGCCACACGCAGCAGAAAGTAAATATGGAAACAGAAAAGGACAGTGATAAGCTTATTAAGGACAAAGAAGTATGTGAACAAAACTGGAAAATAAATGGGCAATATACTGGAAAAGGCATAATTCGTAATATTGACCCAGAAAATATCTCAATTCCCTTAGCATCATGCTGTGTTCTCCCTGTAGTTCTTATCTTTAGGAAAGAAAGATCCTCTTAAATCAGAGGCAAAGAGGGGATGTTGGCAGGATCACTGAATGGAGGATGCTAGAACCATCACATTAATATTTGTAGGAACAAAGCAGTTTCTTCTAGTATGGGGACAAAGCTAAGCAGACAAAACAGAAAATTCTAGATAATGCAGCTCATGCTGGAATAAATAACATAACATAAAAACTGCAATAAGTATGTCACGGGTGAGATGATGAGGGAGAGCCTGTCCACATAGATGACGAAAATATGTAAAGATTCATTGGGAAGGCTGCTAACATTTGCCCCTAATCTGGCTGCTTGCAGCAACCACCTGGAGCACTGCTCCTCGCTGATGTTTAATGGATGTGCAGTGTCAATATTAATTCAGAGTCTGAGAAACTGACGGAGTTTATTAGGGGACTCTGTTCCAATGGTTCACAGCACAAGAGTTAAGCTATGCATTCATTTCTCCGAGGACACTATTAGTGGCCCTGCAAAGCTTTGCTCAAAGCTGCAAAACAATGACTTCTGTGCCACAGATGCCAGTGAAATGTGGTATTGGTATGTTCTAGTAAATAAAGAGATTTTGGGGTTTTTCACAGAAAGCAGTGTCGGCTGAAATTGGCCATGTCACACTACTGAGATTGCCAAGCCAGTTCATCCTGGGAATTTCTGCTTGCAGTTAAATACACAGCTGGCAAGCATTTTGGGGGCCTAGAGCTACTGCTAACTACCTGTGTGAAAATGCAGTAGGTATAGCTTAAAATTACATATTGTGTGTAATGATCTGACTTTGAAAAACAAATTTACTATCCAAACCTTGAACAGAAGACAGACTGAGCTTGCCAGAGATATAACTGAGAGAGAGACTACAGAGAAAATAAATGTTATTAGCAGAATTGCGATTAAAATTCTGTAGAAACTCTCATTAGTTAGGAGCAAAACGTATCTGTGAAAGTCCTTACCTTAAGAGACTGAAAAGTTTAAGTGAAGAGCCGGGAAAATATTTCACAGACTATTAAAGGCACTAAGGAAGCCGGCAAAATTCACTAAGTATTCTGAAACAAGCAAGAGATTTAGGTGGTTCATCTTGACAGAGCTGTGCATCTGCTTGTGTGTGTGCACTGTCATTCCCATCACTCTGCTAAAGCAATGGGACACAAACAGCTGTGTACTCGGCAGAGTTCGTCACCTGGAGCACACAGGTAGCTGTGTGAACACGCTGAGATCCAAGAAGGGAGGGAGGAAGGGGATGGTGAGCCTGTTGTGTCAGCCAGGACAGCTGGGCAGCCTCAGGAACTGCAGGTTCATGGATATGTGGATGCTTTGTCCCGAGTCAGCCTTGCAGATCCAAGAAGCAGCAGATTCCTTGCACTCACACTGATCCTGAAATGTCACTAAGCATGGATTTAGAAAGGAAAGCTTTAAGGTTACAGCTTTGGTGGCCATCCCTGCCACCGCCCTGCTGCCAGGCTTTTGTGGCCATCACGCATGAGTCATGGGAGCTAGGCAGGATGTAAGGCACAGCTCTCGAAAGCCAGGCACAGTTTGATCACTTGGACCTCACCGTTCACCCCCCAGTGTGTTCATGGGAGGTCTCAGCCACCCCATCCTGGGCTGTGGGGAACCACAGCTCCTTGTCCATTCACACCCTGGGCAAGGTTTGTCCTGCAGCCTCACGAGTGGATGGGAGAGCCTGGACCAAGCTTCAGTCACCGGGAATCTCACTGTAACAAAATGTGTCCTGGTAATTTGGGAATAATTGTAGCTTAGGTTAATAGCCAAGTTTATTTACTGCATGACATAGTTACTGTGTTTTACACAGAAATCACCCTCAAGGTGTCCTCGAATTATCTTCTCATCATTCTGCAAATCTGTTTCATATTACCAATAATCTTATTACTACAAATGCAACATTCATTAAGCAAATGGAAAACAATAAAAATACATACAGTAATAGCAATCAAATTAGGTTTGGGTCTCACAGTGAGTGATGGATAATTCTGGATCAGATTATTTTCTTAGATTTTTTCCCATTATTTTCTAAAAAGGTTTAAATAGCTCAAAAATTTCAATTACAAGGTTCTCTTCTAGAGTCTGGCCATTTTATGTGACTGGCTTACTACAAAATGGCACAGTCAGGACCAGAATTGGTTGCAGAAGCTTCCCCTTGTGAGAAGGGAGACCTCTCAGAACAGACAACATTGCTAGGTCCCCGTGGCAAACACCAGGCCAGGTGAACTCAGTGACAGTGATCCAGCTCCTCCTGGGTGTGTCAGACGCTTCCAGGTGACATCCTGAATGGGCTTGCACGGGACTGGGAAGCCATCACTTTCTTCTTGACATGTAGTGGCTCCTGATGTTGCACTGAGCAAAGCAAAATGACAGATTTGTTCTGAGCCATCCGTATTTAAAAGATTTGAGGCTTGATCCTCAGCTCAGGGGAGTGAACGGAAATGCATTTATGAAGTGCAGATGGGTAGATTTTCAAGCTGTTCTTGCCTATCAGCTGTGCCAGTTTATATTTAGGTCTGTTACACCTGCACGGAGCCACTTGAACATGTATCAAAACAATTCCCATCCCTAGCTGTGATCTGTACTCTCTAGTCCAACAACAGATCATCATTTGTCTCACTGGTAAAATAACTGCTGGGGAATATAAGTGATTTTTTCCATCAGCAAATGCACGAAAATATATTTGGAACATTTTATGGGTACATTGCACACCTGATGGAAACATTTATGACTGCTTCTTCTATGGGTACATCAAAAATATCCTCAGCCAACTTCACTGTTTTTATCAACTCTACTCTTTTATTTTATGTTCATTCTGGCCTGGAATTTCTTTTTTTTCTGAGCATCACAGATGAGTTTGTGACCACTTTGGTACGCTCTGCCAAATGGTCATAGAAGAAATCCAGCCTCTGGAGTACAGTATGTCCCGTTAAATCAATGAGGGGATGGTGTGATATGTGCTTATGTGCTTGTGCAAATTGCTGTGTGGGAGAGGGCCAAGGCAGAGAGAGGTGTCTGGATTTGATCTGGACTCAGGAGAGGCTACTGGTCATTGCCTTTTTGTGCTGGCCCAGTGCCTTCTTAGATTTTGTTCCTCCAAATAATTAAATTCTTTTTTGTTTTAATAGGCAAGTTTGCATTTACCTCAATAATTCAGTACCACTACTACAAATACAATAGAAATACAGCTATGCCCAAGTACCTTTTTTAGCAAAATAGGCAAATAGATAACAAATAAGAGTTTTAAAAAACATAAAACTTTCCTGGATCCATAAAGAAAGAATAAAATTGGGAATAAAATATCCCACCCCTGATGCTATGACAGCCTGTAAATCTCTTGTGCTTTTCCCATTCATGTTGTGTGACCCTCCTGTCTGGGTTGTACTAGCCCATGACTGTGCTCCTGTAGAGAAATGCATCCCAGCCAGTTTTAGGAGGAATGAGGCAGGTCCCAGGGGCTCCCACTACGCTGCTGTTCAAAGAGTTTTGTGGTGTGTAAGAAGGAACAAGAGGTCAAAGGGAATAAGCTCTCTGGCCAGCTCCCCCATAACTCACATCCTGCATCACACACTGCCAGCGTTTGTTCTGCTGCAATCCTATCTGGGCTCAGTCAGGAAATGCAAAAATGCAGTCAGCTTTAAGCAAAAACGTGACACGTGCCCCTGGTTTAGTGTTTGCTATGTGCTGGGAGCCATCTGCCAGCCCAGTGCTCTGCCTGGCTGGAGGTTCCACTGAAGACCCTGCTTCATCCTCCTCCTGTCTCCTCTGTCGGGAGCTGCTGAGGGAGGGGCTTCTGATCTCCAACATCCTCACACAGAGTAATGTGGGCTCACCAGAATGCAGAATTTGTAGGAGATCCCTTTCCTGGGGCTGCAGGAGGGAACCAGGATAGAGCAATATTCTGTCAGCTCTCACTGTGGTTTGCAAATTTGGAAATGACTCACGAGGAACTGGAAATCAATGGTTTCTCCGGGCCATTGTCTTGGTGGATGGAAGCTGAGCTGCAGACCTTGGGAACTGAGTTTGCCCTCAACCTCCTTGGATCTCTGCAAGCAGAGAGCATGTGTTTTCCAAACTGGCAGGAGCAAATGTGACAGCAAAGGAGAAATGAGAGAGGAAGGAGAACAAAGGGCTCTGCACAGAGGTGACACCCTTGAGGGCAGAGCTGGCAAGCTGAGACCTTGGTCTATTTGCACCAGCGTTGCTATTTGTGGCTGGATGCAGACAACAGTGAGGCAGTATAAGGCCTTTTATTTAAGGTCCTGACACCTCAGGAGAAAATGAGAAAAAGAGAGGCGCTAAAGGAAAAATTCATTGTTTTTCATTCTTGTGTCCTTTCACTTCTTCCTTAAACTTTATGGAATGAACTCTCTCAATTTAAGTACTTGTCAGCAAAGGTCCGACAGGACAATCAAGAGCCATCCACCGTGCCAGCTGGGAACACTTCCAGGGGCCAGGTGCTGGCAGGTACCTCGGCACTGCCTGAGGGGAGAGCACTGCTTCCCTCCTCCCCTGTCCCCTCCCCACCAGGCAGTGAACCTGGTGCACAACCTCCTGCATTCCCTTTAGCAAGTCCTGCGAGCCCCTGGGCGGCAGGAGCACGCTCTGTGTTCAGGAATAGATGAACATGCTCCTAATAAATGTGCAGCTTGAATCTAGCTCTGCAGAGAAGTTGTGGGGCTGGTGAAAATTAATTTGTTTCTGGCAAAATGGCAAGAAAAGGGACTGTTTTATACAGATTGGGACTATGCCACCTGGCAACATTTGAGCAGCGCTACTGCAGTAGATTCCACAATAAGCTCTTGCAGGTGTTAGCATCCATCCCTGTTTACTCCTGGGCAAAGCAAGGCTGGCAGGTGGGTTATAAGGTTCTCTCCAAGGCCGTTCTGGATCGTGCTGTTACAGCTGGAGGAGGGAGGAAAGCCTGGCTGTCTGCCTGTTCTGAGATACAGCTTCCCTCAGGGCATCTTCCCATCTCTGCAGATGTGTTTCAACTTGCCAGGTGTACCTTGGGAGCGTTCAGAACCTGACTCAGACAAGGTGGATCTCCGTTCCAACCGTGAGTGTTCCCATATCCTCCTCCCTGGTGGGCTCTTCTTCAGGACTCAGTCCCAGAGCAGAGCCCCAGAGCCTCCCAGATGAAAGGAAGAGCCGATGCAATGCACCTTTGGCGGTAGCAGCAATGACAGCTGCGATGGGCAAAGGTGCCACCCAGGACACAGTGCTGCTGCCACCTGCGTCCCCGGACTTGGCTGGGCCTCCCAGGAGGCCACGCATCTTTATGCAAAAAGCTGAGCTCCAAGCATAATATTTTTAGACTGGTTTCCTAAGGAGATAAAGATTCTGTTGCTTCATGTCTGCCCATCTGTCTCCATCAAACTTTGGATCCACTGGTTATTTACAAACAAGTTTGATGGAGCATTAGATGTTTCAAAAATATTTAGATTTCTATTTGTGAAAATCGGTAGCCGGGAAGAGACAAGAAGTGCAAGGTAATGTATGAATCTTTATCTGACAGACGGGAAGGAAGGAAGGACTCAGCAGTCACTCGTTCTGCCTGAAAGCTCTTTAAAACCTCAGCACATGGTATTTCTTGCTACAAATGCGGTGGGTAGAAAATTCCCAAAGGGAATGAGCTAGGTTAAATGAAGCAGAAACTGCAGCCTGTCAGAAACACCCCAAATGTGAAACTGAGAACTTGAAGCTTTGTTCAATGCACAGGGCAACATGTTTCACTGAGCCTCGTTTGCTCTGACAGGTTTGCAGGAAGCTTGTAAGGAAACATAACAGAAAAGAAGGAAATCTGCATCACTGTGAAGGTGGATATTTGGGGTTGTTTCATGTTTCATATTTTACCCGCTGAGGGCCTTGTGTACCTGCCTGTATGTGCTCACTTTATTTAGTCATTAGAAGGCATTGAAGTATCAAGTGGCTTTCTGTGCATAGTGGTTTCAAATAAATATGGCCAGTTCCAAGTGCACACTGCTGCTATGAAGACTTTGCCTTTGTGTTTTATTCCCTTCTCTCACCCTCTGCCATCCTTTGCTTTTCCAAATCACATGCTCCTTATGGCAGGGTTTATTATTTCTCCCTTTATGTTCCTGGCATGCATTTTGAGTATTGCTGTGAACACTTAGCAAAAGCCAAAGCAGGAAACCTAATGTCTTCAGTTCTCCTGTTTAATACCTCCTGAAATACCCACCACCACCTCTGACTGAAAGGGCTGTCTCTGGGGAGCTGAGCAGGGGACAGATGATGGCCCAAAGCTTGGACTCTGTGACCTCTCTCCAACTGTATCTGCTGGCAGTAGAGCTCTCCTGCTGCTAGGCTTGCCCTTGGGCCACCAGCTCATTTCCTGGTGCAGAGCTGCGCTCTGTCAGAGGGCCTTGCTATCACTCTGAGCAGCCTGCTCCCGGTGAGGTCTGCTTTGAATTTCAGAGCTGAGAAGGCCAAGGGTTTATCTCAGGATGGGAAGAAAAAGCAGGGAATTAGACAGTCAAAGGAAAAGTGCAGTATGTTACAAAGAAGCGGTCAGTGGTCAGACTTTGCAAGTCAATAGCAGCTGCAGGGTAGCAGAGACGGTGTGTTTGAGGCATGCTGGGGACGCTGGGGCAAGTCAGGGGCCTGCATGGTGAGCTCTGGGATGGCAGCAGCCTCTGTCACTCCGGGCTGGCCACAGGCTCACTGCTTTGTTTGGTGTGGGTTAGCAGGCTGATAAAATCAGAGCTGAGCTGGCCTCGTTCTTCCACTTCTGTCTCATGCAAATGAACAAGACCACGCTCCCCTCTGAGCAGGGAGGGAGCAAAAATTTTAGTAAATGTAGCTTGTTAGGTGGTCTGGTTTTGGTCTCTGCAGGAAAAGAGCTCAGCCGTGACTCTTTAGAGGGCCCCTGGGGAAGAGCCCGATAATGTAACAGAATAATGAGTGTCGAGCTATGAAAGCATTTCATTACCAGCATCCTCACCCCATGCAGCCCCAGCCTGCTGCAGTTATCATGTGTGTCTGACAAGAAAGGTCACCGTGAGATTATCCTTACTATGAAACAGAGCCTTGCATTCCAGCGAGAGGGTCCTCGCTCCTGGGTGGGCACAAAACATTAGCAGATACCCAAAGCAAAGGGAAGGTTGAACTTTGGGGTGCTCCTCAGGGACACAGCAGATGATTTCTCTGCTCTGAAGAACTGGAGTTTTTTGCTGTCTGTCCCTCTGTTCAATTTGCTGAGGCCCCACTGTGTTGGAGACAAAGCTGTCAAGTAGATTTCTTTCTCCTAAACCTAATTTTCAAAATTTGCATTATTTTCCTTCCTAGTTAAGTCATTTTTTCCCTTCACAACCAGATGGAATCTTGAATAGATGGTGCTCATTTGGAACAGAAGTTGGACCATGAGAGATGGCCACTCCTGCTACACCTCCCAAACTGCGCTGCCAAGTCCAGGTGCCCAGAATTGTGAGGGGGCAGTGTCTGTGTGAGACAGTGTCAGCCCTTGCCTTCCTGACTGAGACAAGGGCACAGCAAACCCCTGCTCTTCCATGGGTGACTTGTGTGATATTGGGTTATTGAAATCTCTCTGTTCATTTCCTCTGTGGTGAACTACAGTTAACGAGTTTTCCCTTCTCTGCCTGTCTGCTTTGTCTAGCTGCACTGCAGGCTTCTGTGTGACCCTGTGGCTC
This sequence comes from Bombycilla garrulus, assembly GCA_013400315.1. Lineage (NCBI taxonomy): Eukaryota > Metazoa > Chordata > Aves > Passeriformes > Bombycillidae > Bombycilla > Bombycilla garrulus. The sequence goes on along the minus strand of VXBU01006628.1, from coordinate 1,128,208 downwards.
ATGAAGACTTTGCCTCTCATGCCAGAGAGCCGGACCCCAGGACCCAAGACGTGAGCATCAGCCTGGAAAGCACCACAGAGCTGGCAGCAGCAGGGGTGGGCAGCTCGGGCACTGCAGGAGCAACGACAAAAGGTGGACTTAAAATTCAGCCCTCATGTGGCTAATGCCAACCTGGACTTCTATGCATAAACGAAGTTAGGCCACTTTATTTCTTAAATGCAAGCCCTTCCATGACAGCATCTCTAGCTCTAACCTTCAAGGACCAGCTGGCTTTTTAAAGCTCATGTTCTTCCCCCTTCCCTGTACAAGCGCTGAGCAGCTGAGCCCTCTGCCCCCGCGGCCACGCTCCTGAGGCTTTTCATGCCGTCGCTGCCACAGGAGAGGGCACCTGCTTTCTCCTTTGCCACAAAGCGGGCTCTGCAGACTTCCATTTGAGCACGGATGAATCACGTTTCCCCTGTTGATGGCAGAGAGCAGAGTCCCGAGCAGCCCCGAGCACTGGCACTGCTGCTAAACGTGAGCGCTGTCACTGCGCAGCCGAGGATAGCCGGGCTGGGCAGGCAGCTCCGCTTGGTGGCGCGGGCAGGAGTGGAAAAGGAGAGGAGATGCTCCATCCAAAAGGTTTTGACGCCTCATGGTGCTGGATATGCTATTGTAACACCTCTGTTCCCTTCATTTGCTTTGGGGGGCTTGCCAGCTTCTGCACCCCCAGCTAGCTCTTCCCTACTCCTGCTCTCTGCTGAGCCCCACGGATTTTATTTGCAGCAGCAGGCAGGTCATAAGCGCTGGCAATACAACTGGGTTCTCTTGAAATGTGGCAAAAATAGGCACATTCTTGGAGTTCTGTGTTAAGTGCATCACCAAGATAACTCCCTTCCTCAGCCATTAGTGCCAGGAAAGAGGTCAGGGAATTTACACCAGTACTGATGGGGTTTTTGACAGAGAGTTGTCTTTAACCCTTCTTCATTGTGATTCTTCATTTGGTTCCTTCTACCGCTGGGGTGTTCCCTTCATTTGCTTTGGGGCAGGAGGGACTCCATCCTGAAAACTGCAGGAGACTGTTTTGCTGCAACCCATAGTCTGTCACGAGAAAAACAAACAGCTTGGGAAGAACCATCAGGTGCCTCCTTATTTTTGACTCTCAGGTCTTTATAGGTACAATGCCTAAATCAGGCAAAAAGAGTCAACAGAGACAATTTTGATATTTAACACCATAACGAACAAAATAATCATGTTTAAAAATACCTTGCCATAATTTTTAAAAATAGTTTAGTTCTATATTAAATAATTTAAAACTCAGTAATTTAAAAAAATAATATCTGTGCTTTTCTCTTCGATCCACTCTTTTGCTTTTGTTCTGCTAGGACACGGGCAAGCACTTTTTTTCTGTCTCTTTTAATTTATTTTTTATACATTTAAGGTAGTTTCGATACCTTTCCATACCCTGAACACTGGGTGTTCAGCCTGAGGCACCTGCAGCCCGACTCCAGCTGCACACTCCAAGCCCTAGAGAAAATGTGTGTCTGATGCATGATTGTCTGTCTGCTGCATGATTTTCTGCTGCACTGTTGCTGGCCTGAGGATGCAAGTGCAGTGAGGAAGCACTAACATCAGTCCAGTGCTGTGCCTGCTGGGTTTCCTGCAGCCCATCCAGCTGAGCACAGGAAACCCAGCAGGCTCCAATCCATATTCAGTTTTAGTTGTTTATTTGCTGGGAGAAGGTGGGAGCTAAACTGCTCTGATGTCTCTGTACATTTCAATCAAATCACAGATTTCAACACATTAAGTGACTCCAAAAAGAGATTAATGGTGTTAGAGTACATACAGTACTCTAACATCAAGGCTCCAGCAGAAATCAATCCCTTCTATGACAGAAAGAAAACCTCCACATTGAGATCCTCGTTTGCAATGTTGTAATGCTTGTGTTTGTAATGTGATGTACACTGATGTACATCACATCAGTGATCCTGATCAGAAACCATCTAATCTTTATTATTGTTAGTTTTCAAAGAGCATTTCCAGTAACCCATAGCTCAGAGACCATCCACCTCCCAGTTTTCCTCTTTGTCCTCCATCCTTCTGTGAGGATGGCGATGGAGAGAGGTGTCTAGTCCCACTCCTGACACAAGCAGACACAACCTCTTAAAACACACAACATGATTTTTTTTATTTGTTTAATCAGTTTACATTCCACAACTGACAGTTTACTTATTTATTTTTTAATTTTCCATGAACAAGTTGTTTAGTTAGTTACCAGACAAGATTTTAATCGATGGAAATACAGTATTCTGTGCCAATCTGAATAAAACCAAAACCAAAACAAATCAAAACAAAAGGGAAATTGTAAGATGTAGCCAGTTTTTCAGCAAAGTCCTGTGATGCTTTCTGCAACTCCTGTCTTTCAAAGTTATAGAGGTTTGTTCATTCTCCCTATTAGTTCCCTGATCTCAACCCTGCCACTAAAATGTTCCTTCAGGGCCACAGTCCTGCAAACACTGATGCACATACACAAACACCTGTGTGTCTGCAGATTAGCACCTTGGATTAACAGAACAAGAAATCTGGGGGTGTTTCATGTTTAAACAAATTCTGTTCACCTCTGCTGCAACAGATTACAGGAAGAAATGGAAAAGTACAATACACTCGATGTCACATTACTTGTGAAATTAGCCACCACACTCACATCTCACCAGAACAACCTAACAAAATAGTCAGTGGTTGTTGATGTATTGTTAGCACCGATGGCCACAGGAGCCACTTCACCTCTTACAGCAGCACAGAGGTCCCAACCTCACAGGACAAGACACTCTCTGTTACTTCTGACAACTGGATGTTACTACCAAAAGTCATAAAACTCTGTGTGTATTGGCTAATTAGTGCTCCACTTTGTTGAGCAGCTGCATACACAGTTCAAATATCCTTTACAATGCCCAAACCATAATCAGAAATGGACATGGTTTTGGACTTTTCAAAATATATTAAAGTTTTATATATTTCAATGTAATTCCCAGTCTAGCAAAGCACTTAGTCATGTGCCTAGCTTTAAGCATGACAAAAGCATCCTTAATGGGAAATTTATGCTTGAAATTAGGCAAGTGCTTTGTGGGATCAAAGCTCTGTAGCAGTGCTCTGAAGAAATCAGGATCCTGAGTGTCCTAATCCTGGTTTTCACATTTACAGCCATGGCAGATTTGAGCAAACCCAGCTACAGTCTGGATTTTCAAAAGTGCTGAAAAGAGAAGGCTCCACCTTCAGCTAGTGGAACTTGTGAGGGGGCATCAAACCACTAAATAGAAGGTCTTTCCCAGGCTTTTGGCTTCCCATCTCCAAAATGGCTGTAACACCTACCTGCCCCAGACAGGTCTGATGGGACTCATAATTGTAAAATTTTCTATAGAGAAAATATGCCAGATAAATGTGATGTATTGCTGCACTTCTCTGAATATGCCTGAGTATTGTGGCATTCTAAGTCTTCTTAATCCAGCTTTGACGTGTGTGTACTGCACTTAGAGGAAACATAAACAGCTGGCCAAGATGTACCCACATGACAAATGTCCTGCACCAGTCATATTATTTTACTTGGGAGTGTCCTAGGAAAGTGCTGACATACTTCAGTTTGCAGGCATTTAAGTGAATTATTATCCTAAGCCTCCCAAACTGTCAATTAGAAACAGTGATGACTGCAGCTTTCATCATCATCAAAGGATAATTACGGGAATTGCTTCATTTCTTCTGAGCAAGAAAAAAAATCGTAAGGAAAAGAGGAAGTAAGGAAAATGAGAAAGTCAAGAAAGGGAAACCCTCCAAAAACTTTTGGCCAGTGTGGTAGTGTGTGGTTAGGCTGAATTTTACTTGGGGCAGAAGAAATCTTGAAGAGCGAGTATCTTCATGAGATGCCCCTACAGTGGCTGGTGGGGAGTCCATCATGCTGCTTTCTCCCTGCCCCTCATACCCGACGCTCGTGCCCTCACACAGGAGCGTTCTGCACACCCACACACATCCCCACGGGCACAAGTTGGAGAGCGAGAGTCAGAGCCAGCGCTGAACTGGCCGAGAGGCTCACGAGCAGCAGGGGAGCCTGCAGGGGAAGGTGACACTGCAGCTCTGCTGGCCTGACAGCTCCACACATCCTCCTTCCTCACCCCCAGGATGGCCCCGGTGCCAGGCGCTGCTCTGCCATGCAGCCTGGGCATTTGCTCCCTGCAGCAGCGTCACAGGAGTTGTCATGGATTTCATTAGGAGGTGAGACAGCCTTTTGTGAGAGAAAGTTACCCAAGAAGTTATCCAAGTGCATCACGGGGTGAGAGGTCAGCTAGGCCCCTCTTGGCAAGCCACACCTTGGGAAAGTGAACCCAGCAGGGAGGAGAATGTGCATGGCCGGACACCAGGACTGTTGTAAAGAATGGGAAACAAATATTAACTGGTGTGGAGTCACCCCTTAGAACCTCCTCCCAAGTCATGTTGTGCATTGACGTTATCACTTTTTAAAAGGAGGTTTTCTTTGACACTGAAGCTCTGAAAAACCTGCAAAATCCTTGTGGGACACAAGGAATCAACAGTTTAAAGAGCAACCTTTGAGAGTCCCACATCCCAGTACCTTCCTCATCCCTCTCACAGAGAGGGAGGGCAGGAGAATGATGATAAGAATTTAGGAATATTCTGAAAAATCTTGCAGAAAATGGTGCTGCATCCTTAAATTTGATATATTCTCAAGCTCCTCCTAGTGTCCAGAGTTCACTATTAAAGCCTTTATTTCTTTTCCACAGACATCTCAAATAACAAAACAGTCACATATGCAAGAGCTGGTATGGAATGAAATTTAGAGAAAAATGTCTTACAGGAAGCATGTCTGTATTCTCACACACAGGGAGGAAAAGGAAGAGAGGGAGACAGAGATATATATCTTACTCCTCAAAGAGGGGAAAGGGAGAACAGGAGAAGAATGTCAGGATGATACACTACAGCTTGGGCAAGGTAGTACCATGCTGAAAAATAACATTTGATCCCTGGAACTCAGCTTTATCTTCCACTTTCTAATTAAAGTCTTTCCTTGAGTACTAGCACACATATTGAATCTTCATTTTACAGTTCCCTGCAGGTCAGCTGAAATCCCTTTTGTCAAAACCTTAACAGTATTTTTAAAAATAAAGTTGTTCTGAGAGATGAGTGAAGATTGTCAAGTCACTAACTTAAATTTAGCTGTAGAAAAAAATAGTAGTGACAATACATTGGCACAAGATCCAAAGTTCACTTAGTCTTAGAGTTTTCAGAAATCATTAATTTTGGCACTCCTTATTTAATTTTCCCACTCCTCTGACTGTGTTTGTTTTATTCAGTTAATATATGGAACTATACAGCAGTTCCAAAGTTCTAATACTAGATTAAATTGCTGGTCCTTCTAGATAGACTCACTACCAATATGCAATTCCAAATTTTGGCTCTGAGAGACTCTCACCATGAGATGGAGATGTATGTTCAGCCTTTTCAGAGCAGCTTTCTGAATAATACAGCCACAGTTCATCCTCTTGTTGAGTTCTCAGTTTGGTTTTTCTGAGGACAACTATAATCCCAACAATAAGGGATGAAATTGCAATCTGTTTAATCTCCATGTAAGCTGTTTCTAAAGCAGTTATTAACATTGAAAAAAAAGAATATGAAACTACCCAGACTGTATCTTGGAAGAGAAATTTTTGGTTATCACTACCAGATGACTTTTTCAGGCCAGTTTGGGGATAAAGCAAGAAAAGTAACCTTTGAACAGCTCAGCTGTTCAAACTTTTAAGATGTAAATTCACTCTTTGAACTGCTTCAGCAATGCCCAGGACTCGCAGAGAAAGATGAAGAGTTCAGACCTAAGACCTCTGACCTCCAGCACTGGAACCACCCAGTCGTCTGTGCCTGGAGGCCACCACAAGGCACTCACCTCAAATGCTATTTCCAGGGGTTGGGACAAGCCCTATCCTTTGCAGTCACGTTGCAGTTTGGGAGGGGAAAGCTGTTGTGAACATCTCTTTTTGTTCCAACAAGCTGTCAAAATTAAAACCTGGGTTTTACAGGTGAGCCCAGGCCACGCACTTGAAGCAAACAGACACAGCTGATCTCCATGTGGATGTTCTTCTGCATTAGGTACCTGATTCACCTCACCAGGATTGAAGATCTTTTAAGATCTTGGGATCACCCAAGATAGGCGAGTGGTCATTGCATGAAGCAAGAAGGAGCTCCTAAAGCTCAGATGTCAGTTTTGCTAGGTAAGCAACTGTCTCTCTTCACTACCTGTACAAGAAGCCAAGGGAGATGAGCACATTAACATCATGAACTCAATTAAGTGTCTAAGGTTAATGGGGACAAAGGCAGGTGAGAAAATCCTGGCCTGTCGATGGCTCAGTGTCACACACAAAAGCGCTCCTCCCAAACGTACACCTAAGAGAAGAACAGCATCCGTACTAAGGGCCTCCTAATACAGGACAAGAGAATCAATTGAGAGAGCTAATGCTGAACAGAAATTCTACCATTGCTTTTTCAGTCCTTTTCCTTAAAAAAGCCCTTGAGACCCAGTCCTTTGACTGGATGTACATGTGTGGATGTGCGTGCTGCTGACTTAATTGTGGTACCCCTCCTCAACTGATGCAAAATGAGGATTTTCCTGGGAAATAGTACTTTTTAGTTTGTTTTGGTTTAAATCTGAGATACATGAGGATTGTGAAAAAGAAACAGTCCTTTGCCTGAAATTCTGTACATCAACCTCAGGTTATTTCAGGCAATCATGAAGATACGGACATTTTTCATAAATTTACAAATATATATACAAATATACACATATATACAAGTATATGTGTGTCAGCCTATGGGCTCGATTTAATAATGCTTTATTCTAGCCACACACAAATGTAATGGTTGTTTTTTACAAAAAGAGATTGGTAGAAAGTTGGAGAGACTTAGCAGTGACTTTTCCTACATCTATGCAAAAGATCCTTAAATGGGCTGACATAAAAGTGCAGCCCCCTTACCTAAGTCCCCTTATCATATATACACATAACTAGGACCCAGTCTTACATCTGCTAATTAAACAAATTTCTCCTTGATCCAAATGACCTGCAATCCAAGAGAATTTTACTTGAGAAAGAACTGAAAGTTCAAGCCCATTTTAGATACAGTTTACAGTTTTGAAAGTTGTAAAGTCTGTCATACTAGGCCTCAAAATGCTTAAAAATAATATAAGTTACTGCAGAAAAATACCTTCAAAAGTTCCCAAATATGCTTTTCTGTGTAAGTAGGGGAAATTTTGTTCTGCAGAAGATCAAACTGCAAATACATAGATATAAACACTCAAAGTGATAAAAATGGTCAAGTAAAAATAGTAACAGTTTAAATTAGATATCTGTGATTGTTGTTGGTGCCCAAGAGTTATAAATAGTTCAGTACACTCTAACTGAACAGTCTAAGGCTGCACTTTTGTTGTTCTGATTACTTGAACCTTTTTCTTATGGTCTATATTGTTAATGAATAACTCTGTAAAAAAATACAGCCTTATGCTCTACAGCCAGAAGAAAACTCTTCTTGAGATAAAACATTATGAGAGCTTAAGCAAATTAGGAGCACATAAGTTTTTTTTAAAAATGTGTAGGCACCAAAAATATTTATTGTTTTATTCACCATCTAAAGAGGAATTGGATGCTGAAGCTGTTTTGTGTATCTGGCCCCAGGAGACTAAGCCATGACTGATTCACACTCCTTGGAGTCTACATCATTTTGAACCTGGGGCAAAACCCACAGGTTTTTGAAGGCTTTACTCTTAACTCACCTACCGCAGAATCGCTGTTGCTGCTTGAGAGTTTCTGACCTGCCGACACAATAACAAGGCCACTTGCAGGAACTGCCCTCACAGAGATATTGCTGTGTCCTGCTGCCACAGGTGGGCTCAGACCCGTGGGATGTGAAGCTCCCTGCTGTGCCCAGCAGCTTTAAGCACAGCCTTCCTGCTGCCAACAGCCCGCACGAGCCCTCTGCAGACTCAGCCCTGTCCTGCCATGCCACCAACTCTTGGCACAGTGGGATTGTTACACCAGGGGATTGTAAACATTTCTGATTTGGAGGGGATACATTGGCATCTTCCTTAATTATCCAAATACTTTTGATGGAAAATACAAAATTTATCCCAGTTGTATTGTTCTTCTTCATGCATCTCCAGCAGAGAGCTTTCATATGATCTGCATGCACAACCTAACGGCATCTGAATTGCATTGCAACTCCTGAGTTAAGCATAAAAGAATGGAAAACAATTGTGCTGCATTTTGTTGTGTATTTTCTCTCTACGTAGGACACTTTTATGGTTCCTGGCTTCCACATCATGTGGGATGTGTGTGTTTAAGGAAAGAAGGGAGTGAGGGTGCCCATGTGTACACACCCTGCACAAGAAAACTTTGGAAGTCACTTTTTGCCTCTGTGCAGGAGTGTTAATCAGTGAAAGAAGAATATAAAACTGCAGTCCTAGAAGGGACTGACAATTTCTGCTACTGATGCTGAGGGTGACATTGGATTATCCTCACAGAATTCTACCAATTTCAAAGCAACTGCTGTTGGGTCTCCTTTTTTTCATTCTATCACTTTCCCCTGGAGATAACCTCTCTGAGACTGATATTTTCATTGAAAGTCTTCCCTGAGCAAGGGAAGGACAATTGATCTGTGATTCTGGAGAGCTTTACTAGAGGTGACCAGAATTTCATTTCCCTCTTGTGGCCTATAGTGAGGCAGTCGTCCAGACTCTTTCTCAAGTGAAATCCTAAACTTGTGCAAGGCATGCTGCAATTAAATTGACAGCACTGTATCAGGCTCCAGTTCCCCAACTGTTGTCAGAGACCCCTGGCACCAGCAGCATTTGTTGTCAAAATGTTGCAATCTATAATTATGGCTCTGAAGAAGGCTGTATGATCGGGGTGTTAGTGGGGCATACAGGACGGAACCCCTAAGTTGAACTGGGGGGATGGCAGGGAGGGAGGGAAGGTAGCAGCCGATAACTTTCTTTCTAAAGCCAAAGAATAGATATTGTGACTGTGTAAGCACACATTTTTGGTGTTGACCAAGACAGCACTAAAATATTTTCTATGGCAGCTGAGCTTTCTATGAACCTTAACAGACTATGGAATAGTTGCATTATATTCCTGGCTATGACTGGAAACAGTGGACTCTAAGTTTTGAGCTAAACCCTGTTTTTCAGTTTTCACGTTCAACTGCCCAAATCAAGATTTTATGGATCTGGCCTGGAGTTACCAATCAAACTTTAAGCTTTTCTGAACTTTGCTTCCTGACCTTGGAAATTCATCTGTCACTAATCTTTACGTGCTGTTTGTGTTTCATGCCCATTTTTTACTCTTTGTCTGTCATTGGTACCTGGCAATCATTCAGAGCTGTCTCAGTTTTTCACCTTGAGTCTTCTCTTGCTGGCTGGATGAGCACAGCGGTGTGAACCATGAAGGACTGAGAAACCTGGGGGCAAGAAAATGCAGGGGTGGTCCATGTGAATGTGCCTGAGCACTCCTGTAGCCCTTCTAGGCCTATTTAGAGACACACAGAAGAAAGAGCCCAAATAACGCATGTCTTTATTTAAGCTATACTTGGTAACATATTATTTTCCCTCCATTTCGCTGCTGGCAGTTAGCGTGGCGCTCAAGAATTAAGGACAGATTACAGTGATTTTCTTCTGAGCTCTGCTTATCAGTGGGGCTCCAGGGATGAGCCTGATTTGGAGGCACTGCACGGTGTGTGAATGGACAGCCATGGAGACACAGTCTTCTAGGAATGCTTGGGAATCTGAGATAGCCCCTGCACATCAATCCCCTCCTTCACCAACTTTGCTTTATTCACCATCCATTAAACTGCACAGCTAATGTGCCATAGCTAAAAATGGTCCCAAATGACTTGCATCCACAGGAAAGCAGACTACCTACACTCTCACAATTCACTCCTGGGAGGATGAGGATCCTCTGTTTAGGGGACTCAGAGGATGCTTTTTTCCCCCTTTAATTTGTTATTGCAGCTGAAATAACATTTTAAAAAGTAATGACAATTTTTCAAAAGCAATATTTCAAAGAAATTGCTCTGGTCACTGGTGGTTTGTGATTCACTTGTGACTGTCCCTGGGGTAGAAGAAAAAAAAGCCCAACTAGAAAACTAACTGAGGGACTCGTTTAGATGAGGAAAGATCAGTTGTGTGTTTGCAGAGAGGAAGAAGGGATTGATGGTATATACAGATGGCTAATATGGGCCAGGAAATCTAACACACAAACAGCTTTAGCTTGAAGAAGGAGGTGTCCTATAGGGTACACGGGATACAGGGTACCTGTGCTCCTGCCACACAGTCCCCTCACATGTGCAGTGTCCCAGCAGGGATGGACAGCATAACCCCTGCAGCTGACTCGTTACAGTCCCAGGGCAACACAACTGAGAACTGAGTCACTACACACAAAACCTCAGCCTGCAGATCGCAGTGGGTTGAGCCAATTCATCCCGCATCTTTAGGATGGGTGTTTTAGGATATCTGTGTTCACTGCACTCCAGTGGCTCTGTGGTCTCTGGAGCATAAAGATGTGCTGTCCCAGAAGTGTAGTGTGAAAGGCTGCATGTGGGAAAGAGACTGCCAAATATGGATCCTGCCTTTCCACCTCACAGAAAGGGAGACCAAGAACATGCTGGTTGCTCAGGCTAGAACAGAGTGTCACCTTATCTACACAGGAAGGATGGGAAGAGTGTGGGCTGGGCTGTCATCCAGGAAAGCACATTCTTAACTTTAAGCATATGAATAGTCAACCAAAGTTGAGGGGATTAGTCACATGCTCCAAGTAAAGCACATGCTTAGGCACTTGGCCAGAGCAGATCTGATGGACAGGGTCAAGCTCCTTAATGCTGGGATCACTGATAACAGATTTCTAATTAGCTGCTCCTCCAACTAAGAAACCATATATTAGTCAAAAAGCCTCAATCTCTGTTCAGAAAGACTTCAAAGCCTCCCGCAAAATGCAGAAACTCAGAGTAGCTGTGAGTGTGCTTCAGCTCAGGAGATATGGCGACACTAACCATCACAAATTTGCATATGGATGTATTCTGGATCAACCCTGATCTGAAGTCTGAGCACACAGAAGGTGTGGTGGGGCTGTGACCCTTTTCAGGGGTATGGAAGCACATGGGACTCCTCCCAGTTCTTCGAGAAGCATGGAGGGAAATTCACAATCTCCCAAAGGGGTTCTGCCCTTACTTAAAGTAGTGATGAGAGAACTGGTGTTTGGACAAATGGTCCTTTTGGGGATTCAGCTGGAGATAAGGTGACATCATCTGCTGCTTCGGACATTCCCATAGCTTCTAAGATTCTTCATAGCCACACAGGCCCTACAGAACTATGGTAGAGCATAGTGGAAAATCACAGAACTGGCCCAAAGATTCAGGGTCAACACTTTTCTGTTGTAAATAAAAATAACCATAACCCTCTTCCACCACTGCCACACACAGACAGACACATAGGCTTATATACAGCTTGTAAACCAACATTATCAGAGAATACTTCATCAAGGCAAAACTGGTTTTATGCCAGCTGCAGAAAAAAGGAAACCTTTGAAAATCCATCAAACAGCAAAGTTACTTCCATTTCTTTAAATCTTACTGCTATACCTCTTTCAAAACTGTATCTGTAGAGTACACCCTGTGAACACTCATGGAGCACACGAGGATACATCATCACAGGAGCTGCTGTACTGCTCTGCCTGCCACAGGCCCTGATGGTTTACCTGTGTCACTCCAGGTAGCTGTATTTACATGAAACACCTTTCCTATCACATTCAGCACTGCAGAGGAGGGAAAAAGTTTGCATTCAAAGCTGTTTTAATTAAACAGCTGTAATTTTCCTAGTAATTTCTTACCAAGAAGTTGTTTTCAAAATTTTTCATGCTTTGAAGAAATGAACAATTTTTATAGGTCTTTTTGGTTTCCAGTTATTGATTTTCTGCATTCAGCTTTCATTTAGCTCTCCAGGGCTGATTTTGTTTTAAATTTCCTTCTTCAGTTCAATGGTAATTCATCAACCTCCTTACCAAGTAGGCACTTGCACAGTCAAATTATTTCAAAACTTTTCAAAACCACTCTATTTGAAAACCTTCCAGAAAAAAAAATAAACCAATCTTCTTAAAATGGAAGTTTCTTCAAAAGGCTTGTATTTTCAACTCGAATAAATAAGTAATTTCTCTCGTCATATCTAATGGAAAATGAAATTGTGAAGCTTCAGTTCACAGGGATGGCACTTCAGTGGAAACACACTGACTTAGCAGCTGGCATTGGCATGTTTGGGGAATCTGTAGGCAACAGAAAACAAAAGCTAGGTAGTTGAGCAAGAATGGAGGAAACTCAAATCTACTCTACTTCAACATGCCCTCCAGAAACTTCATTTCTTTGAGCACTGTTAATACAACTACACGTGTAAGAATTATTTGTTAGCTGGATATTTTTAAACCAAGCAATACTGTTTCTTGCCAGCTGTGTAAATGGCATGACCTGTAAATTAATGCCTGCATTTCTGTGTAGCAGGCACAGGCTCCTTCTCCTGGTGAGATATTTTAGATGGAGAGGATGGCTTTTTATTGACTAATGAGGACCGATATCATGCAGCTATCATGTAAGAAAGGATTGCTGGTACTATCCCTGAATTAAGAGCATGTTGGGTTGGATTGGTTTTGGGGAGACCTTTTTTCTTTGCCGTCTCCCTTTGCCTGCATATTTGTCCGTGGTGCCTTCACTCTTGCACGTGGCAGTTCAGTCATCCTTCTTCAGAGTCCCTTTGGCTACACCCTTGGCCCTTCTTCCCCACCTTCCCCTCAGCCACTGCAAGGACCCACTGTCTCCACAGCCAGAATGCTTTTCTTCCTTAACGGCATTCACCCACCTCTTCAGACTTAGCTGTTCATTTAGCTCTTCTAGGACCTATGACCTGAATAATGGGAAGAGCAGAGGGACGGAAAAAGGAGACAATAGGAAGAGGAGTAGCAGGAAAAAGAGAAAGACCAAAAAAAAGAGAGAGAGTTCCATTTGCAGATTCACAGTTATATCATACAATGCTTAAGCTCATGGGAAATGGATCTCTGTTCTCTACATCTGACCCTTTCACATCCATCTGTACACAGTTCTCCCGGATGGAGAGAGGAGATGTCCAGTGAACTGGGGCAGTTTCCAAAGACAACATGTGGGAAGGTCTTATTTGGCATACATGAACACAATGAGAGGCATCTCTTACTTCTCTTCTACAGAAATTAGCTCCCTTTTCCTCCTCCTCAATGGCTTTTGCCCAGTTGTCTGAAACATCCAAACCAGAAACTTGATGAAATCCCATTCCAGCAAATCCCTGGGAAGAACAGCTACCCCCCACCTCCCTTCTCCTTGGTCAGTCTTCCCCTGGATCCACCATCCTCAACTCTCAGAAGCTCCATGAAAAAAAAAAAAACAACCTGCTGAAATCCACCAGAGAAGATGCACTGTCTCAGACCTGACGGCTTTCCTCACGCTTCTGCCGTTGCGGTGCCTCAGTCTTGGGCCACAAACACAGCATGGATGGTTCAGTGCACAATCACATTGCAATGTTTTAAATTTTTCTTTTTGTTAAAAAAAATTAAAATAATGTAAGAGGGAAGAAAAAGTCAGACACACATGTATCACAGCATTTTGAAAAGGCCTTCTGCTGCATTTACATTAGCAGTTCAGCCTCAGTTGTAAGCCTGGATGTAAGGCAGCTGGAAGATTAAAACCTCATTGTTGGAAAGTCCGCTGAGATGTCCTCTTGGAGATTTTTATTGTATTCTGGTTTTATTTTCTTAGATGTTTTTTATTATTAATTATTATTATTTTCACCTGTTTGCTTCTCTCTAGAGTTTGGCAGGCAAAGAGAAAATGCTTTTCTAGTTTTCCTCACACATTCTGTCCATTTTGTTTTCTGCTTTTTAAGGAGCAAAAAAACCCAACAAAACCCCAAAACCAATGACACGACAGGCTTCTGTCATTTTGTTTTAAGAAAGGAAAAGAATGTGGGTAGGTTTCTGATGATGGCCTTGAGGAGGTACGTTGTTGAAGTGGCTCAAATGCTTTGTTTGTTCCTTTGCTTGCTGTTTGCATTTTCCCTTCTGGCTGCAATGGACACGCTTTTTTGTGTCATCCCCCCCATGCCTCTGCCCCCACCATGTCCTGTATAGATTCTGGTTCCAGATTCTCCACAGGGATTCCCCTGTTCCCCCTCCCAAATGGCAGTAGGTAGGTGCAACTGTAGGTTCACTTGACCTCTAAGGTATGATGCTGAAGTTAAGAGCTGGATGGAAGAGCCACGTGAGAGAAAAGCTTTCCCATCACTGTGAGAAAGAATGAAGCAACACAGAGTCCAGTGGAGATGTGAGTGCCATGTTGGACTCAGCTCTACCTTGGCACTGGCATTAATTTGAGATTTTATATATATATATATAATTATATATACATATATATGCATGTATAGGCATACATAGGCATATATATATATATGTCTGTGTGTGTGTGTATTTGTTTGCTATTTGTTTTAGCACACTGTCCCATTCTCAGGTCTAGATTTGGGGCAGTTGGTCCTGGGGACAGGCTGGACAGAAGGGGCCAGAGTGCAGAAGAAGCCAGAGATGAGAGTGAGGCCCAGGCCCCCCCACGCACAGAACATGGACCAGCCATAGCCGTGGCTGATGTCGTCAGGAAGTCCGTACAGGTAGCGGGGGTAGCGGGAGAGCTCAAAGTTGATTCCAGCCACGCACGTGCACAGTGAAATGATGCAGAAGGTTCCTGGAGGAGAGCGGGGAGGGGAGAAGGTGGGAGGAGAAAAAACAAAGAGAAGTTAGAGGAGTGATAGAACATACCCGTTTCCAAGCTGCCCAAGAAGAGCTGTAAGGAAGCTTACTGCAAGCAGTGAGGAGGTGCCTAAGGGAATATGTTTATATAGAGAGCGGCTTAGTCTGGAGGCTCCATGGGGAAAGAACTGAGTGCCACCAGAGCCTTGAATATTGATCTGCTGCTGAACAGAGCTGTATGGAGAAACTTCAACAGGAACATTCTTTCATTATGAGCGCTCCCTTGGGAACCAGAATGCTCCATGGAACCATTGATTCTTCTGAAACTTTGCTTTAGACAAATACAGAGTGAATAACCTTGTTTTGACATTTTTGGGAAGGAAAATAACCCTGAATTTTTCATTCCAATTTTTCAGTGATAGGCTTTACAGAATATTACAATATACTTGACATATTCTGGCTCTGTTGAAATGTACATTTGAACTTATGTGGGAGATTTTTCTTCACGCTTTTCTTATATAAAAATACAGAATTTTTCATTATACACTCTCCTTTTAAATATCACTTATAAAATCTTTAAATCCTTCACAAAACTCAGATTCTGCCCTCTGCATGACTCCAGTTTCAATTGAGATGCCCTCTGCCATGTTGCTGAAATCTTCAAAATATCCTGTTCTTGTTTCCCATCTCTGCAGCAATATTTCATTTCTTCCTGAGAACACTGCGAGGACAAACTTCATAACTCTGTCAGGTGATGTTATAGAAAGACACACATATCAGATGAGGCTGAACCTTATCCCACCCAGACGAGTCTAATTTTG
Organism: Bombycilla garrulus; assembly: GCA_013400315.1. Classification (NCBI taxonomy): domain Eukaryota; kingdom Metazoa; phylum Chordata; class Aves; order Passeriformes; family Bombycillidae; genus Bombycilla; species Bombycilla garrulus. The sequence continues at coordinate 1,112,559 of VXBU01006628.1, read as the reverse complement.
ATCTTTGGCCTCCAGCTTCATCGGAGCTAAAGTCTGAGCTCCTGAAATGTCACAATTGCCACCTACACACCAAATAAAGGATAGATACAGATGCTACACACCTGCCACAAGACATAACAACTGAAGTCAGCATGAAGTTGGCACTTTATTTTTCCTCTCTAATTCTTCCCTTTGTAGGCCTCTGAATTGCCTGGAGAGCCCTGGGCACAGAGGGCAACCTACAGGACTGGTGCTACAGGACACACACGGTCAGTCCTGCATGTCCTCCCTCTGTTCATGCATGGATCAGTAATGTGTGACATGTGCTACTGGTGCAGCACATCCTGCATCAGTTCACTCACAGCTGCTGGTGAGGAATTTCTTCTTCCTGGTCCCATCCCTAAGGCGGCACAATCTTCCAAAGCAGTCACAGTCAGCCTAGGGTAGGTGAAAGATCCTGTGTTCTGGTGCCCTTGCTTCCTTCTACTCCTTCCTGCTCCTGGCTCTGCTTCTCTTCTGCAACACTTTTGCTGTTCCTTCTCTGCTGCTTTGCTCTTTTTAGTTGCAGTTGTATTGAATAAATGAATTTCACACTCTCCACTCTGAACACAGAGAGGAAACATTATTTGGTGAATTCAGATGCAATTTAGTTCAGAAACTGGGAGCATTTGCAGGAACATAGACACATCACCAAAATGTGTGGACTTTCCACTATACCCACCTCCTTAATTTAGTAGGAACATCACACAGGCATTTAATCTACAGGCAAATCTCTGTCATGAACCTGCTGTGAGATCACTGTCATGGTTCTCTCTCTGTTCCCTCTTCTGATCACTGCTGTGTCTGTTCGGATGGTCCTTTCTCCACTGTATTTTGGAATGTCAGATAGTCTGTGCTGTAAAGGTCAGGTGCTTCCCTAATGCCATGTACAGCTGTCAGACGGACCAGGATATTCATAAACACTCATATTATGGGACTGCCACTGGGTACCAGTGAGGACCGGTGAGCTGCTGCAGTAGGTACTATGCCTGTTTCATTCAAAACAGCCTTCTCACCTCCCACCAGCACCCCATCAGTCTGCAATCAGTGATCTGGAATTTTGCAAAAGCCTTGTGAGATCCCAGACTCTGGAGCTGTCTTATACTACTTCAAAGCACAGAGTAGGATAAATGGGGAGATCTCCTCCATTGGATTTGACTGACAATCCGTTTTTGATTAGAAACCACATGTTCTTTCCATGTTTTACTATGTTACTTAGGTTATTCAGTAATTGAAGATGTTTGACAGGAATGTGGCTGTTCCCTGTGTTCTATGTCAGAATGACTAGTACATTGTGCGATCAGGGAAAAAAATGATGCCTCAGAGGCATTGTGCTCTGAACTGAGCTCTGTGCTTCATGTCAAATGGTTGTGGTTAGAAGATGATAGGGAAGGCCTTTCTTTGCTAGTAAGAACATGGTAATTTCTGCTCTCTCAAAATATAAGATTGTTAAGAGAGGTAGGTGGGAAAATCTGTGCGGCCAGACTAAATCTGCATTTGCTAAGTACAAAAGGGAAGAAAATAACTTTGGATTTCAAATACTCCCCGTGCTTTCATTCTTTGTCTTGGCTGTTTTGATCACAAGCTCTTCAGTGAAATGAGTGCTGCTTACTCTTTGTATTTGAACAGTTCCCAATATACTGGCACTCCGCCTTGTAGAGGGTATTCTGCCCCTTAACAAAGGAACAACAAAGAAGAGTAAGCAATAACACTAGAAAACTAAGCAAATCACAAACATGAGACTTCTCTAAAAAAAGCCTGCTCCCTTTCTGGAGAATGTGCTGACCTGTGATGACAAATAATGACATGTGCCATGCACAATGCCACAGAATGCAGAGCACGGTCCTCAACCCTCACCCCCCTGTGCTTCTGCAGGATGTCTTGTACGACACAGAGTTATCTGTCTCTCTAGTGCTGTTCATTGCAGGCACAAAAAAAAGCCATTTTATGCCATTTAGAAAGATCTTTATGGGCATTTTATGAGTCCTATGTGTTGCTTGTGTTCAGCCAAGCAAGAAAGTTCCTGCTTATAGTTAATCTGGCCTCTCACCAGGAAGGCTACTGATAAAAACCAAGGTTCCTACCTCATGATTGTTCAGTAGTTTTCCTCATGAACTGGCAACCATAACACAAAAGATCATCCTTGCAAATTGCACAGTTGTTGGCCATTGTAGTGAACGAGTCGTGGGTGAAAGAGATGCAGAACCTGAGCTTACCTGCGGAAGTGAAGCCTCTGCTAGTCCAGGTAAGACATGGAGCTGAGGTGGCAGGAGGAGGGAGGCTGCCACTCCTGCCCATGACAGTCTGCTCTACAGATAAGGTGCTTCAGAGGCAGCAGGACTGCAGGAAGTCATGAGCATTCCCAATCCTACAATCCTTTCCCTCCCCAGAACTCAAACTGAACCTTTATGCAGTTTCTTCTCAAGTGTTTGCTGTCAGTAAGGTGCCCTCCTACATGTGCACTAATGCCCCAGATACCCTGGAAACTGCATTAAGACAAACTTTATTTTTTTTGTGAAAAACACTCCCCATAGCTGTGGTCCAAGCAGATGAGCAGACCGGAAGGCTGGTGGTCCAGCCACGGCCCTGACACACAAAATGTGAATGACAGGTGGCAATAAGAGCTCACTGGTACACGAGCTGCACAGGAAGATAAAGGCCATCTCCTTCAGCAGCTGGGGGGAGCAGATTTTGTGCTTTATGCTGGGATTTACACATTATTCTCCTAAGTGAAACCTAATGAATGAGACAAACCAACAGTAGGATTTTTGACAGGTAATTCACGTGTCACTGCAAAATGCTTCAATTAGGTGAGAGATAAAATTTCATGTAAAGCTGTGTTTGTGCCACAGGAACTGCTGTTTGACATGCATGTGGGCAAACCTCCATCTCGACTCCCTGTCAGGTAGCCTCCCTTCATCTTGGCCTGGTTCTGACAGTGCCTGTTCAGCTAATGGGCTGGTGATCATCAGTGGTTTGAGAACCTGAGCTATTAAATACTTCTTGGTTATCTTGTGCCTGTCTTTCTTATATGTTACAGAATAACATTAAACATTACACTGAATGTCCCTTTCATTTAGACTGGAAGGTTTTTTAGGGTAGAGGTGAACTTATTTGCCATATATGTATATAAGTTTGGGGTCCTGCCATCCTTGCAGCAGGGGCCGACATGGTCTGAAGAGGGATGGCAGGGAAAGGTAATATCGGTGTTGGTCAAAGCCTAATACCATGTGGATTATGAGTCAGAGCCTTTTGCTGTAGCTGTTTTCAAGCATGATTATATCAAGCAATGCCATGGGCCTCTGCTGCAAGGAATTAATTTTTTCTGTTTTGTAAATGTCCCTTTCTTTCCAATCAGGCCAGCTGTGTAAGAGTATGCAATGCCTCCACAGTTTTTAAACCTCACCTCCAGGGGAGAACAAAACTGCTTGTGAGTGAACTGATTTAAGCGCAAACAGGCTCAAATCATCCATACCAAATCTGTCTGAATTTTCTCTGATGCAAGTATCCCCTTTAACCACGTCAGAAGCCACCTCCTTCACCCACAGACCTGGCTCAATTTCCAGAGTGATAGAGCTTGAGAGATTTCCCAAGGTCTGTGGTGTTTTGTGAGACAAGAACTGGTGCCTTCCTTAGGTGCATTGCAGATGGAGGGGAGTCTTCAAGGTGCTGGGGCACAAACAGACACTGTTGGCAGGATCTTCATCCAAACATCCTCATCCTTATTATTAGGGAGGAGGTGTCTGACTGGAACCTGAAGGGGACATCACTGATTTGAAGGCATGGGAAATCCAAAAATCCAGTAATTAAAGTGATCTGGGTACCAAGCCCATCTCTGAGACCCTCCTCTTACAGATCATTTGTCTTATGATTTGGAAATCACTTCTTTCACATCTGACAGAATGATGCTCATTCTCTCCCTTCCCCCAACAACAGATAGAAATGACTCACAAACTGTGCTGTCAGATGTGTAAAGCAAACAACCCCAAAAACTGATTCTACTCACCTTCTGTTATTTTTTAAAGCATATAGAAATGTCAAGTGTTACTTGTAAATTAGTAGATAAAAAGAGAACTGCAAAGGTATGGATTTTAAGATGTCCTTTGAAACCACGCAGTTTTCAAATAAATGTAAATCTCTGCCTTTTAAAGTAGTAGCTTCTAGTAGCTTCTTGTGGCCACTAATGTCTTTGGAAGGAGTGCTGTTTACTTAATTACCATCACTTTCTTTTACTATGGGAGAAAAAAATCTCACAAGTGAAACATTATCTTTACTTTTTCTCTGCCCTACTAGCTTTTACTATTTTCAAGGTACATCAAACAAAAAAATAAAATTAGGTCTGATCCTAAAGTGGAGTGCATAGTGTTAACTATTTAAATTATATCCCAATCAAATGAAATTATTAAAGAATACACCAAATTCCCTCCCAATCCAGTGATGACAAAAGCCTTTTGGAGGGAGGGAGCAGCTTTGCAGTAAACTCCTTCTGTGCATGGATTAAACGCCTCAGCAGCACGCAGCTCTTGAGAACACTTTATTGCTCTGTGCATACACGCATAGAATATAAATTATTGCTTAATTATGTACTGTTCCAGCAGAAGCAGCTTGCAGCATCACCAATAGGCTGTAGAATAGCAAGGGGTTTACTGGAAAATTGCCCTTATGAAAAAAGCAGAGATGGAAGGATAAATCTGACTGGGTGATGGAGATTTATTGCGGTGTCCTTGTGAGATTACATCCCCACCTGGGTTGGGACTTAATGCATTTTTATCTTATATCATGGGCCAGACAAACTGCAGGGTCTGTCGTGATATTGCATTATAGCCTCTCTCAGAATGTGGTTTGCATTTGGCCTTTGGCCTTCTGCCTCACAAGGTGCCAGAGGTGCCCAGCGCACGCCAGAGCTGTGTGCCTGCTGCGTGTCACCTCCCATGTCCCCTGTGCTGTAATGTTTGATGGCACCAGAGGATTATGTGTCCTCAGCCACAGCCCCAAACGCTTCACGGAGACCATGCTTAGGCTTGTGTAAATCAGTATGGCATATACAGGAACAATGTTACATCAGCTGAGGGCTGAACTCCGGTTTGCTCTGCTGATACCACTGTCAGTCCATGTTTCACACTGCAGATTTGCACATGGTGACATTTCCGTGACAGGGTCCCTCGGGGCATGGGACTGCACAGGGAGTGGACACCCATGCTGTGCACAGGCACAGCCAGTGAGCTGCAGCGATGAGCAAGCACTCTCTGAAGCCGTGAGCTGGCACGTAAGGCAAAAGCAACACTACTTAGCTAAAGGCACAGTGGTTTGATGGACCAGGGAGAGAAGAAAGCTTTCAGTTCAAAGCCTGGGTGAACAAATTTCTGAGTACTTTAGCAGTGGCCATTCCTACGACCCAACCAAAACAATCTAGCAATAATAAAGTGGGTTGACTACAGCCATTAAGCAAACATAGTGGGTCATGAACTTGCAGCCACAACACAGGAGACAGTAAAAATTGTGCCAGTTGAAGTACTGTGATATTATTCTGATTTTACTGGAGCAAAAAGGAAAGAAAGGATCTCAGTGTCAAAATAAGAAAAATTCTAATCCAAGGTTAGAAAAATTATCCCATCCGTGTGCTGGCAAGCACCATGCTTGGCAACATACAGAGGCTTCTGGCAGGTTCTTTCATCCTCTGCAGTGTGGAGCTCACGGCAGAGCAGGCAGAGGCCAAAAGATTAAACAGAAAGAGGCACTGGAGGTCTGGACAAACTCAATTGACTCCATCACACTTCAGATTTGTCTCAGATGACGACACATCAGTTTAGCATCAAGCTGTACCTTAGGTAGGTGGTTCCCACCTCAGGCATTTGTCAGAGTTAAAGGGAAACTTGTGGAGGCAGGTTTGATTTGCCTTGTCACAGGATATGTTCTATAGCATGGGGAATCTGGGCACCCCATAACATCTAGTCTTTTAGTAATGAGGTCATTTGATTCCTCTCTGTATGTAAGACCATTTTCTTCCATCTCTCAGAAGGATGCTCAGAGGGTTTGTGTAATCTTTCTTTTGCAGGAAATCCTAAATTGCTGAAAAGTCTACTGATAGATATTCTTCAAGACAAGTGAGACTGGAGAACAGGTACAGTAAAAGTACAATCAGTGCAGCCTTCTTCCATATTGCCTACTGTGTGCCACTGTAAATACTTCTAGAGGCAATATTTTCAGGTCCAAAATGATAGTTAGTCACATGCCTTTTTAATCCTTTTGTTTGCCCAAGGCAGCACTAAAGCAGCCATTGGGAGCTTGGGGTCATGGTGGTGGCTACCTGATTTGGATATTTTCCCTTTTAGGTACTGGAGAAAAGCCTATCCATTAGTTTTTATCAAGTGACCAAAGGAATCTTTGCTTGTACAACTTTCAGGATTGTTACTGCAAAAGTTTCTGGGCTCTATGACTACTTTCCAGAGTTGACCTGTTAGGAACAGAAAAATCCTTTCTATATGTGCTGATACAGTTACTGAGACAGAATAGTCAGAAATCAAAATAAGATGCAATTTTGGTCAACAAGAACCATTTAGTGCAGGGCACCCTTATGAAGTTTATATCATCCGCATAAATGCTTGCAAGCAAAAAACTAGACTGACCCTGTACAGACAGCCCTAAAGGATCATGCTGAAATCTCCTTTCCTGTTCCAGCAGAAATACCTGCTCACCCTCTGTAGCCCACACAAATACATTGGCGTGACTGATCTCTGTATGCCCTGGAAGAGCCAGGTTGGGCAGAAATGAGGAAGGCCCTACTTATTTATAGTTTTTTCCAAGTCCAGTTGCTTTTTAAATGCAGTTTCCAGTGTCCAGTTGGACTCTATCCAGGCAGATTAGACCAAGCAAGTGTGGCAGTGATTTGCCCAAGGGGGATGTTATTTTCTAAGCTGACAACCTGAGAAGCCAATAAAGTGAATCTAAATCTTTCTTCAGCCTCTGCATTTAAAAAAAGATCTTCCACACACAGAAATTTCCTCCCCATTCCCTCTCTAAGGTTTTCTTTCTGTCTAGCAAATCATGCCAGTATTAATCTTCTTTCTGTTGCATGCATGGTCTTTCCTCTTTTATGCAAGGCATGCAAACAACTCAGCAAAATTTCCTTTTAACAATACCAAACCAATAATAAATACCAGTTTTGTTTTCATTGTCTTTCTTTGGCTTTGGTGCATCTTGCCATTGGAATTCAGAAGCCAGCAACAGATCAAAGACCTAGTGACATTATTAAAGGATATGGAACAACCGCTGAATTTTAAAATGCACAGACTTGTTTTCCAGGGCTGTGGGTGGGAAAGTCTTTTGTATTTCTAACAAATCTGTCTCTTCTGCTTTACTTGTACTTTATTTATCTTCTGTCAGCACCCCAAATATCTGCTGACATCCCTGAGAAGCAACTTGATTGCATGCCCTTCACAGACTATGCTAAGTTGTCTGTTTTTGTAACTTTAGAGGGTACTGATATTTCTGCCAGTATCTCCCATCCTGGTGAGGGAGAAATTACAAGTCAGTATTGCTGACTTAAAATGAATACACAGAGGAATATGAACAGTTCTTCTTGCTGAAAAGCCAGACAGAGCTGACTCCTTAATTTACTGCACACCAAGTTTAGGGAGACAGATTTGAGCTAGGACAGAAAAACCAAGAGTTTAGAGGTACGCGTGCACTGCTTGCCCTGTCTTTTGCTCCAGACTATAAGATCTCTGCACCTCATTAAAAAAGCTTTTTCTCTCCTTCTCCTAAGTGCCAGTGCCCTCCCATGATCAGGTACAAGGCTGGTGGAATTGTATTGGTATTTCTTCCCCCACATCCTGAAAGTGCACATCTAGGAGCATCAGAAATAAGCCACAGAAAAAAAAAAAAAACAACCCACAACAGATTTGAAGGTTGACTTTGAAGTCAGCTGGTTATGTTTCCATGGTGATCAAATGTTATGGAGTTGACAATGAATTCTCTTGTTGAGCCTTTCCTTCCAGGAGGAAAAAAAGCCCCAGAGAACAATACTTCTAAATGACTACACTCTGCAGTACAGTGGTGTTATTGACTTGCAAAAAACACCTCTATATCCCACCCCTGTTTTCTTATGGAGATGTCAACTCTTCGGTCTCAACATTTGTGTCAGGTGTGCCAGTATTCACCTAGAGAATCAGATCTATTCCTGAGGTACTGGGAAAAAAATAGCATCTAGCGAAAATAATATTCTATGAGACAAAATATATAACTCTGCATTTGAACTTATGCTGTAAATGAGAGTTATGATTCCCCTTGAGGAGTATTATAACATGAAATTATAAAAGAGTATTTCAGTTGCTGATATGCAGTGACACACGTCTATGTTGCAAAAGTGGGTGATCTTTCATATTTCCAGAGAGTTTCCTATTTCCCTTTCAAAATGAGTGCCAGCCTAAATAAATAAATGCAAAATCTTTTGTTGGTGCACCAGATAGGAGAGAGAAGTACTAGAAGTAAAGGTGTAACATGGACTGCCAGCTCTGCCTTTTAAGCTTTGTCCTGCCAGCAGCTGAGCAACTTCTTTTTAGCTGGGAAATGCTCAACAGGCCATCTTGGTGTTACATTAACCCCAAAAGAGGGCAAAGGGGAAGTATGTCTGCCTCGATGATTTCCTAAATATTTATTTTTTGAGTGAAAATAGGAAATGAGATCACATTCAAAAGGCAAGTGGTAACAGTTGCTAAAGGCTGATTACTACTGGTTCACTGGTCTGGATGAAGAAGCATTTCCAGTTCCACCCCCATACCAGGACTTGTGTATGTGCAGTGAACCTGTATAAATACATACATGTCTGGATATGCATCTATCAGTATCCTAGTTTTGAAAGAAAAGAAAAGCCACACTTCAGACTCCAGAAACCTGGCCTAAAATGGGACCAAGGAACATGACCTTCAACCAGGTCTGTGAGAGACACCACAAACTGCAGGGAGAGATGTTTTAAAGGAATCAGGATTACTTAGGTTGGAAAAGATCTCTAAGATCATCAAGTCCAACCGTTAACCCAGCACTGCCAAGTCCACCACTAGACCATGTTCCTAAGTGCCACATCCACACATCTCTTGAGTGCCTCCAGGCACGGTGACCCCTTCTCTGGGCAGCCTGTTCCAATGCTTGACCACCCTTTTGGTGCAGAGGATTCTAAATCTAAACCTTCCCTGGTACAACTTGAGGCCATTTCCTCTTGTTCTATTGCTTGTTACCTGGAGAAGAGATTAACTCCTTCATAGGTACAGGTAGTTGTAAAGAGAAATAAAATCTCCCCTGAGCCTGCTGTTCTCCACAGTTAAGAACCCCTATTGCCTCAGCCACTTCCCATAAAGAGGGACAAATCCTTAAAAACAATGAAAAAGGACATTTTTAAAAACAGGTTGACTCTTACTTCCTGCATATGAGTGCTCTTGGCCTCGTTACATTTCTTCCTGATGGGTACAAGCCTGTGTGACTGCTCTGAGCTCTGCGTCTCCTCACAGGTCCAAAAAGACCCTCAGCAGCTCCTTTTCTGCCTTCCACAACCCCCTTGTTCTGTGTTTGAGGGTTTTAAACAATTAAGAGCCTTTGAGAGGTTTAAACATTTAAAGCCTATTAATGCTGTACATTAACTCAAGCTTGTTCCTTACTCAAAGCCTTAAATCACTTTAAAGCATAATGCAAAATTTAACCGAAAGCACAAGTAGGAGCCAGAGTGTTCACGTGTGTGTGGGAGAGGCTTGGCGGAGGGGGGGAATCATTTTGTTGTGCTGAGGATGGTCTGAAAGACTTTCATAACCCATTTATGGCATCTCTTGATACAAACCAGCCTTTGTCTCCATCTGGAGGTCAATCCACATAAATAAGTTCTCACAGTGGTATGCAGGGAGTTTTGCCAAATTTTTAAGCTCCTCTGCAGTCATCATTAATTTAGTACTTCCCATAGGAATAAAACGATTGGTATATTGCTTTTTTCCAGTCTTCCAACTTTTTTTTAATTATAAATACTCTTCAAAGTGGCCAGAAGTATTATGTCTTTGTGAATACTATATTTATTCCAAGCTTCACCGTTCACTTTCCAGTAACTTACTTCAGGTTTTCGTTTTTCTAAAGATCACATGCTGCTGCTTAAGATGTGTCTGCATACACTTGTGCACACACATGTCCATTTACACTTGCCTTTCCATAGGGAAAAAATAATTCATGTACACTTTCTAAAACTATTCCTTATTTTGGAAGAAGCACAAGAAACTGAATTTTCAAAGAATAATGTTGTATAAATGAAAAAAATAGATATGATCACAGGAAATACCTTCCATATTCAGTGTTGTGGTTGATTATGTCACCACAAGTAAACATTTTGAAGAATGGATAGAGACCTTGATTATTAATGAAAAATAGAAATCCTCAGTGCCCTGGGGGACATATCATATTTCCCAATGAATTCCAAAGAATGGCTCTTAATTTCTCCCTCTGTCTATCTTTCTCTTTGCTTCCTCTTGGCAGCTACTACGAAGATACTTCATAAATGCCGAGGAGATGTCAGTCACAGAGCTTTGCCTTACACCTGCTGCACTAAATGGATCCATTTTTGTTAAATTATTCAGCAGTGGAACGATTATTTTGAGACGGCAGGACCACAGTTGTGTAGAATAAACACTCTTATTTTCTACCCTTACGTGCTATTTTCAAAGTAGAGTGAGTAAGATTTGAGACTCAAATGACTCAACAGCTGGTAACCATCCATGGCTACACATACACAGATGCCTCCGTTGTCATCTCCTGACATATGCACAGCACAGGCGGAGGAAGCACAGCACAGAGGCTCAGAATTTGAAGACAAGGCTCTCTGGAGGTGGGACTGAAGGGGGATCTGGATGCATGCAGCGCAGCTACACCGACAGCGCTGCTGCTCGGGCTCCAGGCCCTGCTTTGAAGCGCCGCTTTCAGGTAGGGTTGGCATCCCAGCCTGGCCATCAGCTCCTGGGCACAGCGAGCGGTGCTGTGGCAGCTGATGGCACTGGCACAGAGCCCTGGGTGTGTCCCCATCCCCGCTGGCACCAGCCCCACATGAAGCGTGGCACAGCTGGGGCACCGGAAGGTGACCCAGTCTGAATGGTCAGTCCATCCTCTGCCTGTGTGAGGATAACAGAGCATTTTGTTGCCTTACCCCTGGACTGAGGAAAGGAATATTTTGGAAGTATTTCTGAGAAGTATTTCTCATTAAAAGCAATTTCTCCCTAGCTTAAAATTTAAAAAAAGAACACACTCATAAGTGGGTTTTTCTTTATTTCTTTCATAAACATTCTCTCTCTTGCATATCTGAAATAAAGCATTACATTATACCAACACACCTGCATAACTTAATTTTTTATTCTCTCTCACACATCTTTCCTGCCTGCTTATCTTTACTGCAGCAGCCAGCATTGGAAAGAATGGCTGATCACCTCTGCTGTGGGAAAGATTTGAAGCTTTTCTAACCCTGACCAAAGTCCTCTGAGAATGGACAGGCTACAAAGAGTAATGTCTCTGCAGCAGTCTTAGAGAGGGTCAGAAGAAACCTGAATCAGTGGCAAAAATGGAACTGGAAAATGTCACTTGAAACCTCCAGACTGGCAGATCATCACTGACAAGGAGGGAGGAGGAGAGGATGAAAGAAATTATTGATGTTTTTGAAATCAAATGCTAGAACAAAAAAAATCAGGCCAGGAGAACTCCATATTACTATTGTATGAGTACAGCATGATTTCCAGGCCTTTCAGCACTGGTAGAAAAGGGAGTTTCAGACTCCCAAGCAAAGCTCCAAGCCCAGTACCTCATGCAAAAATATCACTAGGCAAAGACAAGAAATGAGCTGCTCTATGAGACTCCAGATCATTTTATTACAGATCTGCATGATGAAGCCAAATCACATATGAGGGCATTTAACAGCTGGAATAATTTCCAAATAGACTAATTAGAGACTGAATTATTAATGGTAAATTTTCTAATTGGCTCAAAGCAAGGTTACAGCAAGAAACTCACTTGACTTTGCAAAGAATAATGAATATTTGCAAGGCTAGTAAAATTACATGCTTCTCTAAGGACATTGTTAGCAAATGGGGAAAAAACCCTAAAGTCATCCTAAAGTGTGTGTCACAAGACAAAACTGGCAGGGACCTGATAAGAGTAAAGAGAACAGGTAGAACAGTAAACAAGCGCAGAGATGATTTATTGCATTCATTTGCAGTAAATTTGGAACAAAATAAGACAACGCAGAAGTCTCTCCCTGAAGGGCTGCCTTGTTAGGCATGCAGTAAAACCCCTAACTATTTCACTGAAATGTGTTCTCAGTACAAATTACAGACTTACAAAAGGAAAATACATGGATGTGCAGCTGAAGGACGGAGCTCTGATAAGGATGATAAAACATCATTCTTTGTCAGTCTTTTAATACATTTATAAAGGCAAGTGATGTAGTTTGGCCAGGAATAATTGTGTGCTGAAGGGAATACCAGAACATGATATTGGGAGTGCCATTTTGTATTTCCAGCTGGGACAACAGACAGCAGTTCAGCAGGGAGGTGCACAAGGTAGGGAGGGGGAGGATGAAATCACTGCCAAAACACTGGATCATGCCAACAGGAGGCAGCCACCCCACTGATGAGGAGGAACAGGGCTGTGAAGCATTTAGGCAAAAGTCAGCTCTGCCCTCAAATTAGAAACAATGCAAGCCATATTGATGCCTGGAGAGGCTACCTGGAACAGAGGCTAGGCAGAGTTAAAAGAATAAAGTAGGTATTTATGAAAAGGCCTTCAAAGGATACATCCTGGGCAGTACAAGAGCCCAGCCATGGCTATACCCAAGATGGACTCCAGTCATGAGTTTTCACACTCTTATAAGTTTTGGTCCATTTACATATTGGGGTTAATTGTCCAATTACAGCTTCAGGTTATGAAGTCCTATCCTCCCAGATTGCTCTCCTCAGTTCACTGATTATACTTTTTGGGCCTGAAGCTGCAATGGTGTCCTTGGTTCTCAGGCTGGAAAAGGATTACTTTGTCTAACTAGACTGTGAGGAGAACTTGCTAACACTTTATATGAAGTTCAGAGTCACTCACCAAAGCAATACAGATTCTGAAAAAATATAAAAGCTGAAACTTGAACTAAACAGTTTGACTGAAACAGCTGACCTGGGAAAACATCAGGCTACCAGAGATTGTCTTTAAAAGATGATTTTATAAAGCAAGTACAGTTACAGAAGATGTGGTGAGGTTGGGTTTGCATGACTGCAAACCTAGCAGAATCTGAGATGGTGAAACAAGAAAATCCTATGGATGAATGTGCTGGAGAGCAGGTAGAAAAACCTAGGGTTAGATGGATCAGCTTGTTTGCTGATTACAATGAAGGAAATATTCACAAAATGGAGAACTGAAAGAAAGGATTCCTGGAGACAGTGGAATTTGCCTTGGTAGAGTTATCAGTGTGCCATTTCATAGCATCTCAGATCTTTGGAGCTGGAACTAAAACTGACATTTGACTTTGACAAGATTGGCTAAATTAGATGTTGAGGGAGTGAAGACACCAACCAAAAGAATTAACAGGTTTGCCATGATAATAAACGCAAACAAGTCAAAGATTTGAATACATTCAAAAGAGCAGCTCAAAGCCAGAAAATGTGAGCACCACTTCCTGGGAACTGATGAGGTGGCCACATCTAGACTTGAAAAAGCAAAAGCATAATTTTGGTGCGAATAAATTTGCTTCGGTCAAAACACAACGTATAAAATATCCCACATGCATTTCCTCAGGTAGATGTTTAATATCTTAGAAGGATCTAATCTACCTTGTTAGACTAGGTACTTTATGAGCGTGAAAGCACCACGTTTGCCACAGGACTCTGACATTTGGAAGCAGTGTTACAGATGCTCCTAAGGTTCCAGAAATTGTTATACAATTAAAAAATTACTGGTTGGAGCTTTTACTGGTTCATAGATTTTCAGTAATTTGCATGAAGAGAAAACACAAGAACCTGCAAGAGGATGTGCTTGGAGTCATGTATAATTTGAGCGTGACCCACTTCTGTAATAGAATTAAACAGTCTCAAGTAAGATTAATAAAATTAACTAATCATAGTGAAATTTAAGAGCACAATTCCAAGTGGAGAAACTCTCAAAAAGGGAAATACTCCCACCTTGCAGGGAAAAATTATACTGACAATACTGGAATGTAATGACAATAGATAGTGTAATTCTGGATGCAGGAAGCTGTGCAACAGCACCATCATGCAAAATGAGATAAAAAGTGCTAAACATAATTTACAGTATCCATCTGGCTCTGTAGAAGATGAGAGACTGAAAAAGAAATTCTACTGTGGTCAGGAAAACACTGTCTTTCAAGATGGGAATCCAAGTATATATTGTACAATAAATACCAAAAATTATGCAGAAGAACTGTGGAAGCCGTAAGGGATCTGTGATTGCTGTTGATACAGATACATTTGCACTAAACAGAAAAGATGAATTATTAATTATTTTTATCTTGTTACAAAACATGCAGAATAGCAATGTAAAACAGACTCTAAATCACAATTTACATGTCCTGGATTCCGGATGAGCTAAAAACCAAATAACGGCCTGCATTTCGTAAATGACTTGTTTCAGCAATTTGCCTGAGGAATTAGATCAAGCAAAGTAAAGCCAATCCATATGAGGCACTGCCACAGGGGTTAGCAAGAGGACTGTTTGGTAAATATAATAAAGAACCAGAGGTCCAAGCAAACCACGTCTGGTCTTATCAGATTATTATAGCACACTTCTCAGTGCTCTGTTGAGATTTCCTGTTCAAGGAACTATGGGCAATAAGGGACAAAAGCTGTGGATATGTTAAGCTGGCAATGTTTAAACATTTCAAAAGAGCTATTTGTCTAGAAATAAAAACAGAACAAATGCTGAAAACACAGCCAAGACAAGTGGTGTTGAAAATGGAAGGGAAGGTTAGATTTCAGTGTGATTCTATGGCTACCTATCGAACACAGTCTCCTCCCAGCTGCAATGAGGTCAGTTGGCAGAAACCTTCCCAAACAGTTTACCCATTACTGGACCTGAGAAAAAGTTAGGCAAAACTAAGGGGCACTCTGGCATGCATTTTAAGGAACAGTACAGTAATATGTTGACAGCATTTATGGCATGACAGAAGCAACAGTTTTGTATTCAAACACTGCCCAGCAATAAAAAAGTTTAAATTTAAAGATTAATTGGCTGTAACAGGAATGACTGTGTATCACATGACACGGGTGGAAAACATTGGTAGCTACTGACTTTTAGATTAGACGGCTCTAGTTGTGTATTTTATTAACTGATGGCTTCAGTTTATAGATGTTACTTTGTGCCTATTTGCTGTTGAATCAGTATAGCAGTTGTTATTGACTTGTGCAAAGCAAGAAAGAGAGTAACCTTTGGGTAATACTGATCCACGTGTCTGCGCTGAAGCAGAAAATAAGTTTGATCTCCTCCCAGCACATCTTTATTTATGATATTACACATCTTGACAGAATTTGGCAGATAAAATAATCTGTTGCCTCTCATTTCAATTAGCTTCAGGTTCCAACTGCTGGATCTGGTTATTATTTTGTCTATGCAAAGAGCATGCTACTATCAGATGGCTTCTCACTACACAGGTACTTCCACTCTGTGTTGAAGTCAATTATAAACCTTCTGGTAAACATTTTCAAGCAATTGGCTTTTTGTGGCATGCTTTCTTTTTCTTGTTTTTCAAACCACAAGACATTTTTGTAGCTCTTCTGCAAACCTCTCACATTCTTTCCACATCCTCCTTTAGTCTTGACACCTGATTAGGATGTCCAGAAATAGTTTTGCTTAGCCCAGAGATAACCCCATCTCATGGTCTCACTGCATATTCCATAAAAAATAACACATTTAGCAGCTGCACTGCACTGAGAGCTCCTGTGCAGCTGGATGATCCCAGCACCCACAATTCCAGAGACCTTTTCGGAGGCCCTGCTCTCTGAGAGAGAGTGGCTTGTTCCATGGGGATGACTGAGGCTGTTCCCAGTTGTGTACCTTGGCTCCGGCTCCACTGAAATCTGTATTGTTTGAGAATGCCAAAGGATGGCTTTGTAAGCTGCGAGCGACCCATCCCACTACACATGGCTACACTGAATCTCTTTTTATCCTGAAACTTCATCAGTCATCTTCCAAATCACTCACAAATGACGTGAGCCAAAAGGTACTCTGTGCAGCTGCACTGGAAACCAACCCATATTTAATGATAATTTCCAAATAGTAAACAAGACAAAGCTAGTTTCTAATAAATTTAAGTATTCTCTATTTATTTAGTATACTCTTAATGTTTTAATCTGAATGTTGTGCAGTAGTAAGTTAAATACCACGCAGATATCTGAACAGATTACAGCAAAATGGCCCCTGTGCAAACTAAGCTTGTAAATAAATAAGAAATATCAAGCTCATCTGGGAAGCCATTGCCTATAATGTTTTGACACCCACAACAAACCATTTACAGACATCCCCACGAAGACCGGTGAGAGCTTGCACAAGGTCCTAGCAGATTTCAAATGTGTTTGTGGGCACAGAGAGAACTGATGTCTCATGTCACCAGCACAACATCACTAGAACATAAATACTTGTTACTCCAGCACTTAACGCCTCTTCTGGGACTGCAGAATCCTTCCTCTATGTCACACACTGTTCTGTGTCACACCACAGTACAGATATAAAATGCACTGAAGTGATGATCTGCCTGGAGGGCAAAAGCCCAGATAAACAAAAATCACCAGCAGAGAAAAGAAGGAGAACAGAAGTAGTGGTGTTCACTTTGAGACATTCACCCAGCGCTGTGTTTGGGACTTGACTCTCACACCCTTCATTTCAAGTAACTGTGCCTTGAAATTTGCTGCTAACAGAAATTTGGATGGCATCTGCAGTAAGGAAGGCTGGTACATTACATGGGAAATGCTGAATGACCTTGAGGGCTGGTGTAGTAGAAACAGGAAAAAGTTCAAAAGTACAGTGTCAGGGCATGTACCTGAGGAGTAATAAACAAAACCTCTGCTGTAAATTGGGAGAACATCAGTAGGAAAGTACAAAGGTGAAGAAAGGTCTGCATGTCTTATCCAACTGCAGGATGACTGTGGGTCTCCAATGTTACGCAGCATGAAAAAAGCAAATACATCTACAAAATACTTTAGGAATTACCAGCAGGGGAAGGAAATCATCACACCATTTATATGAGGCATTGATTAGACTTTGTCAGGCAATAGTCCTTCTTATCCACATTTGAGAAAGGCAAGTACAAACAGGAACAGGTGGCAAAAGGGGCTGCGGGATTGTTCCTACAGAGAGAAGTCTACAAGAAAGTATATATAGAATGGGAAAAGGAAAACAGAGAATGCTCTTCATAGGTACAGCAAAGAAAGAGTATAAGTTTAGAACAAACTAAAGGTTACATTCAGCTGAAGAATAACTGATGAGTAATAACTATAGATTATAACTCTCGGCTCATGTATCTCTCACAGTTTCTAGGTATCAGTGTCTCACTGCGAAATAGGATAGTGGTGGGAATAACATCCACATAATCTTCAGATTTTTATTACTGAGCTTACTAAGTGACAGTGTTATTTCCAACAAGGGAGTACTGTATTAAAAAACTCAGATTACCCTTTCTACTACCATGAGTTACAGACACTCCAGACAAGTTTTGTGATGGAAGTTAAATGTAACTATGGCTGGGTGATCCTTGATATGCACCAGAAGGAGCTCAGAATGAAAGCAAGTCCAGATCAAGTAAAACAATGCTGAAAACACATTTTCGGTGACTTAGAAAAGGAGGGACATGTGGAAAGAGGGAACATGAAAACAGCAAAAAAATGCATTTCTTCAAACACCACCATGCTTACCTCCCATGAGGAAGAGAAGCCCTGCCACATACTGCATAAGGCCTCGATCCCAACAGCACCCCAGCACGCCGATAATCCATCCAAAGAGAATGATGGCCACAGCCATGCCCATGAAGCCAGCTGTCATCCTGCGCAGATCTGCAGGGGGGAAATCAGAAAAACAACATGAGTGGCAACAGTGATAAATCAGCATCATCAGGGGTTCATAGCAGACTTAATCCAAAATGCTACTGATCTGCAAGGACTGACTTCAGTGTGTGTTAGTATGGGACGATTTAAGTAAGGATGATTCAGAGCGAGGACAAACTGTAAATTAAGTCACTGGGGAGAGAGAGAGCAGGTGACTGTTTTACCACACAATGAAGTACAGTGCTGATGCACTCAAGTGACTTGTGACGGCTTGCTCAGGAGCTAGAAGTTGTAAAATGGCCTCAGTGCAATGCTGTGCCTGATAACTCCAGTCTTTGGGCACCAGCACAACCCCTGTTCACATCTTGCCTTCTCCTCTCTGTCCCTTGCTCCCCGGCATCCAAAGGATGTCCCTGCTCCAAGTGATCAGCAAACAGTTCCTGTGCTTTGCACCAGCAGAGATGTGACAGAGGATTCACCTCAATTGTGACCCCCTGTGTGATTTTGGGCAAGTCACTGAGCCCCTGTGGGCCACAGCTTCCACGTGCAAGTTGGGCCATGGCGTGCAGTGGTGGCAGGAGTGAAACGTGGTACCTCCAGAACAGCGAGGCACACCCGTACTCTGGTGTCAGACAGCACTGGCTGCACTGCAGATACCCGGCTGGGACAGAGGACACATCTTTGTCCTCTGCTGTGCCTAGATGGTGCCTTGCCAGATGATTTTTGGTGAGGACATTTTGACTGATGCAGGGAGCAGTATGAGTAGGAGGGCAGGGCACTGGAGCAAAACATTTTTGCTCTTCAAGTGCGGACTGAGTACATCTGATGTGGGTGACGGGTTGATCTGCATTTATTTCATAAATAAAGGAAAAGGGTCCCAAAGTTCTAATGAAAGGAATCCTTAAATAAAGACCTGGTTATGTTGCATATTTGCCTTCTGCAAAAAGGATGGGACTATGGGACTGCTGGGAACCCTCTTCCTGCGTGTGCTGGGAAAAAAATTCTTCCAAGTTGGTTTGGATGTGAAATCTGGGCAGTGAGACCATGTGGCAACTGAAAGAGCAAGGACAATGTGATCTAAAGAGCATCTTCACACCCTCAGATAATCAAGCAGATGGGGGCATCTTCAGTAACATTTGATTATTCCCTATCCCCCCTTCATGCATGCATAAAAAGTTTAAGTACTGATATGTCAAGAGTATATATACAGAGAAAATGCCAGCCAAGTCAACTCTCTAAACATTTGTTTCCTTCTTGAAAGCTTTTTTTTTTTGTACAGCAAAGATTTTACCTTTTTTTTTTTTTTTTTTCCCAAGAAACAAAATGCTTATGACAGAGGAGAAAGATTTGAAAGCTGTGCATCATCCACCAGTCTTTATGGCAGCTTTTCTCCTTGTCTGGCCTTTGACTATGTCTCAGTTTCTGTTGTTTTTATGCTTTTCCCACAGTGGATAAAAGGACCAGCAATACCCACAGTGCAGATTCAATGAATTCTATGAAGAGTGATAAATTACCATCATCAGAGATTTATAAAACTTCAAATCCAAAATGCTAAGTGTCCACAAAGTCTATCAGTATGCTGGTACAGAATGACTTGAAGGCAGTTTTCTCAGGTCTGTGTTCATTAAAGCATCTTATATACAAGATCAAGTTGCAGAATGCAACTTGAAGCTATAACTTCTTCCTGTAGATTGTCACTGATTTTCCAAGGAGTCTCTCTGATAATATAAAGATAACCAGGTCTTCAGTCCACCAGTCACCCTTTTAACAAGATACACATCTTAAAATAAGTACTTTTATCTTTGGTTTTGTGACTGCCCCACCACATTTGAGTATGTTCAAGGAGCTCTAGTACAGGAAAAAAAAAAAGCATTTCCTGCAGAAACTTGTACTTCCCCCAGGCAATGTCTCTGCTCCTTGGGAATTTCTCAGAGTGCTTTCTAAAACAAGCAGTGTTAGTAAGCATCTTTGATGCCCAAGTGTCTTCCTACTTGTTCGGTCCATGAGGACCTGGGCTCAATTTGAAAATGAAAACATAAAATCTTTACTGTTTCCTATATCATCTTCCATAACAGCACAGCATGTCTCTCCAAGGTGCTGCACAGCTCTTTGTGTCAGCCCTACAAACCCCTTGCAATTTAGCTTGTGACTGCTGACTCCAAGTTACACCATTTGCCTGTCCTAATGGAAACATACCCTAACAACCTGCTTCTAATGAGCTCAGCTTAAATAGCTTTATTCAGCTAAAGATGTCCAGAACCTCTCAGATCTACCCCAATGCCTGGCTGACAGACCCAGTTTTCATGGGCCCCAGAGTGGATCACATCATCCCCACATCATGGATGCCAAATTTGGGAATGGTGTTTATCCTGCTAAATTCTGTGTGAATTTTGCCATTAAACAGAAGACTTAAAGGAGCAGGACCAAGATTTCTAGGCCAAATTTTCACATTTGTTTTCCTCAACCTCTTTTGCTGATGGAGCCTGAACTTCCCTTTCTAACACAGCAAAATCCAAATTTAACTTCTTTACAAACTCTTAGTTCTTACAAGTTCAGTGAGCTTAGTTTAAGATTGCCGTGCTTAGGTCAGTTGCAAATCTGCTCCTCACAAGTCCATCCACTAGGGATTATCTGAAACAAATAAAATATAATCTTTCTTTTCTATTTAAAGATATTTGGCTTTTGTCCTGCCATAACGTTCCCTGAGGGGAGCCCTTGCAAACGGCAGTGCTGGGAAAGGGGGTTGTAAAGTTGGTTCCAATAACAGCCTGCACTTGTCCAACAGCATCTTCCTGGTGCTCCTCACCTGTCAGTGCCCACATGAAACTGAGGTCAGTGCTGGGATCAAGTCTATTCAAAGGGATTCTTTTGTGGAAAAGTACTTAATGGATGTAAGCGAGTCATCCCCCCAGGCTATTCAGAGGAGAAGGAGCCTATATTCCCTAGACTCAATCCCTATTAATGGGGTTGTTTATGATTACTGCTTTGTTGGTGTGGTGCTTGACATGGAAAGGACAGAAGAAAAGCAAAGATTTGCATTGTGTACTCGAGGCAATATCTAAATTCGTTCTGCTAATTGAGGATGGAGGGATGACATATAAATAAACAATAGCTCATCAGTACAAATTGATGGGGTTTTGTCTGAGTTTGATTGGCACTGATAAGTGAAGGTAGAAAGGGTCATGTAACACCACTTTATGACGTTTGAGCACATTCTGGGTTCGGTTTGTTTTTCTAAAATTGCTTTTATTTATTTTTAGACTATGAAATTAATAGTTCTCTACATTCTTTCTCTTTTTGAAAACCTCTCTGAGTAATAGGATCTCAGGGTCACGGCATGACAGCACCAATCAACTGAAGGAGTGACTGTGCCAGCAAAATGCATTGTTGAATCTTTTACAGCCAAATGGGAGCTGCAGCAGCAAACAGCTTTATCTCAGGGCATTCATGTGCATGGCTTAGCTGGTCCTGCAGCTGATCCCCTCCTGGGTACCCACCCCAAGTCCTCACGCTGTAACAAAGTGCACAGTTTGCAGGGACACTGAATTCTCCTCCTACACCACCTAGCAAACCAAACCTTTAGAAATGTAGCTACAAGGTGAAAGTGAGGAATGCATTATATTACTTATTCCATAACCCATAACACAGAAGTTAATTTTTAATGCTTTGCCTATATGACTACTAGTTTCAATGATTTACTATGTGGACATAGATACCAACATCACTTGTGGGTGAAAATACAATATTATCTTTCAGTTCTTTAGAAACACTTTCTTCATCCCTTTTTCTTTTTAATGTTGACTAAAAGCCATGAGTGAATATCTTCTCTTTGGGAGACTTTTCATATCTAGCACTCCACAGGTGCTGCTGCATTTAAAAGGCAGGGAGCTCAGTCCTGACTCGAAAGCAATGTGGATCATCAAGCAAGGAATACAGGTATCGTGTTCCTGTAGGCTGGGAACAACAAACTTCTTGACTGATAACATTTGAGAAGGGACAAAGAATGGAGTAATCAAGGTCCCAAGATGGATGCTGAAATGATAAATTTGAAAGCCACAAGCTTTGTGAATCATGATGAAAAGAGAAACATTAGCATTTTAGACAATGTTCTTAAAATACAGATTCTCATAAACCAACATACATTTCCTAAAAGCATTTTAGTTTTCTTAACTCTGTAGGTTTCCTGAAGATAAAGAAAGGCAGAAAAGCTGATTAAGAGTAATTTATTTTCAAGCAACAAGTGATGGAAAGTTCTCACTGTCAGTTTGCAAATGCCCCTGCCCTTCCTTTCACCCTGATATCTATCCATCTGTATCTGTTATGAGCAATGAAGTAATTCATGCTGGTTATTGCATTGTGGAAGAAGTTTCACACCCCAGCAGCTGCAAACATAAGATGTTCTGATTCAGCTTTGGTTTTTAAAAATTTCAATATGCCTTTTTGACTTCTGATGTTCCATTCTCTTTCTTGAAATTGCAAGTCATCTTTCTAAAGCAAGGGTTCAGTCTTCCTGTTGATATCTACCTTCCTTTCCACAAAATTTAACAATACCTCCAAAAAACTAGAGATTGCTTTCCTCACAACACATACAGGAAGGACTGTGTGAGACTCTCTTCTGAAAGATGAGGAAACCAAGTCAAGAATAGTCAACATGCCCTTAGCAACGTGAAAAGTTTGTGGAGAGTGTACAATTAAATCTGTATTAGCAGGATTTCTGGACAGCCCTTGAACCACACAGCACTGCTTTTGCTTTCAGAACTGCTTGTTCTCAAGTGTTTGGGAGCAAATAAAGCTACAGTGCTCGTTATCAGACCCTCAGAAAGTGCAGTATTGCTGCAAATAGTATTTCAAATAGTCCAACCTACATGTCCTTCCTTCCTTCCTTCTCTCAAGAGAGGAAGATCTGCAGGGACTAAGCATCTTGAAGTCTATATCAAGAGTATCTAAAACAGCTTAGAAGACATTTTGGGTATAATATAGTTCTTTCCTCAGGTGTTCCAACAAACGGGAAAACCAAAAAGGAAATCACAAATGGATTTCTGTGCCCATCTAGGAACAGCTGTCAGGATATAGTAACGTCACAAGTAGAAATAGACTGGGATGGTGTAATTCTTTAGCATAATCTTCATTGCAGGTCACTGTGATCTATACCCTCCTGTACTAAATTCCCTCTGATTTGTCTTTACCATGGATTGGAGAACATTTGTACTTGAAAAGAGTCAAAATCATTCCTTTATCTTCCTTTTCCAAACAAATGTATGTATTGGAAATTGTTCAAGAACTGCACACAGTCCTAGAGCACAATTTACCAGATTTCACTGAGCTTTGTTTAAATTACTTCTCTTATAAAGAATTAGCAGCACAGAAATATCTTTCTCTGACAAAATCCCTTCTCTTATCTCACCCTGAAACTTCAAGGGGGGGAAGGATAGGATTGGACAGACATGTCTTTTATTGAATGCCAGCCCTAGCAGCTCCCAGGTACAATGAACAAGTGAGTGTTAATGCAGGTGGTTTTGAGTGGCATCTTCTGGCTCTCACTATTCTCTCTGCAGAGCTTAAAACTGTGTTTTGGATGAGATTGGCAAATAGAGGGTGAGGGTTTTAATCTTTTCTTTGCGCTTCAGGTATGAAGAGATAAGAAAAGAAATATGTATTAGCCTACCTGAGACTCTGTTAAAATCTCTGAGTGCCTTTCCCTGAATCATGTGGTAACCCAGTCCTCAGTTTAAAGATCTCTAATGCAATCTCAATGAGTACAACCCACTTCAGCCAAAGTAACAGTAGATTACATTTACATGTAAATATCTGCACCAGAGAGACTCAGAAATACGCATGACACAAACATACACTAAAACACAACTCTCTCAAAGCTGAGAGAAAGAACAGCAGAAGACCCTCACACAAAGGGAAAGGAGCTCTGTCAGGGATGAAGTGAGCCGTCATATCTCAATGGCCTTTATAAGACACATGCATAACTTCTCCTAAATCACAAAATCCCATCCCTTTCTGTTGACTAGAGATTGTTATTTGTGCGATAAGTTGTTAAGTGATTGCCAGCAATGTCTGAACCAACCTATATGGAAAAGCTGACAGGAAGCTTTGCAAGCTGGCTGTGCTCTGTGCTAGTTAACATGTCTCTCAGCATGAGGTGTATGGAGAGTGGGCATCATGAGATTGATTTATTCTTGTCAGGACAGGCCGCCTATATGGATTTTCTCCATCAGAGCTCTTAAGTGTCCTTACACTTATTTAAAACAGAAACAATCACAAAAGGAAGGTGCCAGCTACGCACTGCTGGCACTTCAGTCTGCCCTCCTTCATAAGAAACCCCACAATTTCAGAGTCAGGTGAATAGTTCATCAAGAGAGGAATAAAGTAATCTTCTACAAAGGCTGACACCTTTAGAGGTTTATGCTGGCAAACACCAAACCCCACATGACACTGTAATTTTTTAACTCTGGTGAACAGTCATAAAGCACCAGAGAAAAGGGGATCTCCCAGACCAGGTCACATACTGGTGTTCCTGTCTGAAAGCAATTCCCCCACTATTTCGGGAAAATTACAGGGGCCTAAGAAATTCTGCAGTGGCTGAAAGCACTACTATCTGAAATCAGATAACAAGTTCTGATTTTATTCTTGCCTTTTCCTCATGTAGAGCAGTGAAGAGGCAGAAGAAAACTCCTAGATGGTAAGGGAGGGATGTAAGGAGGCACTAGGGAAGGAAGAAAACAAGGCTTGTTTAAGTACAGGGCAGAAAAGGGTGAGAAAAAGTGTCTCATGAGGGTGAAAGGATGGATTTGTCTTCAAGAGACTTTATGACATGGATATTAGAGAGTTCAATGCATAAAGGGGACACTTGTACAGCAGGAATTTAACAGGAATATCTGTTAGGAATACCTGAAGCAGTTCCACTGTAGAAGGCACAAGACTTATGTCCTGGGAGAAATATGGCTGTGAACACCATCCCATAGGAGGGTTCAGCCTTTTGCTCAAATCCTACTTTCCCTTACACTCAAAAAGAAGCTTTGGCCAGAGAAGAAAAAGATCTATTTTGGTATTTGTTGTGCTGCTACTCAGCTCTGAGTGACAGCAGGGTAGGAAGAAAAGAAAAGCTTTACCCTTACAGCCCCTGATCTAGTGGGCCAGAGTAGCTGAGCCTACACCAAGGCATCATTCACTCTGCTCTGTCATACACTATTCTACCTTACCTGCTCCACACCATTCCCTCTCCTCCTCTGGTTCTGCTGAGGAGATTTTGTTGGAACATACCTGAAGCTGATAATTTATATTTCTTCAGTGATGTTCAAGAGCTGATCTTAGAGAGTCTTTCTTTCTCCAGATTTATTATCCATGATTTTGGCACTGCAATATATCATCATCCAGGAATATTTCCAAGCTTTAGTCCCAGCGGAGTACAGATTTACCAAGTCAACCATTTCATCCCTCTTTTCCCTCTCTCCTCAGAAACAGGGAAGTCCGAGGCACCTGCAATTTTGGCTGCTCTTCTTCATATTGATAACTTCAATCCTTCCTGCTCCTGCTAGGTGAGGCCACACAAAGCAAACATTTCTTAGGTGTGACCAAACTTTTCATTACACAGCTTCTATGGATTATGCAGGTCTTGAAAAATCTGAAGCATTTGAAATAAAATGGCTTCTGCACAATTTCAGTGAGGACTTCGGGATTTTATTACATTAAAGCTGTGCTTTTTTAATTTTTCTTCCTTCCTGTGCTTTTGAAAAAACTCAGGTAACAAACACTTCTTTATGCTGGTTATCTCTTATTGAAAGTGACCTCTACCTGGAGCCACCAAAGCACAGGTGTGATCTTGATGGGGAGGAAGGACAGCATAGTCCCATCAGCATCACATTAGCCTGACCAGAGGGATCCTTTCTGGAGCGTGTGAGGTGCATCCCCCTGTAACCAACACCTCCAGCCCTGGTGGTAGTGGGAGAGGCCAGCTGGAAAACCCATTTCTAAATGGAAGTTTCCCTGCATTCTCCAATGGCCTGGAAGAAATCTGTGATGGGCTCTGGGTTCAGGGCAAAGGTGATTCCCTTCACTGTAAAGGGCTTTCAGTGCTGGTGAGAAGTGCTGCTCTGACACCACGAAGACTGATCACGCCATTCCTGCCCCCCAAGGTACAATGCACAGGAGGTACAAAGCAGAGCAGGGCACCTGGGCCAGCTTCACCCCTCAGCCCTGCGCCAGGCTGTTACCTAGAGGTGCCTTGTGGGCAAGGAACTGACTGTCAGTGAAGAGCCCAGCGAGCTCTGCTTTCCCTGAAATCAGTGGGAGGGTTGGGTGCTCCAAAGCTTTCCTCTGAAAATCAGATTTCTCCTGTCTCCTAGGGGGCCATGGGAGCCAGTTTACCACTTTTTCTTCATAGGCATTAAGGTAATAATGACGTACAGTAACATTTGTATGAAAATAAGCTGGACAAAAAAAAAGCCCTAGAACCTATTCTATATATTAGTTACTTTATTATTTAGTTTACATAATTGCCCTTCTGCTGTGAGCAGACTCTGCCCTGTTACAGTCTGCTTTTTATATGCTGGTCACCATCACAGTATCTACATATCCACTAATCACATGGAATTTTATTAAGATTTAATCTTCAGTTATTAGCTCTTGAACCTTTTCTTGCAAAGGTGGATAAGGCTCACCAGGGCCAGAAAGAAGCAGAAGAAAACCCAGAACCACTTTTTTCTTTCCTTTTTCTTTCAGTGAGGAAAGAAAAGTGGACAAAAAAAAGATTTATAATTGAAGAGAGTTATGAGAAAAATTAAAGAAAAGCTTAAAGATGACAGATGGAGTGTGACAAAGCAAAAAACACAGTTGTATGTAGAACTCCAGTATCAGACAGTGTTAAGAGTCTTTTGTAAAAAGCAGATTTACTCTGAGCTTCTCCCAAAGATAAATGAAGTTGGAGACGTGCAGCAGTGGAGCAGAGGAGGAGCAGGAGGGATAATACAGAAAGAGAGAGACTTGGTAACAGCACCTTTGTTTTATCTTCTTCCCTCTGCATTTGACTTCCCTCCACTGCTGCCTGTCCCAGCACCAAAGCCTTGCTCACAATCAGAAGCAACTATTACGTTAAATGTTTTTCTTCCTTTTCATCCCCTGCCCCAACCACTGCACGAGTCTGAGCATAATCCCAGCACAAAGCATTCAGAGCAGCACGTTTGATAAATGGCCTGCGTGAAAAAGGCTGGAGGTGGAGGGATGGTATCTCGGCTTTATCATTGCCCCAGCACTCTGCTCAAACATACTCATTCCACAGATCCCAGCATTAAACATTTTCATTCAGAAACTCTGAATGATGTATTCTTGTTTTTAAAAAGACTATTTAATGCAAGTGAGGCTGAGCTGAGGTGTAGGAAGAAAGGAAGGAGGACGGAGGAGAAAGAGGGAAGAAGTAGAGAAAGACAGAGCTGTGAAAAAACACTATCCCTTATGGAGAAATTTTGATTTTGAAGTTTACTCTTCTATTAACATTTAAATTGAAAGGCGTTTCTTCCAACCTCCACATATGAAACCAGAAAATCTGCATTTAAATAGATACCATTTAAATGTAGGGAAAAATATATATCAGCATTGAATGCTTTCCCATTTGTCTGAAAAGAACTTCTCTTATAGATGATTATTAATTTTTTTCTTTGTGTGTGCTAAAAAGAGAAATTGGAAGTACATTAAAATTCTGCTTGGCATAAGGGAGAGGTGGGGGATGGTTGCTAGATTGACCAAACCCCTGATTCTGAGCTCAGATCTTCTCCAGGAGGGGCTGCTGGAGCCTGCAGGAGGCAGTCCAGCCTGCTGCCAGGGTCAGGACCAAGAGAGGGCTCTCCTGCCTGGTCCTGGAGAGATCCCACCCCTGTGAGCATGGGGCTCCAGCTCCCACTGCAATGCCCATCTCGCTGCGGCTGTCACCAGGTCCCCATTCCCAGCTGGAGAATCAAACTTGCTGCAGTCTTGTTAGACACCTCTGTGGCTTCAGGACACCATCTAGACACACAATTCCTCAAAAACCACAGAAAGTCAGGCTTTCTGTGCCTCAGTTCTCATAAACTGGAAAAATCTCACCTCACTAGGCCATTTTGAGGATTAATATATTAAAGACTGACAGCTAGGTTCTCTGCAGTGGTAGCCCCAGAAGCCCTAAAAAGGCCTTGGACAGATGAAAACTGCAGTATGGGAATTTTTCGGTGGTGATTTGGAATTCATTCTGATTAAAACCAAGAAAAACATAGAGATGTAAATAAGGAAATCAGTAGCTTTCACCTAAAAATAGGCATCTATGAACTTGGGGAGAGCAACTGGAAATCATGACTCTTATGGGGCCAAGCTGGTATCATGGAACAAAAAACCCACAAACACCCACTTGGACACTGGGTTTCCATCAGACCCAATTTTTGCAGCATGATGTCATCTCTAGTCACCGGATTGGTGAAAATAAACATCTGTTGTCACTCAACACTCAAATGAATTTGGCTGACTTGCCCTCATTGCCTCTCCATCTCCCTCTCCCAGCTTGCTGGAATCTCACAAACAACCTTACTCTTCATGGGGTCTCCAGCTGATTTTTCTCCTATGCAGATGGGAACAACTTTCTGAAAATATATATGTGAGAAGAAGAAATGTTTAGTAGAAAAAGCAGGTGCCTGGAAAACGGATTCCCATTTGTCCTTCCCTGCCCCTCTCCAAAACCCAATCATTTCTGTGTTAATAAGCTCGCTGTCTATAATGTGGCACTAACCTTTCACAATTGATGCCAGTGACATTTTGACAGTTCCACATATGGGCCTGCCAAAAGCAGAAGGAAAATAAATTTGCAATTTGGTAAAAAGCTGGGTGAGCAGCCAAAGCAGCTTGGGGGAAGGAGAAGAAAACTGCTAAAGAGCCAAACAAAAGCCCACTGCACAGATGTTACACACAGCAAAAAGGAAAAACACATCCACAGCTGGAGTACCCCAGCAAATATGTGCTTGGAAAAAAGGCCTTCGGCACCTATTAAGCCCAGTCTAGCTTGAGATGACTCCCAATAAATTCTTCTCATATGGCAAATTTAGAAGTCTTTCCTAGCAGAAGGGAAATGGGACACAGCCTTCAATCTGCACAAACTATCTGGTTAACATCAGATATCACAGGACTCAGCAGTTGCTCTAAAAAGGAATCTTCAATATTTCTACCAATGTGATCAGCTGCAGGGAAACAACTATTTTTAACACTGTTTTGTGGGGTGTCTTTGAATTTACTTTTCAAAGTACCACTGCACAAAACATCACTGACAGTCCATAGATTGGCTCAGCTATTCAGTGCCTGTATCACACCCCATCTTCTTCAAATTACATATCTTGAATCTCACAATACTTGGCTAAAAAAATAACTGCCAGAAGGAGTTCCAGTCGTCATGTGACAAGATGAAGAAAAGAAGAATGTTGCAGTTAGCAGATTGCTCAGGTGGTTAATTAACCCCCAGTTTGGAGAGGCAATCTCTTCTTTCAGCTGAATAGGTCCAGTTTCTGCAGTGCCTTGATAGGGGGGGAGGTAAGTGGTGCTGTGATCAGTCCCCTTCCTTCCCTTCCTTCTGATTCCCATTTCAGCAACACTGAAATACCTTTTCTCCTGAAATTAAAGGACTGGCTTTCATGATGGGGTACTGATGCCTTGGAGGAAAATGTGAAGGTGTGTTTGCTGTATTTGTGTATGCAAACGGTTATGTCCTGTAATGGTATAGCTGATGTACACGGCTAACCAGAGATGCAAAATTACTACTAAAGCATGATGGTTTATTGTATTTTTTAGGAAAATGTGGGTCTTCTTGGAACACCAGACAGAGAGGCATCACAAGGGTCTGGACAAGCATACTGCAAACTTGCAGCTGAGAGGAAATGGAGCATGCTCTTTCCGTATTCAGAAACACAGAGCCAAACGTGGAGCCCAAAGGAGCTCTAACAAACCCTGAAATGTTCCTTAAACAAGGGCAGTGGGATCCACTGGCCGGCAGCTGCTGGTGGAGGTGGGCTGACACTGAAACCACAACTTCACTTCAGAAAGCCGAGTCTTGGCACAGGCTGAGGACAGTAAGCCTGATGAAAATATCAGATACACTCTTTCCAAAACATTCTCCCTGAAGCATTTTTGTGTTGAAGAAATAACTGCAGGGCAGCTGCTGGATCACTGTATTAACCATGCTCATGGGGAGCGTGAACTCTAAGACCTTTTCAAAGCAATGTCACTTGATAGGCAGGGGACTGTGGCCAAGGCTGGACCACACATGGGTGCTCGATGTGACTGCAGGATACAGGTGACTGCTCCCAGCGTGACATTTCTGTGGGGTTACAGCTGATGGAATTGGGAGGATGATGGAGGTCAGAAGTGCAGAGTGTCCAGCAGTTGTGACAGTGAGCTGTATTTCACTATGGTGAGCTTGATTTGAAGCCATTTACCTGTCAGACTTCAGGAAAAAGCATGGAGCTGCTTCCAAAGCCAGTATACATAGCTCTGACTGATTCTGGCAACACATTCCTTCATCTAAAACAGCTAGTAGGACCCAACTTGGCATGTGAGACTATCTGGCCTCATCAAATAAAAAAAAAAACAAAGTGGGAACTTAGTCATTATTTGGCCACAGCACTGCAGCAGGTTGGGTTTCACACATGGCATGGGACAGAGTGAGCCCTTACCTTGTTCTAGCAATGCCACTGACACAGAACAGCCTGTAAGTGCTTAGTCAAAGCCATCTCCTCAAGTCAGCTTGTTTTCAGTTTTGCAGAGGGCCTCCTTGTCCCAGCACCCAGTTCCCATTCCCCAGAGGGCTTAATTTCCTTCCCTGACTTCCCATGCTGCTATTCACACTTTCTCAGGGAAGATCCGTCCTTGCACAGGCTTCCCTGATGGCAGCAGCAGTGGAAGCACTGGTTAGCAGCAGATTTTTCCTCAGCTCGTATCAGCACTCCTGCTGCTGATACAATTTCACAAGCCCACACCAAACTGGGGCAACACTTGGAGATTTTCTGAGAAATGAGCTCATGCTAATGGAAATTGTCCAGTCTAAACAGCCTCCATGCACTGACTGACAGGGCAGGAGATTGAACAGTCTTGGAGCTGTATGTGGTCTCACAGGAAAGCACCCCTTGATCTTTGCTGAGGAGAGCAGTGAGTGCTGCTGATGCTGCAGAGTCCTGAGGGCACACTCTCAGTCTGACACTGTGGTGTGAGGCCGTGGGACACGACTTGAGGTCTCTGAGGGGACTGACATTTGCACAGCAAACAGAATGGTAGGGCCCAAATTCCTGAGGATACCAGTGTATATTCTAGCAAATTATCTAAGGTCACCTAAGCCCAACAGACAATTCCCCCACAACACCAGCAACAGACCCTGGTGGCGTTCCTTCATACCATGCATTTTTCAACTATCATCCCAAATGGTGGATTATTGTTATTGTCATACACTTAACACTCCTGAAACTAAAAGACCCTGTGCACCTCTGTCTCTGAAGTCTGCAGAATGCACAACAACGTGAGGACAAATGTGACCATCCCCCACCTACCTCATCAATCAGCCAGAAGCTGATGATGTGTTTGGAGACAGGCAAGAAGAGAGACAAGGAAAGCAGAGACAGTTATAAATGTTTTGCCACCTGAATGTGACATTAATGTATGTATGCAGTGTGTTCAAAACATTAGGTATTTGTGCACAACCCTAATAAATGCCATATTTGACAGCAGTTTCACAAAACCACTCAGTGAGCTAGAAGAACATGCCATGAGACAGAGTTTCTAGTTTTACTGTGGAGAAAAAGAAATATCCCTGTATTAGTTAGATCCTTGACTTAGTGGAAATCTAGAGCAATTCCAATAAGCTCCATACAAAGTTGAATTAATCAAAAGCATATTGAAATGACCAGATAAGTGATAAAAGCATGCTCCATAAAACACATTTCATTTCTGCTCCTCAGAAGAGAGCCTTAGTAAGCTTCTGAGTTAGAAAGACCAATGTAGGATGTTCCGCATTGCAACATCTCCTTTTTCTGGGGAGGGAGGCGCAGTTACCCTGTTTCTTTCACAGGATAACGATCTGGTGGTTGCACCCTAAAGTCAGAAATTCAGCATACTACATGATTTGCCTCATGAGTTCACCTTAAAGGCCAAGTCTGTGATACTGATGTAGATCAGAGATGTTTTTAACACAAATTGGAAGTTGACTGGAGAATTACCCTGGCAATTTCCTCCCACTGCCCAGAGGCTGTGGTGCTGCCTGTGGACATGTGGGCTGACTGGGTGCTGTCCTCTCTGAGGGACAGCCTGATGCCTCCTTGTCAGCAGAGCAGTGACATGTGGCTGTGCAGTCATCTGCTTGATTCTGCCTTTCTGCTGTTTTTGAGATATTACAAAAGAAGGGAAGTAAGTATCACCTAAAAATGTTTATATACTCCGTATAAAAAATCCAAAAGGTCTCATATGGACATTTTCTTATAATAAAGCTTCTGACTTTTCATTTCAAACTGCCTTTTTAAAATTGCACTTACATTTAAAAGAAAAAAGATTCAAAAGTGTTAAGACAAACAAAGCACCTCAATCCAGCCAAAACTCTACTGGCTGCTCCAAAATAAACTGTTGTTCATTTTGCTGAAAAACTTTTAAAAGCCACCTGCAGCCCTGCCACCATGCTGTTTTATTCACTTTGCCTTTCCAGCCAGAAAGCTCTTTTATTTCAATAGCCCTGTCCATCAGTGCAGCACCTGAGCAGTGGCAGAGGGCTAATAATATCCCTGGCAAGAAGGAGAAAGCTAAACTGGGAAGCCAAGCTTTGACAGCAGTGGTAAAACCAGAATTGATTCTCAAATATTTTGTTTTTGAGACGACATATGGTTCCATTTTTGTGCCTCCACACGAGTGACTCAATTGATTTGGGATCTGAAATCCTTGTAGCACATTTTCTCACTTTTAAGAAGCGTCTTGGTTCATCTGCTTTGGCTGGTTTGCTCCCTTCCTAATGGGTCTCCCTAGATCTGATACAGCATTTGAAGCTATGGTGGGTACATATGTGAAGGAGGGGGAACAAATGGAGGGAAGGGCCCACTGTGCATTGCTAAGAGTCACACATTTCCAAAAAGCTGTGGTTAGGAGATGGCTAATTCACTTAACCTCTTTGATCTCATCATGCAGTATGAGATGCTGAGAGGGAAAGAAAAGATTGCAGGCAGCTCTGCTATGTTTCCACATCAAAACACCTCAACCTGGAACAGAGCAGCAGACAGATATAGTAAACACACTTGTGAGAGATGGAAAAACAGCTTTTGATTGGGAAAGAAGAGCTTTCTTCCTCGTTGTGTAGTGCTCATGTATGTGCAGTAAGAAAAAAACCCCAGAAAACTCAAACTGTTTCAGGAAGCTGTGCACACTGTGGCCAGGATTCACTTCTACTGCTCTCCACCAAACTACAGGCAGGATTTATCTCCCTTTTCCCCTTGCTAATTAGCAGTACAGCACAAGGCAGACAGTTGTGCCTCAGACAACAATGACCTGCACATTGAAAGAGCCTATTCTGCCAAATGTTCAGGCACCAAAAGATGAGGTGCATTTTGTCAGGGTCCAGAACCCCATTCCCTTCTCCTTTAACTGAAACCTGTCTATCTAGAAAGCCAAGACACAAGTCCAATGCATGCCAATGTCTGTATTTTAAGAAAATATAACACCCTTCCCTCTACAGCTGCCATCTGCCCTTCCAGCCATCAACCCACCTTCCCTTCTATCTGTCCCTCTACCCCCATCTCTGGTGCAAATCCCTCTTTTTTTTAACCACCCCTTCTCTGCTTGTCTTAATTTTGCATTGTCTTTCACTTCTCCTTTCTTAACACACACCTCCCTTTCCTTCCTAACATCCCCCTATAATTTCCTCCCATCTCCTTTCTTCCTCTCACAAGGGTGACACATCTTAACACCCTCCCTGTGACTTTAAAGACGTGTGGAAAGCTGTAGTCAGGTATTAGATTCCTTATCAGGTCAAAAGAAAATACTAGGGAAGTCAGTGGACAGATGCAATGATTATGGCTTAGTGTGGACAAGAATGACACCAGTCTCTATGGTCCCAGATGGGATTTAAATTGTTGGTAAAATGCATCATCACTGATTTTCCACTTCCTCCCTTTGTGGAATCTCATCAGGGCTAAGGTAAGAGAGTTTTTGGACCTTATCTCTGCATTTCTTATCTCAATGCAGTTGCTTTCTCTTATATATGAAGTCAGCTATGAATATCCAGAATTTGTGCAGTTAGATATTGTCCTCCACAATTTTTATTGATAAATTACTGCTACTCTTAACTGTAACAGCACGTGATGCTTTGCTTAGCAATTTTTTTACTGTGCTTGCTTTTATCTTTATTTTTTTTAATCACACCTAGTAAGGCATAAGAAAGCCCAAGAGAATCCTACATTCTGATATTTCTAGTGGCTTGATGTCCTGAAGTATTAACTTTAGATCGCTCCTGGACATGTTCACTGTGTTCCTGTGGTGTCACCCACCCAAAGCACACTCGTGACTTTGGCTTTTCACCTTTGAGCAGTGTTTTTATCTAGGGCCCTACAGAGGAGCCTCTCACTCAACAAGGGGTGCAGAGGGCACTCAGCTGAGTCTCAGTGTCTCTGTGCAGGCTCCTTTCTTCCAGAGGCAGTGCTCCAGCCACAGGGAGCCACCCCCAAGGTGCTTTCCTGGGTCCTGGCATATCCTTGCCACTGGGATCTCCTCCTTCAGGAAAGGGACATCCTCGGTGCCAGCCAGTGCCTGCAGACCACTGTCCTGCTCTGTTCAATAAGCCACAAAGGAAACACAGCAACAGCTTGGGATCCTTTGTCTGCAAATCCAAGTGACCCAAGTCTGGCACGGCATCTAGACATCATTAACAACTTAGCTTAATTACATCCTAATTTCTTTACAAAGAGCCTATGAGCAAGATTTCAATTACTTTTAACTATATATAAGTTTAACGTGTCTCTATCATTCCATTAAGATGATCTGGGACAAGACAAAGATAAACATATTTGTTAACATTCTATAAAGTATGAGATTTTTAATTAATTTTAGAAAAAAAATTAATTATCAAGTTATTTATAAAGCTCATAAAATTCATTTTCTACTCACAGAATGTACTATCTGTACATTTGGGATAGGTTTGTTCTGCCTCTCAAACAAAACAGAGATTCTCAACCTCTTTTGATCTAATCTGGTTTTACCATGGAGCATAATCAGCAATTCTTATTAAAAAGAGCTTTGGAACCCTCAAATCAAAAACCCATCTAAGTGCAAAGTCCTATTAATGTTTTCAGTGCACATTTTTATTATCATGTGAAGAGCAAAATAAGCTTTAGCTCAGGCAGGAGCCTGTTTGACTGAACCAGAAACTCATCGTGCTGGGATTAACGGTGGGAAATACGCCATGCCCTTAAAATGAAACTCCTTTATAGTCAAGCTCTGCTCTGGCCCAAAGTCACTCCATTCCCAGGACAGAGTTTGAAGCTCTGCAGGCACATCATTAAGTAGACATTTTCAAGCAAAGAATTCCACATGATAAATCAGAAGATGCATCAGTCTGTGGAAGAGGAGGCGTCCCGAGTGTAGACTTTGGATTCATTTATTAAGAGGGCAGCCCAGCTTCGGAATTGCCAGGTCAGGGTTTGCTGGCCATCAAAGCTGCCCTGTTTGCTGGCTGTTAATTTTAAACATGACTGCATAAGCAGCCAACAGCCTCCCATGTGCCACTGCTGAGCCAGCAGCCAGGCTTCCTGGCCACAGAGCTGTCACTTGTAGAGATGCTCAGAGCCTGGGGGTGGCATCTCGAGGGCCCTACTCAGGCTCAGCCATTCCCCACATTTAGGGCAGCATCTGACTGCACCCACCTGCAAGTTTATGGGGACATTTCTCATTTTTTTAGTCCATCCCCTGCCCCCACAGATGATTTTGAAAAAGCCTGGGGGATTTGCTCCAGAGGAGCCAGCCCTCTCCCTCTGGCACACGGCAAACACCGCTGTACCACTGGGCTCGGTGCTTTGAGAAGCCCCTACCCTGAATGTCCTCCAGTCCTCCCCAGCCAGGCTCTGGGGTCAGGGGCTGGGTGCAGCCGTGCCAGCTGCCGTCCCTATAATCTGGGCCATTAGCAGGTTGCTGTGCAAGTTTCATCTCCCTGGAGAAGGTGTCAGGGC
This sequence comes from Bombycilla garrulus, assembly GCA_013400315.1. Classification (NCBI taxonomy): domain Eukaryota; kingdom Metazoa; phylum Chordata; class Aves; order Passeriformes; family Bombycillidae; genus Bombycilla; species Bombycilla garrulus. The sequence continues at coordinate 1,076,294 of VXBU01006628.1, read as the reverse complement.
ACTGCTTAGGGCAGACAGGAAATTAAAGAGGAGGACGGGAAAATGCGGATCACTGGTGGAAAAACACTGTCTGTTGAAACTCTCCCAGGAGCATTATTTCCTTGGCCAGAGCAGACCACACACTTTGTAGGCAGGACTGTGTATTTTGTCTCCAGAGAAATGCTTGCCTTGGCATGACTAATACAACAAGCAAACCCAGCACAGCAGAAATGTCACCAAAGTCTCTCCCACACAGGACCTGTGATTACCATAAGTGAGTCTTCTTAACCTGCTGCACCTTTAATAGATAGCTAAGGAAAGATGCGAAGGAGGAGAAAATTATGCTGAATTTTAGCGTCTTCCTGACTCTCGGTAAAAACATGGCTTCTGGATAAAAAAAACCAAAAAATGATAGAAGCATCAGGAAAGTTCAATTCCCTTTCTACTACTGATTCCAAGCTCACAAGCACTGGAAAGAAACAGAGCAAATCCCTCACAAACCGTATCTCCTGACCGGGAAGAGGGTGCAAACAAGGCTGAGGTTTAGTTCCCAGCCCACACCGACTGTTGTACCAGTGGGGAGAAGCAGCTGGGGAAGGAGACTGGGAACGAAAAGTCTTTAAATGGTTTTTGCTCCTCCAGAGTCACAGGGAGTGAGAATCCATAGTCTAGGTAAATCTGGATGTAAAACGAGCAGAGACCCAGCTGGAATCAGTTTAGTGATATAAAGACACATAGTCTTAATTAAGGGAATTGTGATTTGCCAATGAAATCCCAGCAGGGCGTCTGTCTGCCTGATCAAAGACTCGACTTTCTGATGGAATCTTAAGTGCATGAGCCATGAAATTACTTTTTGAAAAGGGAACATGCAGCACAAAGAGGCAAAGCGAGAGGGAAGGAGGTAGAGCGGAGAAGGGAGGGAGGTAGGGAGGGATGGGGAGCAGATTGGAGCTCCAAGGGATGCTACTGGGAGCCTCTATTCCCTCTCTCCAAACAAAACTAGAAAGGGGCAGGCTGGGGAAAAAATGATGTCAAACTATCAGCAGAGTGAGCACCTAAAATCATTACCGAGCCCACTGAATAAAGACACATTCCTAACTTGCTTTTCTTTCTTTTGTGGTTTTGGTCTTGTGGGTTTGTTGGGGGGTTTTTTGGGTTTTTTGGAGTTTTTTTTTCAGCAACACTTTTCCCTCCATTTTCTTGCAGAAGAATTAAACAATAAGAATATCTGCTCCGAAAGATACCAAGATCTTCAGTATACATGGGAAGAGTTTTGGATCAAGTCCCAAAGTAGGCAAATCCTGCATGACCTGGAATTATAGTGCTGTGGAGCCCTAAAACACTGAAAGCTCCATACATCAAGACACAAAGTTGACAGAAGATACACAATCTACCAGCTTCATTTATCACGTCTGTACCACATAAGCATTCCCATAGCACTCAATAAACTTTCCAAATCCCATCTCCTCGCGTAGCAGACTCAGTACAAAGCTACATGGAATTAACCCAGAAAGCCTCACCTCTGTTTGTGAAAGTCTAGCAAGGCATCCAGGGGATGTAACATTTCTGAACATCTTACACAGGTCTTCTCTGACATTTAAATGTGTATTTTTTTAAAAAGCTCTCTCATCACCAGAGTAAAACCCAGTTTAGTGATTACAGAAACTATTATATCAGAAAAAGGCAACTCGCCACCATCACCCTCTCACCTTGCCATCTCACCTTGCCATGCCATCTTCCTCAAAAATGACTGAAGCAAGGGCTTCAAAGAAAGAAATAAAGCACCCACATGCACCCGCTGGGCAGGGCAGGACTCCATTTAATGGAGGAATAGTCCCAACCAAACACTGGCCTGTATTACTGGTCAGGCAACAGCATGAACCTAATAAATCTCAACTGGCACACTGATGCCATGCCAGGAGCTACAGTAAAAGAGAAAATGAGCAATCAAGCCCTATGAATTACTAGCTGTGTTCAAAATACCTGGAAGAAAGCAATGGACTTGGTAAAATAAAAATAATAAAATAAGGATTAAAGCAGTAAAAGAAAGCACTCAATTTTCAAGCATCTCTAACCATTTATGTAGCAAAAAGCCTGAGGGTTTCTGACAAGTGGCTGCACTGCTCAGAGAGCAGCTCTGATCCTAGCCTGGCGGAAGGAATGCAGTGGCTCCACTGCTCCCCAGTTCACTTGGTCCTCAGTGATGCTGTTAGATCTGCAAGGAAAACAAATCTCAGCATCATTCCCTGAGTCAGCTCTAAAGCTCTGCTTCAGTGCTGTGCAGCCCTCAAGAAAAGCTGCAGGTTGAACAAATAGATAAGTGGATCAGAGAACTCTAACATTTACCTCAAAAACCGTATTTAGAAATGTGGGTGTCTCCCTCCATGCCCACCCAGAAAATGTCAGTCACCCAATTAACTGAGTCTGGTATGGTCAGCTACACAGCAGCTGCACAACATCCACTTCTTGAGCCAAATGGGAGCTGCCACAAAGCAGAAGAGGACCTCCTGGTCATGGGTGCTTTGCCTGCAGTGGTGGAAGAACTTTTGAAATTTGCATTGGTGAAAGAAATCTTTTCCTTGCTGCTTTTTGTCCCACAACATCTGCTATCATGAGGTCCTTCTCTGCACAGCTTCACCACTGTGGGATGAAAGAGCCTCCTTCACCACAGCTGTGGCCACCATCTCCCTTTCATTCAACCACCTTTTCTCACTTCTTACTTTTTTCAGAGCACAGGGAAATGGATTTTCTCTCTTGCCTCTTTTCCCTCTCTCCTGCCACGCTTACTGTGTGCCAGCTGTTCCTGTACTTGAAATTTTTGAAGTGCAAGTTTATGTAAGAAATACAGCTCAAAGTATAAAGGAAGGTGTTTTCCAGGAGCATATAACAAAAACAAAAATTAAGGAGGATTAATAGCTATTTCACATATATGCCTTCTTCAAAACACTTTCTTCTCACTATTAGAACAGGATTCACAGCAAAGCAGCAGTTTACAAGCTTGGGTTTTCCAAGCAGGTTCTGTGCTGTGCTTGAGGGGCTAATTAGAAGCACCAAAATACACTATTAATTTGTGCATCCTTAGTCATAAACTTCTGGCTCTGCTGTTCATCTCCAAGCATGCTTAAATCTAGAGGAAAATATCCCAACATAACTCCACCAAGTTCTCAGTTACTCACACTTCATTTTCCGAGCCAAACAGCAGCGAGTGGCCACTCAGGGTCAGGAGAAAATCTAAGCTTTCAGCCTTGACAAACAGAATTTATTGTTACATCTGTGTGTGTGTGTGTGTGTGTGTCTGTGTGTGTGACAACTGCTCATTTATGGCTGTCAATGCTAACATATGTACACTACACAGTCCTTGAAAGTTTCTTTGAAAGGCTTCCTTTTAGGGTACTCTTTTGTGTTTCCTTCAAAAACCTAAGAGGCCAAGAGTCTTGTAATGCCACACCAAGTCCTTTCTATCAGTACAGGACCAGATCAGGAGGATGGTTTTCTAGTCATGGCAAAATATGAATACCAAGGAGAGGCAAGTCCTGCTCCTGACTTCAGCCCTCCACCCAGCAAAGTGCACATCCCTCCTTCTTTCTTTCCCTCCATTCCATAGTATGAGTCTTGTCACCTTTTCAGATGCTACAGCTAAATGAGACCAAATGAAAACAACAGGAGTGAGGTGCTCCTACCCTTCACAGACCACTTTTTTCTGCTTTCCTTGTGATGTATTTCTGAGCACTTCTGTTTTTTCCGAAGAACTCTATGAGTTCAGGCACCAATTTCTCCTTTTAAGAATAAGGGTTGCTTGTAGAGATGATGTGATCAACAGTCACTTCCTGCATGCAGGTTGTAGCTCTTTTGCAGTTCATACTTGTTTTGCTCGTCAAGAGATTCCCCCTCCCCTCCTTTCTTATGTAATGAAAAAGTCCTAATCCCTCCCTCCCCACAGACACTCAGCTTAAAATCAGTGCTCATTGTAGTTGGTCCTGAGATCTCAAAGGGCATTAATTGCTTTGGGCTTCACCTCAGAGCTGTTGAATACTGATAATAACCGGTTTGCCTGGGCTTAGTGCCTAAATAGCTGATAATTACAGCCCAAGAACTACAAGGAGCATGCTGTCTTTCTGCCACAGCCGTCTGTCTATCTGGTTTGCTAGGCATCTGTCCACCTGTCTCTAGGCAATTGTTCCTATTTCTACTTGAACTTCTTCTCCATCTCTATCATTTATTTTGCTTTTCAGTCTCTCTTTTTTTTTATGGGATTTTTTTTCAGAGTTCTGACATCTTTGATCTCCTGTCGACAAAGAACACATCTGCATGTTCAGAGATCCAAACATTTTACCACCCCCCAGAAGCATGGGTGATGTGCTCACTCAGGATGTGTCAGGTGAAACGTCAGAAACAATTAGAGAAGGAGAGAGTTTTTCCAGCCCCCAGGGGAACCATCCTGTCTGCATTCTGCACTTCACCTCCTGACTCTGCGGGAATCGGAGCACTGAGCTGCCGCAGTACCCATCCAGAGAAACAAATGGGAAGAGATACAAACATGCAGGGGAGATGTTAAAGGTTTGGGAGGATAAAGGCGTGTGTGTCCTGCAAGGGAAACCATTTGGATCCTCATCTACCTTCCTCTTTATCTGTGACAAGATGCAGTCATCCCTGTGCTTCTGAGAAAAATGTGCCCCCAGCAGAGACAGTTTTCACAGAACCTCACTGTGTTACTGCGACCATCCACTCCCCCAGCCTTGCCAGACGCCCATGGACCAAGAGGATCACTGTGCTGACCAGGGAGTCAGGCACTGACATAGAAGCACAGTGTTACAAGCCAGAAGGGTGATGCAGAAATTTGGGTCGTGCTGTAGCTCAGTGCACTGGAAATACAGAAGGATAAAAAGAGCACAGAAGGCTACTGGCAATGCGGGCCAAAACCCAGGATTGGCAAACTGGTTTGCAGACCGTGGTGAGAATCCGTGCAGCCTCTGATGTCCCCTGAGCCTGCTGCGTACAGTGAAGAGAAGAAAGGGTTGCCATGCCTGCCACTCTGTCACACCATCTGAAGAGTCACAGGCCACCTGGGACTGTTGGACTGCGTTGTTTTGTACAGCCCAGAACTCCCCTACCAGGACTGCCATGTGCTGAGGGCTTTTCTAGTAAAGGAGCTTACAGAACTTTTGCTCCCCACCTGGTTGCCTGAACAGCGTGGATGGGCAGCAGAAGGAGCCCTGGACACTGCTGTACACATCTTCCCACAACTCTAAAAAAGTTGTGATTTGAATCCTCTGTGAAAGTTTAGGTCTGAACTCCCCTTCTGCCTTTGCTCCCTTTCTTGTGCACAAATTCTAAGCATGCAGCTGTTGGGTCCTGGAAGGAGCAGCCAATCTCTGCCCTGAGAAATGATCTCTCTCAGATCCTCTCTTTCTCCTGTCAATTGTACAAAGTGATTTCCCTGCACTCTCTTCTTCCTTCTCTTTCCCTCCATGAAACTGATCCAGCAAATAGTCCTTTTCTTTCCTGACAAATAGCACCATTGCCTCTTGTGTTGTGCACCCTGCCAGATGGCAAGGAGAAACAACTATCTGCACAAGGAAGCATTCTGGCTCTCTGTGCACAGGAAACAGCCACAAGGAAAAGGAAAAACAATTGCAGATGATGTGCCTCCTGACATAGACTGATACAAATCCAGGAGAGTGATAGTTAAGCCTCTTGCGCTTGTCTTTCATTTCATTCCTTCTTGTGCTTTGATCTGTGGGAATAGATGACTGCCAACCAACAGAGGCTGGAGAGAAGTAAAGTTCCAAGCTCTTACAGATGCTGAAGTAGTGTTAGAGCTCCATGTCTTGGCTGCTGTTTTCCAGCCCATGGCTGTTGAAAAAGAAAAAAAGGATAGGGAGAGAGAAAGCCCTTCCCACTCCAGCTTGATAGGCTTTCTCTACAATTCATACACCCCTGCCCAGAGGTGGGATGGAGGTTGTGTTTGCCTGGATAATTGTTGCAATGTCACGGGCAGTAATTCCTTGTTTGCTAATTTCAATCAGGATATCTGGGACATAACAGATGTTTAATCATGTTCTTGTCACAACACTGTGCTTCTTTACTGAGGCTGTGATGACATGGATCGTGTCTTCTACATCTTCAAGGGAAAACAGCCCCAGAGCCACCTGTATCTTCATCCAACCTGACCTTAAAGACTTCACCTCAGGTTCTGACCTCTATTTGCACCTTGAAGGAACATGGATTTAACCTGATGCTGACGAATGCATATACAGCAACATTACTGCTGCAGCCTAAGGCACGTCAATTATATCCTCCCCTGTTCTGGTTTAACCAGCTCTCAGTCAGCCTATGGAAAATATTCCATATTTGAAAACCATATTTGAAAACTTACATATTTGAACATTCCATATTTGAAAACTTTAAAAATATGTGTGTGTGTGTGTGTGTGTGTGTGCTCAGACATGATTTTCTCCTGTTGTTACTGAAAGAAATTTGGTTTGAAAGTCTCCTTCAATTGACACTGTACCTAGGAGGACAAGGACAGGTTGCTTGGGAAGTGCAGATCTCTGTACTCTTAGGCTGTCTGGAGAAGAAAACTGCCTGGCGTCCTAAAATGATTCAACCTTTAATAGCAGTGAATGCAAAACAAAACAAGCCTGACGCCATTTTCTCCCGTGATGTGCCATGGCTTATTAGGAAGGGGTTATAAGCTGCTTTCCAGTGAACTTGTTATCAGACAGATAAGCTGACTAGTGGGAAATCAATCACTATGAATTTTGATAGCAGCGCCTGCTGAAGTAATTGTTTCAAACATCAATAATGCTGCTCACCTGCCTGTGCAGTTTTCAGTCATGCTGAAGGTTAGATTAACGCCACAGAGCTCCTGGGGACTTTTGTTTGTTTTGTTTATGTTTTCCCTATCTTTTTCCATCTACTTCCCTAAATATTTTTCTTAAATACTAATTTAATTGAAATGTCACTTTGTCCATTCCTCTCTTTCTCTGTCTTCTCACCCAAGCAATCAAAAAGAGTTTTCTCCTATCAGTGAAATTGTCTCTGCAATTCTGTGTGTACGGGAGCTGCTGCTGATCCCTCCTGGCAGACTTACGGAGCATTGAAAGCTCATGTCACATCTCTCCTCAGCTGTTTGTGCCTGTGTTTAAAAGTTAATACGTATTTAGAGAGAAGGTCAAAAACACTTTGGTGCCAAATGCTCTTAGAATCATGGAATAGTTTAGGTTGAAAAAGACCTCTGAGATCATTGAGCCCAACTCAGGCTAGCACCATCAAGCCCACCATTAAACCATGTCCTTAAATGCCACCTTTACATAGCTGCAGGAATGGTGACTCCACCACTTCCCTAGGTAGCTCGTTCCAATGTTTGACAACTATTTGGGTAAAGACATTTTCAGGAATTCCAATCTAAAACCTCTAAAACCTCCCCTGGAACAACTTGAGGCCATTTCCTCTTTTCCTATCCCTTGCTCCTTGGGAGAAGAGCCAGGGTTCTGTGCTCTTTTCAAGCAGTGGTAGAGAGCAATAAGATCCCCCATAAGCCTCCTGCCTTTGGCCTCAGCACATTGATTCAGCCTGTCCAGATCTCTCTGCAAAGCCTTCCTGTTTCCAGCAGATCAACACAGCTATCCATCTTGCTGTCACCTGACTGAGAGAGCACCCATCCAGACAACTGATCATGGTATTACACAGGGCTGGCCCCAGCTGAGCCCTGGGGAACTCTAGTGACCGGCCACCAGATGGATGTAGCACCATTCACCACAACTCCCTAGGCCTGATCATCCAGACAGTTTTTACCCCCAAAAAGTGCACCTGATCAAGCCATAAGCAGCCAATTTCTCCAGGAGAATGTTCTGTGAAGTGGTTCAAGGCTTCAGCTGAAGTCCAGGTAGTCGACATCCACAGCTTTTCCCTCACCCACTAATTGAACTGAAGATCCTGGCCTGTGTATGTTGTGATTCCAGTTCCCACACAGATAACCTTGGCAGTTTAGGTTTTGCCACTTAGACTGGGTGCACTGAAAATTCATAACTTAAAGCATATCTGTTAAGGTGATACCATATCACCTAAAATGTCCCTGACTCAAAATGAATTCCCTTTGGAAGCAACAAAAGAACAGTTGGTAAAACATGTGTGTGCATCTTTGTATGTTCAGCATATGGCAGATTAAAGAGGGTATTAGTCCACAGAGAAACTAATTATTTTATCCAGTTACTAAACACCATGATAAAATTATAACATTATCCAGAATATGTATCATTTTCATTTTAAATACAATGAATGATCCTAGTTTTGGACTACTGTGCTTCACAGACTGCAACCTCCTCCATTTGCCACATCTCCTAAGCCCCTGGATATCTCCTGCTGTCTTTTGCTAAATATCCTCCAGGTCTCCCACTGCTGCCACTTTTATACCCAAATTTCAAGCAGCCCCAGAAGTTCTGCTCTCTCTGCTGGAGCAGCAATATATTTATTACTATATTACTATTGTATTTCAGCTTGCAGCTATAGTAAATTCCATCCTGCTGTAACCCCTGCCTCCATCTACCATTAGACATCCTGGGATTCCCACAGACTTGGCAAATTTGATGGATTTGTTTATCAGCTCATCAGAACTGATGCGTGCATGGACTTACTGCCTGACTGAAACTGAAAGCTGGCAGAGATGTGCCAGGGGGTACTTTTCTCACTTTCCTCTCCTTATCTTTTTCCATCCAGTGTGGAGAGCAAACAACAGTGATACTCCAGGAAGCATTAATTTGCATTTGGGTTTCATTCCAATAAACAGCCCACTCCTCTCCAATTAAACATTCTGGAAGCTCCTTTTAATGTCCATTATACTGAGCTAATATAGCTAATATCTAGCTTTTACAGATGTCCTATGTTTATAGCAGTGATTGAATACACATCACAGTTTTCAGCAGAAAAAGTTGTCCACAGACCCAATTTCAGATCCAAAAAGTGTCCTGCTGATGATTGCCCACATAAATCCAAGCAAGGAAAGAATGAAAACCCAGTGTTTTCCTGTCTGAATGACAATTTCCACTCCCAGCAGAAGATGACATCCATCATTTTAGCACCACTTAGCTGATCACCACAGCCACAGTAGGAAGGGACAGGCAGGGCAGGGAAGAGTGCTTGAAACCATGAATAATTAGGATTTTTTCATGTCAGCTTCTTACTTAACACTTAGCTGAAGGCAGCCAAAAGCAAAAATAAAGCCTGCACCTTTATGGAAATTCTATTCCTATTATCTTAATACAGCTTTAGTGAAGTCAGGTAACTGAGAACTGAATTAGGTCTGTATTGTCCATAATGACAAATCAATCTTGGCTGACCTCCTGTGAGAATATCTGTTCAGTTTATTAACAGGAAAGTCCTCTTAGTTGACCTGACACTGTTTATCCCATTGTTATCAAAACTGCTCCAAAATTAACTGTTGGGAAGAAATGAGGGCATCTCTGCAAAGAGGAACTTAAGTAGAAGAAAGAAGCTTTTGGTGGCTGAGAAGGGGATTTCAACACTACCCAGACACGTAACAGCAGGTCACAAAAAATGGTTCCTAACTCTGGATTTTAAAACAGATTTTACATTACTCCAAAATACATTTGGGATCTTTAAAAATTTCTCCTCTGTCTTTGAAGTAGCAGGAAAATTGCATGGCAAAAGATCTGAGATTCCTGCTATTTGTTTAGTGCTTCACATAAATATGATCTATGAAAATGAGTGAAAAGGAGGTGATTAAACCTCCAAACAATGCCATTTATTTATTTTGATCAAGAGTGAAGAAGTTGATAAAGACTTTCAGCTGAACCTGGTGAACCTGTGAATGAGTACAAAGACAAGAAATTAAACTTGGTGCTGAAAAATGTAAGGTACCAGAAGGAATGATTTGGACTCATATTACTGACTTCTAAATTATCTAGGAACTCCATGGACAGTTCAGTGTGTGACAAACACAATCTTCAGGACAAATTAAATATCAAGCTGTATGAAAAGAAGAGGAAAGAAGAACAGTGAAATATGATCGTTTCTTTACAGTAATCCATGATAACCATGTAGAGAAAGAATTTAGTTAAAAAAAATTAGAAGGCTATGACTGGAAGGAAAAAATCAGGGGAGTCTGTTACAAAAGAACAACTGTTGCAAGTCTGGAAACACTGAGAGGAGAAAAAGATCATAATGATCATAAGAGCAAACCCCCTTCTGTAGGGAAGAGTTGCATGAAAACAAGAAATGGTGAAGAAAAGTTAAATTAAGAGATTCTATTTCTCTCTTCTTCCTATGAGAAGATAAATTAATCTTTGGATTGAAAAATGACACTTGCCTAGAAACGAACTATCACGACCAGATTACAATCAATAAGGGCACCAGAAGTTCAACATCTGCCAGCTGAATACTGACATACCCATACTCACACGCATACAAAGTACACAGGTACCAACAAATGGTCTTAAGCTTCAAGAGAAGGTATTTGAAGAAAATTTGAGTGAAACTGAGAAGAGATCAAAGATTAAAGAGGTAATACCTGAAAAGCAGAAGTACTTTATAGAAGAAGAATTAATTAACTAGTCAAAATGCTGGTATCACAGTGAAAAGCTTACAACACTAGATAAGAAAACAATGCTTTGTTTGATGGTAAATAAAGCAGTAATTAGAAATTAAAGCAACATATGGCAAAATGTAAGGCAGCAGTTACAGGTGGCAGTCAATACAAATGAAAATTGCATGGGGTGTAAGTAATTTATAAGGGAAGCTGAAGAAATTAGGAAAAATGTCTGGCTGACAGAGTTAAAAATAACATAATCACAGAATCTTTGAGGTTGGCAAAGACCTCCAAGGTCATTGACTCCAACTCTTGACTGAACCCCACCATACCAACTACACCACAGCTCTTAAGTCCAGTTGTTTCTTAAACATTTCCAGGGTTGGTGACTCCACCACCTCCCTGGGCAGCCTCTTCCGATGCCTAAACACCCTACCAGCAAAAACTTTTTCCTGATGTCCAATCTAAAAATTCCCTGGAGCAATTTGAAGCTATGTCCTCTTGTTCTGTCAATAGCTGTGAGGGAGGAGAGGCTGGCCTCAGCATTCCTTGGTCCTGCTGGCCATCCTATTGCTGACACAGGCCAGGATGTCACTTGGCCATCTGGGCACAAACTGGCTCTTGTACAGCCACTGTCACCAGCGCTCCCAGACGGCAGTGCTGGTGACACTTTGGGCAGCTTTCCAGCACTCTTCCCCCAGCCTGGAGCACTCCAGGGCGTTGTTGTGACCCAAGGGCAGGCCCTGGCCCTTGGCTTTGTTGACTCTCACACAGGTGGCCTTAACCCATCAATCCAGGCTGTCCTGATCCCTCTGCAGAGCCTTCCTACCCTCCAGCACACCAACACTCTTGTGCAACTTGATGTCATCTGCAAACTCACTCAGGGATCACTGAGGGATACTAAACAGGCCTGGCCCCAACACTGAGCCCAGTGACTGAGCCCGTCAACAGGATACAACTCCATTTTCCATCATCCCATTCTCTGGGCCCAGTCATCCTGACAGTTTTTCATCCCCTCAGAGTGCACCTGACCAAGCCACGGGCTGCCTGTTTCTCCAGGAGAATGCTGAGGGTATCTGAAAACACTCTGGCAACAAAAGAAATCTGCAGGTAAGTGCAAGTGTGATACTAGACAAAAGTGGCAAGATTGTTAACATCGAGGTAGCAAAATATCTCATGACCATTACTGTGGTTGTTTAACACACTATGTATATTTTCCATATTTACTGAGTTGGCAATAATTCCAAACCTATTGGGAACCAGGGACAAGTTCTCTAGGCCGAACAGCCTATACCCACAATTCTTGAAAACTGGCTTACAAACACCCCTCAGCACTTTGATGTTAATTTTTAACATGCTGTAGAATGCTTAGGAACTTGGTAGGACTGGGGGAATATTAATATTGAGTCAACAGCCAAAACAGGCAAGGAAAGAAGGGAGGGTTCTCAGCCTGACAATACTCCCAGGAAAGATGACAGAAATGCTGAGTCAGTATTAAATATATAAAATGGTATCAATAAAATTCATGCCAAGAAACACAGTATTATGGGGATAAAGTATTTTTAAAGCAATAGTTTCATACTCTAATTAAATTACAAACTCTGTTGACAAAGGTAAGTGAATACCTTACAGAAATTTTGGGTTTTGTAGAGTTTGTGACTTATTATCTCATAGCAGTGTGATTTAAATTGCATTATACCTTGACAATAAAGTACCTATTCAACAAATTGAGGACTGTCTGAGGAATCTCAAAAAGGAACAAAGAACAGAATAATCATTCAGTAGGAGGATTTGGTGTGAGATTCTGCATATATCATGAATAAACAGAATGTGATTTTACATCTCATCACCAATGTAGAAATAAATGCAAAATACTTGAGGTGAACTTTGCAAAGACTGGTAGAGAAGCAGAAATATTAAATAAAGTGGATTCCTTCTATATTACATCTGTTCAAACTGAATACGTTTTAATTCAGCCAAATAGAGAGTAGTATGTTAAGGACCAAGGAATGCAGATGATATCTACAAAGCAAGGCACTGCAACTGGAAAAGCAGGGACCTTGAGGAAGATTAAGGTTCACTGTGGATAAGCAGAACTACAGAAAAATGGGTGAATGCAAGCCTGTAAAGTGAAACATCTTCAAATGAGAAATGAGGCACAAATTACACTGCAAGTGTTTAACTACTGGAACAAACTACCAAGAGAGGCAGTAACTTCTCCATCTCTCAGACTCCTCACATCAAGAGCTGATGCCTTTTTGGAAAATGTGGTTTCACCAAATACAAATTATCAGCCTCCATACTAATGCAAGTCAATGAAATTAAATAACCTGTGTTCTATAAAAGGTCCCACCATCACAATGTCTTCTATCTTCTGGCCTTAAGGTCTTTGGCTTTGCAAAAGGATGCTTTTCAGTGAACCAAAAAGGTAGAAACATAAAAAAAATGCAAATAGCAGAGATTTTCAAACACAGAACATGGAAACTTTCCTCCCCACAATTTATTGACTGACTATGCTATAAGCTGCTGCATTCTTGGTTGCAGCAAGGATGCTACCTGCAAATCACTGCTGGTCTCTTCCTGGGCTTCCAAAAAACCTGCTGGTTCTGTGCAAATCCTGACCCTCTGTAACCTGCCATGACTCAGGGCTGAGGTAAACTGAGCTTCCCTGCCATATCATAACAGAACTTGGGTTTGGTTGTTTTGTTCTGGGCAAGAAAGGAGCACAGTGGGAAGGCACAGGAGAAGGACTGCTACTCTCATGACTGAGTCTGTACCCTCACAGCTCCCTGGCCTTTGGAAAGGTCTGAGACTATGGGCTGTTGGAACCCAGGGGGTTCCTATGATGCCTTTGGCTGACCCAAAACCTGGTCAGGAGGCTTTTCAGCCTTGCCAGAGGTGTCAGAGACCCTGGAATGATACTAAAAATACCTGTAACTCTGATTCTAACCCATGGAACAGGTTGTCAGCTTTGTATGAGGAATTTCAGGTCACAAAAACTTAGATAGTAAAATAGTAGTAGTTATAAGTAAAAAGAAGGTAATTTGAATGTATGTACAGGGGGGTTTAGGGCCCTGTACAGGGGGGTTGGAGATCTGTACAGGGGGGTCTGAGACACAAGATGGAGGATTTTTACACGTGGCATGCTATCTTATGTTCTTCTTCATAACCTCCATCTTCTTGGTGATGCTGGCACTTTTGGATTGGTTTGACACAGATCTGGACATGGTGATGTGAGGGGCATAGATTGGTACTTAATTGTAAACATTTAATACGTAGTTTTTAGTATAAAAGATTACAGCTCACCCGGGGCGGGCACAGTGTGTCTCTGGACGCGTTCTGTGTCAACCCTGGCAGGGCAGAGAAATCTCTCTTTGATAAGGACTTAATAAACTGCCTTGAGAACACCAACAAACGACTCCAGACTACTCCTTCAACAGCACGGGCTGGAAACCTGGACTTTCCTACATATTGCGGGGTCTCCTGGGGCTAAGGAGACCCCCGCATGGGCCACCTAATACAGTTAAGTGGGAAACAGGAGCCATGGGGCTACTGGGAGAGCACATCTGTCCCACAGAAGAGAGCTCAGGAGGATGCCAGGCACAGTCTCATATCTAGAGAGACTAATGGACCCTGGCCAGCTGTGGATGTACATCTCAGAGCAACTTTCCCAAACAGATCTGCTGATGTTCAAGGAGTGATTCCTGCAGGTGGTTCTCTAACCAATTTGGCCAAAGAGGTTCAGACTGAATTAAGAAAAAGAAGTAGCTCTAACTCTCGTTCTCTCTCAGTGTTAGTATGTAAACAGTTTCCTTAGAAAACTAGAGTAGAAAAAATTCTGTATTTATAGTCTTGCTTCATACCTGTCCTAAGTCCCCCAAAAATATGTGCTCCCAAGAGGGAGCAGAGAACTGTAAACGCCTAGAAACAAGCTCCGTCAGCATAGAGTAAATACAATCACTCAAAACCAAATTAAGCTATTTATATGCAGTTTTGACACGGAATTCAAGGTATAAGGCACTGAGACAGGCAGGCCTTTGGCACACCTGCTAGAAGGATGTCTTGTTTACCCTCACACCTGACAACAGAGATAACAGAGTTGTCTGTTGTCAGCTGTGAGGGCAAAGAGAGGGCAGCATGAAGAGGAGTGGGCAAGAGGGAGGGTGGGGCTGCAGCGGTGTCTGAGGCTGGTATGGTTTATCAGGACAACTTGCGCTGCCATATCCTGTTGCTCTGGATCCACTGGGATTGCACCCATTAACATGAGACAGCCAGAGCTGAGGAGTCCTCTCTCATGGTGTTAGTGGGGAAGTAAACCAAGCCATGCCCATGACTCCGTCCTGCCAAGTCACAGGGCATGGAAAGAGCATTGTGAGAAGACACTGGAGAAATGTAATCACATCTTTGGGTACGAATCCTCACATCAAAGCAGGCAAGTCAAACACAGTAAGAGTAACACCCAGGATTTGTCTTATGACCAAATTAACTAGTTCTGGTTTAGAATATTGTGTGTACCTACATACATACACACACATATGTATATATGTATATATGCATATATGTATGCACATGAATATTGTTGTCAGTGTGTACATACAAATAAATACACATGTAACAGTAGGACCCTGGTGATGCAAAGCATCAGAGCAAGAACAATTTCTGGACAAGGAAGAAAAGTCCATGAAAAAAACACAAATGGATAAGAAAGAAAGGTGTGAAAGAGGAAAAGGGAGTAAGGGAAAAGGAGAGACACTGTTTATGTGTCAGAGAGCCTGGGAAAAGGCAGGAATGATATGTAAAGAAAAAGGGCTTGGAAAGGGTTTTTGGCTGAAACAGAACATGGGGACATAGAAGCAAAAGAAAAGTACAGAAGGAGCCAAACATAGTGGAATGCCAGAGAAGTAAAATAACAAATATCAGAAGGGAATTCACAGATTAAAAGACAGGAAGGGAAGAGGACATTTTTCCCTCCCTGTTCACTGGTTAGACTTCTCCGTCTTTTCTTCTCTCTCATGCACTTTCTTTTATTCTTACCAGTCCCTTATAGATGTTTCTCTTAGAAGCATTAATCTGCATAGATTCCCTCACTGTACCTCTGCCGCTCCCCTCCCTACCCGCTCCACAAGGGTGATAAGAGAGAAGACCTTTCACCTCTACTTCTCCCCAGCGTGAGCTTCTGTCAGCTTATGAACACTGCCAGGTACATGAACAAAAGACAGGACAATTTACCATCAAACAGAAAGTCTCATTCTGACACACCCAAAGTTTGTTTCCATCAGAGTATGTTCCCCAGGGGATGGAGTTTTACAAATCATATGCAGTGTAATATTAGGTTTTGCATGTTACTTCAAGCTGACATGCTGTCTGTTAGAAGACTGTTTTTTCCTAACAGGACCATCCCACTGGGAAGGAAATTAACTCTTAATATGCACTTCTCTTTTACTCTGCCAGGTTCCTGTTCTTGTTCTCTTTCAGTCTCCCGCATATACTCTCTCACTCTGCCATCCTCGTCCTTTTCCCTGATCACTGTATCTCACTTTCACCTTTCTTATTCCTACCCTCTTTATTTTTCTTCACTATTCTTTTTTCCTTCTTCTCTCCTGCCTCTTTGCCCTGATTTCCCCATTCTATACTTTCCTTCTTTTCCTTTTTCCTTATTTTTCCATTTTGCTAGTTTTGCTTACTCCCTCTCCTGTCCCATTCCCCTGCACCCAGAAAATAATGTTCTAGGTAGGTCTGCAGCCACAGAGCCATAGGAAGAGTCAGCCAACCTAGTTAGAAACCCAGCCAGTCAGCCCCATAGAGCCATCAGCATCACGTGCTATGCTGTAGGCTGGCAATTTCAGCTCCCACAGACATAAGGGAAACAGAATAAAAATCAGCACCCTCTGGTAGCAGGGGTCCAGCATCTTTGGGAACATAATTCAAGAAGCTGACAGTGCTACAGGCTTTGAGATGGATGTGCAGTGACTGCCCTTAAACTTCAGTAGTTGTCTTGTCTAACCCTGCTCTATGGTGCTATAATCGGTGGGAAGAGAGGGGGGGAACACTTCCAAAGAATTAATTATTCCATAATAAATAGTTGTCTCGGGGTGGCTGTCAAGAAAGCCTCAAAACTAGCCTAAATTAATAGCCTAACTTTCTGACAGTAAATGTTATGTAACATGAAACATCTGAGATGGGAGAAAATGGAGAGGGAAGTCTGCATGAGGGTAGAAAAATGGAAGAAAGTGGAGGAAAATCAAGAAAGATGAGAAAGTTACCTTGTTTACTAGTGGACAGACTAAAAAAGAAATCAGCAGTACATAGAGGGCCAGGCTTGCAGACAAGCTGAAGAGCTCCCATTGATTTCTCCCTGAGTTCAACTGCTCAGCATTTCTAGAAGGCAGAACCCTAACACCTCTACTGAGCTGAGGACTAATCTAAGAGAGTTGCCTTTCACAGCTACTGCTCTGGCCATGTCACCCCCAAAACGCTGACTTGGTTACATTTAGCACGGAGCTGCTGCTGTGGAGAACAGCAGAGCGAAAGAACAGAGAATGAACGCTAACGCATCTGGCAGAAAAGCGGTCAATAGCTGAGAAATGTGTCTCAGGCTATTTCCCTCACACCCTCTTCCACAGCATAATTTAATCTCCTGACAGCACAGCCTGTCAAGCCCCAGAAGGGAGTGCATGTGGACACACAGGCTGCTGAGGCAGCGGCAGCTCAGCTCTGTGGAGATGTACACAGCAAATTGCCTCTTGCCAGGGCTGGGAGGAACGTGGGCCTTTTTGGGTGGGGGGTAAAATCAGTGCTGCCTGCTGCAGCTGGTGGGAATTGGCCATGTCATGTGTTTATCCACGCTGTGTGAAGGCATGGGATTTAAATCATCAAACGTGCAGTGCAGGGCTGCTTAGCCAGTGGTACTGCCTGCTCAGGTTCCTTTTCAACGCTTCTCTGCAAGGCAAGGTACACAAGGAGCATGCAGGAGAAAGGGTGAAAGGTAGGAGATGGAAATTTCAACCAAATTAAGAAAGGAAGAGGCAAACATAAACCTGCAGCATAGACTAATAACAATTCTGTGAATAATCAAAGCTTTCTATGTGCAGGACATCCCAAACCACTGCAAAATTGGTGGGTTTTATAGATGGCTTAGTCCCAAACTTAGCACCCAGGATCTTCACTTGCCTTCTGGAATTAAGGGACCCAATACACAAATTAATGTGGTGTTAAAAAATGTTGACTCTGACTTATAAATAGCATAACTGCAGGCTGACTCTACCAAGATTTCTGGATATGCACAAAATATTTGTGGCCTACAGCCTCCAAAACTCCAGATCCTGGCTTAAGGATGGCTGGGAGGAGAGGTCAATGGAGAAAACTCCTTCAGCTGTTTTGGTCTACAGAGTATTTGCTGCACAGTACCTGGGGTGTTAAGAATCAGACCTCTCGTGAAGTAAGAATGTATCTACAGAAAGAAAAGCAATTTCCAGAAAGCGTTCATAGACAAAAAAGGATATAAAATGGAATCTGTAGTATAAAGTATTTTTTCACTTTTCTGGATTTTTTCATGGGTTTTGGCGTTTTTGTTTGTTTTCTGGTTCTTGTGGTTTTTTTCTTACTTCACTTGTGCAAAGGAGCTTCAAAATAGCCTGGGAGCTAGTAAATCAATAGTGCCCTTTGTCCAGGAGTGCTTTTGGTTTGGTTCATTCTTAGTCTCCAAGCTATGCTGCCTTTTCACGGGTCTCTGACAAGTGAGAACATTGTGACTTTTGAGCTTGAGGTTAGGACATCCCAACAACAGACCTTCAGTCCTGGAGTTCATTTTTGTCATTGGCCCTAGTCAACCCAGAATTGAAGAGCAGTCACTTATATGATTCATAAGGAATTCTGGAAATCTAATTTTACCCTAATGAGAAGGTAGTTTCCATTTTCTAATACAAGTTAGTGTGTAGGACTGTGGGCTATTCCTACCTTAGTGTTCATGATCAAAGCATGTGACTTTTCTGTAGTTGTACAGTTCTGTCAGTCTCATCCTGTGACTACTATCTTCTCACTTTTTTTTTCCTTCCATAAATTCTTCCATAAAAGAATTTGCACTGGAGAGGCTTTAGAAAACAAAACAATTACACTATTTGAGAGTCATGGATGCCTCTGCTCTATAGCCACATAGAATCTATTAAGTTAACATATAACCTTACATGTTACTGTTCTTTCTTTTAATTCAGTGTTAATAACTTTAAATAGGAAATGTTAGTCTTGGTTAGGAAGAACCTGGGTTTGAAAGAAATGTGGTGTCTGGAAAATGCCCCAAAGGAAGGAGCAAAGATGGGACATTAAAGATCTGCCTCACAAGTAGGGGGCATGCACAGAAGCCAACAGACACATAGAATCACAGAACAGTTTGAGTCAGAAATGTTGTCTGAGATCATCAAGTCCAAGCATTAACCCAGCTCTGACAAGTCCACCACTTAATCATGTCCCTAAGTGCCACATCTACATGGCTTTTAAATACCTCTAGGGTTCCACCACTTCATTGGACAGTGTTCAAGTGCTTGACAACTCTTTGAGTCAAGAAATTTTTCCTAATATCCAATCTAAACCTCCCATGGTGCAACTTAAGGCCTTTTCCTCTTGTCCTATCACTTGTTACTTGGGAGAACAGATCAATCCTCACCTCACTACACCCTCCTTTATAAGGTCTTCCCTGAGCCTCCTTTTCTCTAGGCTAAAAACCTGAGATCCCTCAGCTGCTCCTAATACAACTTAAAATACATTTATTCCGATTTATATTGTATTTAACTTAATATATATGTCAGAGGAAGTTGTGAATACAAACAATAGCAGTGATTTCACTATTAAATATGGATTTCTGAAAAAAAACCCAAACCAGGCACCGCCTATGAGCGGGAAGAGGAAAAAAGAGATAGTGTTTGGCTGGATCATCGCTGAGTGCAAGGAGACAAACCAATGTCTGTGTGTATGGAATTTAGTGTTTTGTGGCAAATTCCAACCCCTCCCCATTTTACCTTTTCTCTCTCCATCTTAAGATAAAGGGTGATGCTCCTCAAAGCTGCTGTCAGTGGAGAGGTTGAGTAGACTAAAACCCCTTTGACTCTACTTCCCACTGTACCTTTCCTTCCAATAAAAACTGCTGGAGGCGGGCCATCTTCTCAAGCCTCTTGTCACACACGTCCTGTCATGGCTGAACAAGACCTCTCCCCAGCCCTCACTCAGATCTGGGGGAGGAGTGTGAGGAGACAGAAAGGGAGGAGATGACACAGAAAGTGGAGCAGAGATGGGGAAAAGGCATAGATAGAAAACAGGCTAATAGAGTGACAAAGCTATTATTCTCAGTTAGAGAGAACCTCACTCTCAGGAAATTAGGTAATCTGGGGCTTTTCTACAGAATGATTAAGGAAAGGTAAGAACTATTACCTAATATATTTTATTTTATAGGGAAAACTGGAAAAGCTAAATAGGATGGCTAAATAGGAAAATCAAAAAGATACGTGCACAAGGTGTCCTTTGTACAGCTGGGTCACAGAGGACACTAGTCCTGGAGCCCGCTGCACAATATCATTATTACGGTTAAACTAAAGAAGAAGATATTTAGATTATCAGGAAGAAATTTTTTTCTGTGAGGCTGGTGAGGCACTGAAATGTGTCGTCCAAAAGGTTGTGGATGCTTCATCCCTAGAAGGGCTCAAGGCCAGGTTGGCTGGGGGCCTCAGCAACCTGGTCTAGTGAAAGGTGTCCCTGCCCACAGCAGAGGTGTTGGAATTAGTTGATTTTTAAGGTCCCCTCCAGCCCAAACCATTCTATGACTCTGTGATTGTGAGACACAGACCTCAAAATGCTCTACACAAAAGGTGCCCACCTGAAAAGTAAACAGGAAGTGCAAAAGGCAAGCAATCAGTGGTGGAGAACAAGAGAAATTCTCCAGACAGGATACAAGTGAGTGCACATCTACCTGCATGATTTTTTTTCTGCCACGTGTACTTAAGCAAATATTTAGGAACAACGGGATGAAAATTAGCATAATAAATAACAGAGTGATTTCCATGAAAGCTGCTCTTATTCTGAAGACTGACTGACCCGGGCAAAAGCTCCCTCGGTTCCACATAACATTTAAACTCGACTAAAGACTGTATTTGAGGAAACAATAGTGAAATATATTATCTAGGGAAGGGACATGTGGTGAACGCTGCACCTTAGGGAGGAACCTTCAAGCTCTTGCTAGTTCAGCTCTGGCTGGCACCACATCCCTCTCCTCCTCCTTTCATACACAGGCTCATGAATGATGCTATTAATCAGCACCAAGTCCCCAGAGCACCTCCTGCTCTGGAATGCCACTGATGAGCAGATGGGATTTTTGGCAAGAAATGACCTGGCACGAAAATGAACAGAGAAGAGTACGAGAGGGGAGGGGGAACTGCCTGGAGCTCCTCATTTGAAAGAATGGAGGAAAAGAGATTTATCTTCTCTGCTGATACCACATTCCAATGTACAGTCATATAAGGAATTATCAGATGCCACCTGTGCACATCAACCCAGGCCAATTTCCTCCCTCAGCAGTCTGGTGTATCTATATTTGTGTGGTTATATCTAATGGGTAATGCTAGCAGCTACCTACAGTGGTTCAATGCAGGTTAACTAGAAAATGTTGACTCAACCTCTTGGCTGAGCTCTGCAGCTCCCACTGATGTCCAGGCAGATGCTGTGCTAAGAACCCACCTGGTTATTTTCAACTAGCAGGGCCACAACCCTGCTGGTTTCCTGTCTGACCTGCAGCAATGTCAGCCTAGAAGAAAGACCTGACCTAAAGTCTTTGGAAGCCTGTTGCTCACTGCTCTTCCACATATCCTTTTGCTCAGCAAATAACAGACAGGCTTCCCCTGCCACCCATGAAATTCACATACAAGAAGTGTGAGCTCATATTCTTCAGTCACGAAATGAGCAAAACATCTCAGGACATTTTTCCACAGCAAGCATTACAGGAAATATTCATAATTTCACTGTGAGTGAAAAGAAGATTTAGATCTTATGGCTCACAGAACATTCAGTTTTAATTCTGTAAATCTCTGTCGTGGTAGTGGAAGCTGGGGAGACACATCCCAGGTTACAGTCTGCACCTTTGGTGTGCTACAATGCTGAAAATCACGTTACACATCTTGGATTCAAGTATGAATATAGTACTTGAAACAGAAAAAAAAGTATTTATTTCTGACATAATTCTCCTTTTTTAAGAAATATTATGTCTTCTTCATTTATCGAATTAAAACCACGCAGCAAACAGTTATTCTGTCAACAAAGCAGTGTGTGTGCAGCCTAAGAGACAAGCACCTGCTCAGGGATCATTAGTGAATGGAGAGGGAAATCCTTTCCTGTCCCACACTCTCACTTCACACACACTTTGAAGAGACACGTGGTGCATCACTTGGTGATGCACATGGCACAGAAATGCTTCTTTCTACAGCTCATGCCATACAAGGCTCGAGAAACGTTTTACAAGTACTAACAAACGAAACTTTGTCTCTGTAACATCAGGGTTATCACCTCTCTTCATTTTACCATAAGTCTCAACTTTACATGTCCTACTCTGTTTTATGTGAAGCCCTAACTCTCAGAAGTCAAATAATGTGCAAGATCCACAGCTATATAATTGGGCAGCAGCTGGCAAAACCCAAGTCTTATGATTCAGAAACCTGAAACTAATTGGAAAAGTTTCCACTTGAGGGGAAAAAAAAAGTCTTGCTTCTTAAGTAAATTCTCTTATTGCATGGTCAGACTGGCTTCTGAGTTCTAATTCTTGGGCTGGTAAAGTGGAGCATTTTTCCATTAATGGGAAAGTACTCTTATCCCTAGCTGGCAGATCAGAAAATTACAAGGCAGCACTAAACCTGGCTACAGTATAAGTGAGTATTCAACGCAGCTAAATTCCTGTTACATACTGCAGCATTGTGCCTGTAAAAAGGGCAAACAATGCATTTAAGAACAAAACATGGGCAAAGTCTGGAGCAAAATCCAACTGTCTTACTCTTAGCCCAGTGTTTCAACATCCAAACATGCTCTTGTCTAAACTCAGAATTCAGAAAAATACCCTCCTATTTTAAATAAAAATCTGCAAGCCTCCCTGAGATATGTTTGAGGAAAGAAAAACCTAGTAAAAACCACTGGAGCCTCTCATACCTAATTAGGGACCTGAAGAGAAGAGAAAAAGGAGTACATTTTTAAAGGACTTTGAAGGTATTGCCTCCTGTTTAGATTGCAATTAACTGAGGATGATTTCCTAGCCCAAGCAGCAGCAAGAACAACAGCAACACTTCTAGACCCACATGATGCAACCCAGCTCAAAGGAGGACAACAACAGGATTTGGGACATTCCCAGGAGCTAAGGAGTTCAGCAGATTTTACTCCCATTCATTGCACATCCTTAAAAAGTCATTACAGAGCCATGTCTAGCATAGCTGGGACCCAGAGAGCTTTTGTTTGGCTTGCAGTGTGTGACAGGAGCTGGAGCCCATGCGATGTTCACCCTGCTGAACAGGGTGATAGGAGCTGTCTCATGCCGTGAGGAGCTTGCTCATCATTCCCAGAGAGTACAGGGCTACTGACTTTTCACGGACAATACCTTTGCTGCACAAACAAAACAGGAATCATACATTCTCCTCTGACTTATCCTGCTGTTCCCCTCTGTTCCACTTCCCCCTGGATGCAACTGAAACCTGGACACCTGGAGGAATAGAGCAATTGGTTTACACCACCCAAATGTGAAGGAAAAGAAACAGCAAAACAAAAATTAGGCAAATGCAAAAAAATAAATAAACTCTCCCCTAAAAAACTTCAAAGATAAAGAACCCTTTGCAGGCAGCTTAATTGCAACACCTGTCTAAAGGGAACAAGAGGACTAGATGGTGTTACGGTCCATAAAGCAGGTTATAAACAGTTCCACAAGAACAACACCATATATTGTAACATGCAATTTTATAGAGCCCTTCAAATGAAAATAAAAACACTGGGCAGCTACAGCTCTCTTACATGCCTACAAAAAGTCAGGAAAGAAGAGATGGTAATGAGAATTCATATGCAGAGGAGAAAGAAAGCAGCAGAAAAAAAGGAGCTAGTAAACATTATATTTTAAAATATTGTTTTGTTTCAAAAATAATTTGGTGGGTCACTTCAATTTATTTCCAGGTTAAACAACTGAGTAAGGCGTCTGTGAGCTCTCTTCAAGGCAAAGCTGTTAAGTAATGAAAAACACCCCCTTGAGTAATAAGTAATCAAGCCAGGAAGTAGGGAGGGATTTTTAGGAACAAAATACCCTACACAAATTAGTTAGTAGCCATCTCTTAGATGTCTTCTGTTCTCTTTTTAACCCTGGGGAAGAGAAGGGATGAAGGAGATAAAGAAAATAGAAACAAAATTAGAATAATGCTTTGCCCTTCCTTGCATCTGTCAGGATGAGAGTGAGTTTTTCTTGGAAGGTGAAGGTCAGGGGAGACAGCTACAACACACGGATGTGCATATCCAGGAAACCAGAGGTCCTTCACACCTCCCGCGATGGAGGAGCTTGGCCTCATGTACCCTGCATTGATCTGCTAGCACTTCCACACATAAAAATTGATCAGATTGAATCTATTCATGCTCACCCGAGGGACTATGCCTCTAAGCCACTTCTGTTTGCTCCCAGACCAGCAGATAATGTGAGCAAACTTGTCAGAGCAACAGTGTGGGCACTATGGCAGAGCTCACTGCCAGAGCGCCTTTTGAACTGGATGTTGACAGCTCCCACCTCCTCACAAACCAGAGCTGAACCCATGAGAAAAAGCACTGAGCTTACACCAGATAAGGAGGATCTTACTGATCTGTAAAAAACTTCATGTGTAAGCACAGAGTACCCCTCAAAACAGCCGATAGCTTCCTGGGATGCAACCATTGTCACCAACACTACACATATGGCCAGCTGGAACATGGAGAGTGGGTTAATGAGGGGGCAGAAATCATCCATGCATGTAAGGAACAAAATCTGTCCTGCAAATGAACTGTTTCACAGACTGGATCCCTTTCTGAGAAGGTAAGTTTATCATTCCCACTTTCCACAACAGGAAACAAGTCTTTCTTCTTTTCTCTTTTCCTTTCAACTTCTCTTTTTCTCCCCATCAGTAGCTATTGTGTGTTGTGCGGGCCACATTCCTGTCTACTGTAAAATCCTCTGAGTGCAAAACAGAAGGTTGCAGCAGAAATACAACCGGCACTGAGTGCCAATTCCCTCATTTCCTCCTCTATTTGTTTCTCTCCATGAGTCAAGCTCTTGCTCCCTGCTGCCACACATGCACAGAGCATGGCGCAGCAGCCTTCTGTATGAAAGCAACGTTTTGTTAATGCAGCCTGAATCCTAAGTGAATTCCTACTCCAGCTTTTACCCTAACACTATTCTCTTGTCCTAAATCATGTAGCTTTCATGTAGCTTTTCCCTAGGTAGTTCCAAAATAACACTTCCTAACTGTACCATATGGCTGACAAGGGACAGCCAGCCATAGGTCACACTCAGATAAGTTCCAGCAAAGGCTTATTTTCTGCAAAGAAACATTTAAGCACCTTTTATTAACACTGGTGTTTGCATTAGGCTATGGAGTCACAACCTCCAATAACAGGAAACATTTGCCAAGGAGACAAAGGGAAAAAAAAACAACAGCTTAGTTAAGGTCCAAATCCCCACTCTTTTATTCTGGGTTCTGGTTTTGAAGCCTTCATTCCCCTTTATAAACTAGTTAGCTTTATATACCTTTATACTACTCAGATTTTCTTTCTTTACTTCTGACCACCTGGCTCCGTATTCCCAAAGGCACTTATATAGGAGGAGGCAACTATGCAATTACAAATGTGTCCTTTTGTTGTTCATGTTATTTCATCTTTTGCAGATTCAGTTCCCAATATCATATAAAAGGTAAATCATCATCTCCCAGGAGTCCATATGAACAGAGCCAAGAAGCTTATTCACTTGAGACCTTGTTTATCTCCCGTTCTGATGATTAACACTGTGAGCAAGGGGGGACTGATGCAATCTGGGTTAGAACCAATATTCATTAAGTGACAGTAATGCCCTCACGCCTTCAACAGAAGCAAACAGATGCTGTGGGTCAGGCTGTTGCTTTCCTCACATCTTTTATTTCAAATGAGATAATGCTGTTAAAAAGAATTCACACTGTGCTAACAGCCTTAGAGATAGAAGCCCACCATGTGCATAGACAGGTAACACAGGAAAGCAGCAGCGGTGATCAAACAACTGAAAAAACTGACCAAGGGAGTCAGACTTTGAGGGGAATTCAGGGTGTTTAGTGTCCAGGAAGCTGAAAAGAGGTACAGCAGCCTTGAGATGAAAGGAAACTGGAAAGGGAAGTAATAGCCAGTTCTCCTTGCTCACAGGGAACAGGTCAAGAAACAAGTTTAAATTCATTGTGCTGAGCAAGAGACAGGTTAGACCTTAGGAAACCATCTCCAGAGGGGGTTCACATGGGAGCTTCCAGGGCAGAACAAGACATGCAAACATCTGGCAGAACAGGTGTGAGTGTGGCTGGTCCTGTCTCCACACAAGGCAATCCTGCCTGGCCAGCAGATGTGATTCAGGCCTTTTTCCAGTGGCTCTCAGATGTCAGCATTACAACCTTTGCATTGCCAGTGTGCTTGTACTCTCGACTGGTGATGCCACCACTAAAGTTTATGGGCTCTCTCCCCGCCCATGCCATTCAGTGGATGGTTGTACTACTCAAAGCGCCAGCAGAAATGCTACACACTGCAATGTGCACTTTAGTGTTGCTAGCATCAGTCTATTTGCAAAGGAACTGAGATCAACTAGCGCAGAATATTTCAAGTTATCATTGAAAAAAGACTGAAACAAATCAGAAGGAAAAGAAATTACTTGCAAAAATCTAAATAAGCAACATCCACACTGCAGTGCTCCATGCCTTTCTGTGTTTTAAAGACCTGGTCCAGACATGTCCGTCAAAGAGACCAAAAACTAGCTCATGATGTAATAAGGGAGTATTAAAGCACTCCCAGGCTCCAGAGGCATGCACAGCTCCTGCACAGCTGAGAAACTTGTCATGAACTTCTCCAAATATGTCTACAGCTTTATCATAACCCTGGCTACTCCAGATAGCTCTGAACTGCCCTTGATGGCTATGGACCATAGTCCTTCCCTTTTGATTACGTCCCTTGGGCCTAAAATATGAGGTGGAAGTACCTACAAGCCAGCAACTCAACTTTATCTTAGTCATTTGGTTGCAAAAACTTGCTGGTCCATCCTCTACAGAAGCAGTTGGAGAGATTGGGCAGTGGAAAAACTGGATACACCTGCGCATGCACTGTGGAGTGTGCAGTGGAAGAAAATTAGCAGGATACCAAAAAAGTCAACTTGTTAGAGTTCCCATTTGATTCCAGAAAAGCTACACCAGTGTCAACAAAGTAAAAATTGCCTCTGTTTTCCCCAGCATCACCATAATCTCTGTTGTGATTGCCACTGGCACTCAATACTCCTAGAAGCAGAGTGGAATAATCTCTGTGACCTCTAGCCCAAATTCCTCTGGCTCCCAAACACCACATTCTGCCATCTGAACACAATGTGTTGGGAGAGGCAGAAGAAAAACAGAAAGATGTTGGTGTCAGCGACAATGGTCTCTTTGCTGCAAATGATGAAAAATAAAGATGGCATTGACACATCATGACTATGGTGATGATTATATTGCCTAGAGTTAAACGGATGAGGGAATAAATCAGTCTTCTATCACTGACAGGATGACAAAAGGAGTTTGTAAAGGATGGAAATAGCACTCAATTTTCCATTTTGACTATTTCTCCTCTTCCAAGTTCCCCCACCTCTGCAGCTGTGAGTGCAAAGAAAAGTGGCAACCATTCAAGGATACGCTGACCAAGCTCATTTGCGTTACTTGCTCCCAAATCCCTCATTCATCCACTATATCTTAAAAGGCACTGGTCTAACGAAGACATTACTGTTATTAAAGCAGGGTCTTTGGCATTGTGGTGCAAATTAGCATAACGGCATCACACCCTGTGGGGGCATTAAAACAATTGCTTTTATCATTTCAGTTTAGGTCTTCAGAGATTGAAGCCCCTGATTGTGAAATTGCTCTCCAAAGTCTCATCGAAGTCATCCTCCTGTATCTTATTAGGATGAACCAAACTCCAAAGACCACATCTGTGATTTTTTTTTAGATAATACTGAAAAGATCCAGCATGTCCTAGTTCTCATAAAACATTAACACATTTACAGCTACCTTGGTTTTCCAGTTATGTAAATACATTTTATCACAAAATGATAATCTGGTTAGTTACAGTCACTTGCTCATGGAAGAAGACAGTATGTAAGTGGTTGGTCCTGTACTTTATAAACTGCCTAAAATGCAAACTGAAATTATTCTTGTACACAACTGCAAGAGAGTAAGTTATAAATCAGCAACTTTTCCGCAGCTGAATAGCCCACACATGGCGTCATTAATTTTTTGCAAAGCATAGGAATTCCCTCACCTTCATGCATGAATGGCAGGATCCCTGGTACCCAGAGTTCCCTGCTTACAGAAGGAACCAAAGCTATGGAAATGCCCTAACCACACCACAGAACTGGGGCAGGAGTTCCAGCCCCTCCTCTTTCTGGTTCCCTTAATTACCTGCAAGCAGACTATGTGGTTTGTGAATAAACCAGACAACAGCGCAGAGCTGTGGGTTAGCTCTGTCTAGCTCCATATAGATCCAGGCAGGAGGGGTAACCATGACTCAAACACATGGTCCTGCTTCCAGACCAAGAATCTGTGTGTGGTCAGCATCCATTTGTTATGTATGCAGCTCAAAACGAGGTTTCCTCTGCCCTGTCAGCTGTGTAGAGGACCCTCCTTTTCCATGCAGAACATGTGTCTGCTGGTGGAGCAGTCAAGAAATGTTTAAGCACAAAAGTTCACCCTGCTGGATGAGACCAGTCTTAACTGCCTTCCCAAGACTCACTATGCCCTTTCTATGCTATTCTTCCAGCCCAGCTGTTCTGGGAAGTCCTGCCCAGGGGTGGGATATCCACCTTCTTGTTTTGCTGGGTCTGTGCAGCTCCAAGTACTGGCTCATCCCTGAGTACAGGTACTGGGCAGGACAGACCGAGAAGCTTGGTCAAAGCACCCCAGCTAGTTCTGTAGCAGGTTTACTTCTGAGAGTGGAAACTAACATGGTCTGGTTTTCCATACTTGGAATTATTGTTAAATGAGGTATCAGGGAGTTTTCAGTATATAGTCAGCACTGATACAATGGTGCAATTAGAAGAACAAGGTTTCAGGACTCTTCTCTTGACTATTTTAGCTGCATCCACCTCAAAACAGCTGGCTCTTTTTCAGGCCAGACCAATACAAAAGAGAATCAGACCCTTCAGTGCAAGGATTTCTCTCGAAGTCTGGTCCTCGGATGTTGCTGAGTTTAAGTGGTTAAGAATAGCAGTCATTGCATTTCTGACTCTGGCCTGGGGACCCCTTCTGCACTGTAGTGCTCCACTTCTCAGTGCTGGAGTGAATGCTTCTTCTGTTTTTGGCTTTTCAGTGAGTCTCCTAAAACCACTGAATTCCAGCTGTGACACTGTTGTACAGGGTGGCACACAGGTTCTCCAGAGATGTTCCAGAAACCCTGTGTGTCTTGCTGAGCATCAGCTGTTTGTTTGCAAAGAACTGCCTGACCACAGTTCCCAACCTAAAAATACATTACATGCCCTCTTAAAATTACCTTTTTCCTTAGTAGGCCACTGGTGTCATGGGGAAATAATGTGGTTTTAACATCTGGGGACACTTGTGCAAGCTTGCAAATTGGAAAGAGAAGTGCACAAGCAACTCTTTATAACAAAATATGGTTTGCAGTTGTGAAGGAGACTGAAAAGACCTGTAGTGCAGTAGCTGAGAAGGGTTGATGTTATGAATTACGCCTTGTCCAAGATGAATAACAAGTCCTGTGGTAGTCCAGCTGAAGGGAGCCACAACAGGATGTGTGTTACAAGAGGCTGAATGCCATTTCCACTCTAATTTGAGTGAGAATATAACACTGGGTGCTTTCTATGGTAGTAGGTAGGTGATACAAAGTCAATTTCATGCTGCTTTCTGTGCTCTCCTCTTGCCTTGTATTTATATAACTGCAATTAAATGTTTTCCTGTTTTGATTGTGCCAAAAAAACCATGAGCAGCTCCACTTTGCATGCTCGTCTTGCAGCACTAAGAATCAGCCCCCAAAAGAGCCAAGACAGAGAGGCAGTATGTCCTGGCCCTTTCTTCTGCCATCCTGAAGACATCCTGATCCCAGCTGAGAAGCTTCCTTAGGGTTCTACTCCTCAGAATAGGAGCAGGCCTGCTACCCAATACTGTTAACACACATCTGTGACTAAAATCCACAATCAAAACAGCAAATACTGGCCTGTGGTGTCAGCTCTGCAGCTGCTGTGATGACAGCTCAGGATGAGCTGATACCACACACAGCCTTGATATGAAGGTAGAATAAAATATGAGGTGGGAAGTGAGAATATCAAAAGGAAACATGAGAGGATGCTATACAAGGTAAGGTTCTTTGAAAATATGCTGAAAGACTGAGGGTGAAATAAGAAAAGTTTTCAGCTTCCCACTGTGATACTTGTCTGTTTTGCCCTGTGATGGGGGCTCAGTAGGGACTGACCCAAGCTGGGTAATTTCCATCCTATCACCTGCACAGCTCTCTCCTAGAGCCTGAAAAATGATATTTATGATGGCCTTATAAAAGTAATGACAAACAACTGCAACTCAGATGAAGCAGTGAAATGCTGAATTCCTGCAAAGTGTGTTGGGCAGCACTAACAGGGAAAAGAGATTTGCAAATGAAGGCAAACAGAGAAGACCAGGGGTAGAGAGCTGAATGTGGCAGGTGACTCAGGTAGAGAGAATGAAGGAAGGCATGTGGCATCTAAAAATGAAGAAAAAAGAGCTGGGTAGGAGGCAGGAGGAAAAGGGCAAGGCTGATGCAGCCACGCAGACTGATTCATTCCAATGGCAGCTAGTGGCACAAACCTGAGCCATAATGGAGCAGTGAGTCAGCCCCTTATAATTAGCCCTAATTGGCAACCTAGTGAAAGCAGGAGGGTGGGAGAAATAGCAGAGCAAATTCTGTCCTATATGCACTGATGCAAATCCATAATGCATAGTTTTAAAATTCATCTTAGCAATGTTTTGCTCAGAAAGACTAAATAAATCCAATATTGTATAGGCAAAGGGCTTTTTGAACCACATGGAGAATCCTAAAAGTTTACCATTTTCCTTATGAAGTACAGCCACATTCAGATCTTCAGGATTAATATAACGGGAGTTTCCATATTTCTAGTAGTTTTTCAGGAGACATCACAAACAGAAAGGAAGTTATTTCTCACAGCACAACACAGCCACTAAAAAACAGCCTCTAACTATTTTTCATTCAATACAACCTATTTACTTGACAAGTAAAATGTATCAATAGAAGTCGAGAACTGTATTTCTTTGAAGACAGATTTTAGTGTGGAATTTTCATCAACAGCTGTTTACAGAAAAAAGATGGCCCTGTGAGTAAGGACACTGGCCTCTGGGAACCCGAATTCACACTTTAACTAAGCACAATGAGTTTCATAATTTAATTCTCAGCCCAAAAAACCCATCAATAAATTTTACAAACACACATCCTTATCCAATGTGAATGGCAACATCTCCTCAAGATCTAGGACTGAAGCACAGAAGCAGCTGCTGCAAGTAAAATTGCTTGGGAGATTGAATATATTTAATGCTTGGGAGATTTAAAGCAATAGGGCTTTTCATCTGTCTACCACACAGCAGCACATCAGTGGTATCACCTCTGTTCCCGCGCTAATTTAATGAGAGCTAAATACAGTCATGATGTACCTGCCACAGGAGAAAAGCCTTTCATCCCTGACTGGTGGTGAGGACACTCAATGTCTATGAACCCTCATGGAAACTGAACTACAGTCCATGTTCTGCTATGAGAAGTAATGGGAGACAGGTTGGATTACGCCAGACAGAGACTTTTCATGCC
This sequence comes from Bombycilla garrulus, assembly GCA_013400315.1. Lineage (NCBI taxonomy): Eukaryota > Metazoa > Chordata > Aves > Passeriformes > Bombycillidae > Bombycilla > Bombycilla garrulus. Next base: position 1,044,703 of record VXBU01006628.1, on the reverse strand, counting down.
TCCAAGTGTTGGCTGCATGTGGAGCCCCAGTGGAGCTGAAGCTTCTAAAACCAGCTGGATCCATAACGTTTCCATGCAGAATAACTCTCCTAACACTGCTGTCTTCCCCACTGCCCCCAAGCACCCCCGAGACCCAAGAGGCTGCACTCCTGGTGCAGGTGATGTGGCACACACACACAGCATGGTGCCTCACTTAATAACCCTTCTGGGTTCAGGCTGCCCCTGCATCCAAACCATGAAAAACCAGCAGGCCAGGAAACACCTTCCTACGTGTTCACCCTGCAACATGTGGCAACAGGGTCAAGGCAGGGCACTCTCAGCCACTGAACTCACAAGGAAAAATGGGAGCCTTCCCAAACTCCTCCATCCATGCTGTCAGACCCCAAATGACAGCCATCAACTGCAAAGCTAAGTCCAAACTTCTCAGAGAAGTGGAAGAACAGAGTAAACATGACACTGAAGTAAAGGAGGAATTCATTTTGTGGAATGGGGAAAAAGTCATCACAGAACAATACGTTTCTTGCTGTCAAGCTCATCAGCACTGGAAAGGTATCTGCTTCATAGCTGATACCATACCCAAAGGCATTTTCCTCACATTTATGAGTAAAATGCAGCAGCCTATCTCAGGATTACGGTTTTTTACATTAAAAAAAAACCCAAAAAACAAAACAAACAAGCAAACATAAAAACCTCATTCCAGAGAAAGGAAATGAATGAGAGAAATAGCAAAAAAGGTGAGTGAAGGTGCAAGGATGGAGCAGGGACTCATTGTTTCAGTGTCACACTTCCCATTTGGAAGGACAAAAAAGTGAAGAGAAACATTTTTTTTTAAAGTCTTCTATCAATTATTCTTTCTGACTTAAAGCCTTCAAAAATCAAAAATCAAATGGGCTCAATGGTGCAGGACACCTGCTGAGGCAGAGACCATCATGCCAAACTGACCTCCAAATGTACAGGTTATTTACAAACTAATGGAGGCAGCAAGCAATTCCACTGCTGCAAGGGCTCTTTCCAGCAAGAGGCAGATCAGGAGACATCACAGGCTGATTTAATAGATCATCGAAGGCCAGTGATTGAATTTTCGCATCAGACATCAATCTCGCTCCTCGGTCAGTCTTTATTACATAGAAACAGTTATAGAAGGACCTCTGTGAAGAATCCAGAGAAAGACCTGCATTTCAACAAAGTGAGTGAGTCAAAGTGGAAAAATTATATCTGTGATTCACCAGAGAAGAAAACTGCTCAATTCAGTCAGGAGGAATTACCAACTAACCTAGGCAGAAGGAGAGGCAGGAGATTGGGGTGACAAGGGGATTAGTGTTTAACTGCTCTTTGGATTTTTACTGAAGCATCAATAACTTCCTCTTACTTTACTAAAGGCTCATTGGTGTCTTTGGAAGGACTTGTAATGGGGTCTCCTGCTGGAGAAAACGTAAACTTAATTCCATCTCAATCCAGTCTTCTTTTTTTCTAATTCTCATTAAAACAGGAACAGATGTCAACAACAAATTAGTGTCTGTCTCTTAAAAATTACTTATTTCCTGCTTGGGCCCCAAGCCTGGGAGATAACAAATGTTCTCCACTCTACCGGACAGTGAAGCTCAGAAGAAGGCCTTGGGGAGGATTAGACACCAAATGTCACTAGTCCTCATTATCTCCCCACCACCAACTGCCACACAGAGCTTCTGGGACTGGGATTCCTGGGGGTGGGTAGGAAAAGGCAAATGGGAATGCAAAAATGAAGATCTCAAACAGATCAAGGAAATATTTCCTCAACCCAAATTTTGTTAGGTCTGGAGCTAGTCCCATCAAAACCGGTGAAAGAGGAAAATTAGAGCCGTTTGAGGGAATGGTAAAAAGAGCAAAAACTTTGAAGACTTCTTTTTCTGACCTTCTATATTTCACCTTCTTGCACAGCAATTTTCTTCTCTCTTTGCTCTTCTAGAGCTAGGCCTTACAGAATGATTTAAGCAATGTGTATTAATGCAACATCCACGCTGTGTGCTACCAATGAGCCACTGAAATACCCTCTCACAGACACGCAGCTGTGGAGAGCAAAAGAGGAGAAGCAGGCTTGGAGGACGCATTCAGCTGAAGCAGTGGGTGTGGAGTCTGGGCCTGGCTGTCGGCAGAGCAGCTTCAGGAGGGCTGAAGGCTGAGCCTAGGAGTCCTTTTCTATGGGATGCTGCATGCTGAAGAACGGATGGCAGAGTGTGGTATTTGGAGGGACCCCGGTCTCAAGTCAGTAACCAGGTCTCTACAACCATTCGTGGCATTCAAGCACCAAGAGCAAACCTGGAGGGTTCTGTGGCAAAAAGTAAACACAGAAAGGTCCAACAGTAGAGAAGCCTAAATAGAAAAATTACAAAAAACCCCCCACCTTTTTACAGAACACTGAAAAGCAACTTTGCCCTTTTTTGCGTTGTTTTTGCAACTCCCAGCTCCTCCTAACCCTGACAGCACAAAATAGAAGTATACACGAAAAATACATGTGGTGAAAAAAAAAAAAAGAAAGCAACCAAACAACCCAAAACAAACTGAACACTTCTAGAAAATTTCTAGTTGGAAATCTAGAGAAAAGGATAAACCTGTTCCGCCTCCCTCCCTTCTCTTTCCCCAAACACATCCGACAAGAAGACACAGGTAACAGACATTGTCAGTTCCTGATCCACACGCTCATTTTTGACGGAGAGAAATTAGAAATTCAGTTCTCACCCACCTCCACCCACCCAGTGGAGCTGAAAATGATAGTTCAAATTAAAATGATATTTCCCTTTTAGTCTCCAGGGGAGTGGAGAGTTTTGCGAGTGGGAAGAGAAATTTTACATAATATTTTAATTATTTTTACTTGTTTTTTTGGTTGGTTTTTTTTGTTTTTGTTTTTTTCTGTGACCAAGTGTGAGACAAAAGAAAAAAAGTGCTGTATTTGTTTTGTTGAGTTGTGGAAGGTGTGAAAATAAGCATTCCATGAGATAAGCAAAGAGCTGCTTCCCCCCTTCCATCAAAGCTACTACACCCACAGCCCATGAAGAGCAGAAACCAGTGGGAATTGGGATATGAGAGCATGAAGAGCAGGAATACCCTGTTTTTAATTCAGAAGTCATCTCTGGCAGTCTTTTGCCTCTCTTGTCTCTGCCTGTCTCCATGGCAACAGCAGCCCAGCAGAAGCATCCTTCTCCTGCCAGCTCCAACACAGATGAATTCAACCAGGGGTCAAAAGAAGCCTGGCTTTCAGGGAAGCAAGAAAATGTGCTGTCTTCCTTCCTTTCCACTGCCAGCCTCTTTTGCAATTGTTTTGTTTTTTATTTTTTTCTCTTTTGTGCACCAGGTGGGGGCTAACCTGTCACACTTGTTTTTCCTCAGCAAACAACAGAAAGAAATGTGTTTTCTTTTCAGTCGTCTCTCAAGACAGCCTGGTCGGCCATATTGCACGTGGGTCGGGATGCTCGGGACACAGACATGCAGAACAGGAAGCCAGGCTGGGATAGAGGCCTCCAGCCCAGATGGTTGGACACACATGGCATGAGACACGCTGAGCGAGGGCTGCTCAAGCAGCCCCCACACTGGATTGATGAATGAAAGCAGGGGCTGCACCACTGAGCCATTAATAATTGCTGCATTGTTGTTTGTTGCCTTGTTCCTTAAATATCTTGTTTGAAAACCCAGGAAGCTCAACTGACATTATCCAAATTGACAAGAGGAATTCGTTACCCTCTACTCTCCCTCTGCATTTCTTCTACTTGAAATGTTTCAGACACCTAGTTAAAGAGCAAAAGCAGCACCAGAAAACCTACTCCATGGACAAGTCAGTTGTGCAAAAACTTGATTGAGCAAAAAGTCCCACACTACTTGGGCAAACTCAGGAAGCATTAGCCAAAATCAGAATCAGTTTGCAGACAGAAATGAACCATTTTCACTGAATATTTTATCTGGAGCTAAAAATTCTCCCAATTATTTTTCTGATTTCTTTGGGTTTGACAATAAGGCTGCAGAGACATATAGATAAATGCTAAATGGCTCAGTATTTTCTGAACACATCTGTTACCACAGGGCATTTATGAATATAAATTTAAGGGAACAGTATTAGCCCTACACGCAAAAGGTATCACCCTGTGCTGAGTGGTGTTCAACATCTTGCTCAATCTGAAAGTGTCCTGGAAGAGTGGCTAAATTGCACCCTTGCTTCTCCACCCCTTCCTTCTCACTTTGTCTTTTCCAAAATCACCACTCTCTCAATCCCTACCACAGCCTCTTGCAAACTGTAGACGAGGCTAGCACCAGGAGACGTGTCTGGGTCTGCCTTGGCTCCAAGGCCAAGCTGTTTGCTGTCCCACCCTCAATCCTTGTTTCCATTGCAGGAATGGGCAGGAGGAGCCAGCATTGCTGCTGGGAGTCAGGAGCACTTCAGGCCAACCAAGTGTCACCCATCTGTGTGATGGGGAGCCACCCCTGGGCAGCGGGAGACTAAAAACTATGAGACAAACATTTTTAACACTGTCACCACACATGATGCTGTGTGAGGCTCTGCTGCCAAGACGTGTGGTATCTGATGGTATCCTGGGGTCTGGGTCCTTGCTGGAGAACAAAGCATTTAAATGCTTCTGAAATGTCTTCTGTCCTCTCTCCAGGCTGGGAGGTGCCACCAGCTGCCTCTCTCCATCCTCTCATTACCTTCAGATGTGCCTTAGAGAGGACACTGCTCTCCAATGCCAGAAACAGAAGAAAAATGTTGGAATTGCAAGTGTGGTCTTCAGGTGGCTGTGGGTCCTTCCCACTCTTGCTCCATTCCCACTTGTTCCACCCGCTCCCAAACTTGTTTTCACATGTCACAGCCACTCCTACTCTACTTCCACAGGTCCTGTGTGGTCTTCCTCAGCTTCCACCTGCCTCCCCCTTGCTTCCTTTCCATCTCCACTCACTCGACCCACTCCTGTTCCGCTTCCGTGCGTCATTCCACTTCTGGAATGGGGAAGGGTTGACAGCCTTAATGCTGAGCTATCACAGACTCCCCTCACTCCCTCCCCTTCTCTCTTCCCAACCTTGCACCTATTTATATTGACGATAAACTTCCATCTCCCCTTCTGTACTCCCTGATGGCCTAGAAAGCAGAACTACTAATTTTGATTACCCATCTGGTCTCTGTTTCACAAGCAACCCTCATGGCAGAGACTGTGATAATATTTTGCAAAAGCTTTAAAAAAGTCAGTATTTCCTTAGCCCAGAGGTCACCACTGCACAAAGCCCTACAGCATTAAAGACAGCCAGCCCCAAGAGGTAGCATGAGTTTTCAGTTTTGGGGAAGCACTGTGGTGCTGCCAGAGAAAGTAAAACATAGCTCAAGACAACCGATATCAAACAAAGCCAAGGTAGGATGAAAGGGAACACAAAGGATAAGAAGGACTGTGATGAGCTGACGGGACCTTATTCCTTCCCTACACAGCTACACTGGGGTACACCTTTTCACATCTGTGGATTTTGACTGACATCCAGCACACCAGTTAATAACCTCCAGAACAGCAAAGCCTTGGATGTTTGGTCAGTAAAGCTTTCGCTCATAGGCATCCTCAAGCTATAGTAGAAACAGATGTCATTTTACCTTGGGAGGTTTTATTGTAAGAGACACTTGAGATGTCCTGAGAGGGTGTACTGAAAGACAGGAATGCACACAAACACACACACCGCCACCTTTTACTTTTAAATAATCACAGTGGTATGGTGGAGGTTTTAAATCATCCTGCTCCTGAAGGGAGAGGTGCACTGACTGGAATGAGGTTGACCCAGGAGATGAATTCAGAATTAGAAGCCAAGAATAATATGTCTGTTCTTCTGATTTTCAAAGCAGAAAACAAGGTGGAAAGTGAAGAAAGAGACTGGAAGAGAAATGGAGTACATAATTGCCTAATTAATAGGATTTTCTCCACTGATTATAATCACTTTCAAATTAAAGAGGGTTTAACTGCATCATAACCAAAATTTTTCTTTTTTTCTTTTTTTTTTTTTTTTTTTTGCATTAGAGAAGTGCCAGCAGTGTCCAGAAGACTACTGCAAGGTTGGAGCTCCCGAGATAGAGCTCTCGTTAGTGACCTGGGGCCAAATTTTCACAGCTGGACTAATCTGGCACGATTCCAGTGAAGTCAGCAGATTAAGTACAACCTCAAGACTCATTTGCCTACTGTGCTGTGGAAGGGTAGGAATGCAAATCTTATCTGGGTTGTTTGGCAGCACCCAAGAATGTCCAATCAAACTGCAGAAAGGATTTCAGCAATTATTTTGGAAAAAGATGCCTGGTAAGCCATACACTGTTATGCTGTGAGACGGGAGAACAGGACACGCTCTGCAAGGCAACAGCTCAAACTTCAAGAGATGAAAATTTCATGCTATGCTTCAAACTGGAGAATTTTCATGCATGTTTCTTGACTGCTGCAGACTGGTACTTGGGTATCCAAACTTTGGACTAATTGCATATTCAGCCATCATTTATTTGTGTAAGTGAAACATGCTAAAAATTTTCATTCGTTTTCTTTCAAGCTTAGTTTGTTATTGTTTTTTTTTCTTTTCAGCCATAAGCAGGCAATACTAACAAACTCTTCAAGAGTAGTCTTCGTGAAACTTCACCTTAGTTATGGCAAAATTAAAAAATATTGCAAAAAACAGCAAGAACCTCTGAACATTTCAAGTGAAAAGCACACTTGGAGACACATTATAACCACAAAAGGGGCAGTATAGAAAAAGCTTTGCTTGCCCTGGTTAATATTTTTCCCTATGATAGCTGGAGAAAGATCCAGTGATAGCTCTTTTCCAGATGAGGAGAGGCACTAGGCACTTTAAATTAAAATTTTTATGAGTGAAATGGACTTTCATCACTTAGACGTGGAATGACCTTATACTGCAAAATGAAGAGGCATCTTTAACTAATGAACTGATGTCTCCCTGCAAAGAACATAATGCCATACCCTGCACTACACCGGATCTCTCTCTTCCTTTGAGGAACTACCACAAACGTTATCAACTTCCCAGCAGAAAAGAAAATGACCTAAGGAAACTACACTTACATTTCTCTATATTTTACAATAAAAATACACCTGCATGCATAATTTTTTCAACAAATACACAATATTCTTATATTTGAAAAACGAGAATACACAAAGACACACAAAGCATAGTTTAAATATGCAAATTTTACACACCCATTTTTACCTATAGCTCAGGCATCTACAAGCACAGACTTGGGCATATCTAACACGCACTTCTGCTTTTGAAACATACACCTTACTTTAATGAGCAGTAAATAATGATGGCAAATGTTCACTGTGCTTTTTCAGTAATCCATTTCCACTCCTGCCTATTCCCCCACGCACACACCTGTAGGACACTGTTGGGATCCCATAGCTGTGAGTTAGCATCACGCTGTGTGAGCCACAGCCACGTGCAGATGGAACATTACATTCCTATAATGCCATGCAAGGGTTCTGCACCCTTTGCTAAGATATGCAAATAATCTCCAGATAATCAAAGAAAGGCATTACAAATAAGAAATCTCTACAGGTTACCTAGCCCATTCTCTGCTAATACAGCATAACTCCCTCGAGATCGCTTCCTGTTTACATTGTAGATGACAAAGGCACATCTGTCTGTACACAGAGATGCAAAGCATTTCTGAGGAGCACTGAGGGCTCAAACACATCAAAAAGCCAAGTGCACGTATCAGTCTTCACAGAAGTACACCATGTATTGTCTCACATAAAGCATTTCCCCCCAGAATAAAGAGATATGATGAATGTCTGACCCCGGTCTCCCTGGGGAGCTGAAATGACATCTCTAGCTGCCTGTTTATCACCTCCAGTCCTTGACAGTACTGGCAAGGCCATCCATTTTGCTGACACTTTCCTCCGCCCTCACCTCACTGCCACCCTCGCTTGCTATGGCTGGGTAGTCCCGCTAATGTTGCCATTTACAAGAAGAGCTGAGACAGTAGTGCTGATGAAGCATTCCTAAATCGCCATTATCGATTCAACAGGCGTACAGAAAGCCGGGGGGTGCTCACAATTTGTCTGTGTACTTGCGAGAAGGAGGGGGAGCTGCAGAGCGCAGCGCCGCCTCCCTCTGTGCCGATGTGCCCGGCTCCCTGCGTCTCCCGAGCACACTCCATCCCCCGGCTGGCCCTGGATGCTGAACACGTCTGCCAAACCCATCAGCAACTTGGCCCTTTGCCATAAATCAATAAGTTCTCTTTAGAATTCTATCTTCCAAAAATATTTACTGTACATAATTTAATATAATACTCTCCTGGATAAAGAGCTGACATGTTTAATTACTGGCTCAAGTGTTTTTCTTCTAGAGAATACTGTACACCCAGCCAGGAACATGGACAAACACAGCAAATTTTTAATCTGCTGTGAACACGGGGAGGTAGAAATTTCAGCCTAGAGACTCTCCTCTGAGAGCATCCACCCCTCCCAGGGTGAGTTTGGGTCTGGCCCAAGGAGGGTGCAGCATCCTGCCCGCACAGCTGGAACAGGCTCTGCATTGCCAACACCTGAAGCATTTTCAGGAAGGGAAGAGGTGCTGAAAAGAAAGCTCATATCTTAACCAGCTCAGCAGATCAGTGTTGCCATTGATTTGATGGTATGACCACTTATCCTGGAGGGACTTCTTGACCAAAAAGCACTGCCAGAGTCATATATCACCCACTACTGCTTTGTAGTTTTAAATATCCAAGCCCCTGCTGATGGGCCAGCCTAATCATACAGAAGAAATTCTCTCCTCACACATGTCAAACAGTTCTACTTGAAAATATTTTTTTTATATTTAAAGCCTCATTTCCCCTTTGTTTTTATCTTCCATCTCAGCATGTACATACTGCCATTTGACAAACATGGCATCCTTTCCAAATGCAATGCCTCCCCTCCCACACTCAAGATGCAAACCTAGAGATTACTACCAGCAACCGTGGCTTGGGTTTAGCCCTTCTGCAGTCTCCTTATGAACAAGCAACCCAGCTGGGGAGTTTTAATTTCTAGATCAGGTTATTTGATTGCTTATCCAATGCTGCCTGCTCTAAATTACAAAACATCAGTGAATCACACCCTGAAGGTGAGGTGGGAACCAGGTATGGACTGCTGAATATAGGTGCAGAAAGAGAAGGTTGCATGTGAGAACACTTGCAGGAGCCTCAACAAATACAGCTCACATATACTTTGCAAACTTCTGACTTCTGAATATCCAAAAGCTCCAAAACTTAAGAAAACTCAGCAGTGCACACAGATATATAAGTTATCTCACATTCACTTTTGTGGGAATGAAAATACCCCATTGTGCTTATGCTGCTGAGAAGCTCCTAGTGACCTCTGTCAGCTGCTTCCCTTTGTTGACCAGATGAAATCGCAGCTCTGCATCAAAAACCAGAAGCAAAGTCAACTTTGTCTTAGTACGTTAAGAGAAGATGTCCTTTTTTCTTGCATGATATACGTCAGCAAAGTTTTCTTGGGAAATATGTATATCCCATTTCTCTCACATTTTCATGGGGAGGTCCAAGTGATCAAGGCATGAGTGAAGCAGCTTCTCTTTATGCATATTTTTATTATTAATACTGCTGTTGCTACTGTGTGTTTCTTATTCCATTGCTGCTCTCTTTCAGTAAATTGTTATCTCAACCCACAGTCTGTGCCTTTGTCCCCCTCTTGCCAAAGGAGGTGGGGGGAAGAGGAGTGGCTTGGGTTTAACTTCCAGCTGGTGTTAATCCACCACAATCCCTTATTCAAAACAGAACCCAAATTTCATCTTGTTCTCAGAGGAATAATTTGAACTAACCCTCAGTGACTTCTGAGCTCAGTTAAAGCTTGGTGATCATTCCCAAATGCAAATCAAAACATACTTCTAAAGTAGCAGACATGTACTTTGAGCAGAAAGGTAAATAAATCTAGACCCCCAAATGTTTTCACAGTAGGAGCCTTGCCAGATTTGATGACAAATTTTCTCCTTCTCTCAATAATGCAGGTATCTTCTCAATAAAGCTTCTCTGTTGTTGCTGTTTGGGTTTTTTGTTTGGTTGGTTGATTAAGGAGTTTTGGCTCCAAGGCTGGTATGGCTGGTGAGACTGGTCATTAGCTTGAATATGGCCTAAGCCAAATTGGAAGTAAAAGTTCCCTGCCCCCCTTGCCTCTGAGGAAAGCGCAGTTGTCTGGCACAGTGCCATGGTGGATGTGACACCTCAGTGCAGAGCTGAGGCGATGATGCGTTGGGTAAAACGCTGTCACACGTGACATCCCGCCGTGACGACAACATGCATGCCCACAGCTCACAAAGCTGTGAACAGCACTCACTACGTAGCTCTTGAAATGCAAGGAATAGGAAAGAATTTGGAAGCTCTTCTGCTAAAAACAGTCTGAAACCTTCAGAATAGCAGGTCTGTGGAATGGATAGAGAAGCTTATGTTACATGCTCGATCCAGCCATGCACCATGCAATTTCTCTACACGTAATAACAGATCACTCCTGACAGTGCACCTCAGTCTTCATCTGCTGTGCTTTCTGCTATTCTTGTCCCCAGACAGCCTTACGCAGAGGCTGCCTATCATGCCAAATTTGCTGCTAGTGACAAACATCTCACATGTAAAAATAGCCCTGAACCAAATATCTTTTTTCTGGCCAATTCCACAGGGCTGAGAATACAAATTAAGAACAAACATTTGGATTTCGCAGCTGAAGTTAAAAATCCGCCTAATCTGTGTACTGTATAAATCTGGTACTCTTGTAAGCTACATTCAGACCTGTACTCTGCAGATCACCTCTAATGACCAATTCTAAAGAACCCACAGATTTGTTTTGCTTGTGATCTAACAACAGTCACTGAAAGCAGGAGTGGGGGGTTTGCTGTATTAAGAGGTCTGAATCAGGCACTACATCATCTTATGAAACAGATTGAGGATGCAGCCAGTGTATTTACCACCCTGTATTCATGTATCCTTGTCTCTGGTCCCTCTAGAAGAGAAGAGGGCTTTGCTCTTCCATATCATGCTGCATACTAGTTCCCACTTTTCACACAGGCTAACTCCTACTCTCCCCAGAAATAGCTTATCAGAGTCTCTGGCATTGTTTAGCTGGCTATAAACCAGCAAGCAAATTCTGTCTCCATGGTGAATGATTCTTTGTCATCTTTTCCTCAAAGCTTTCTAATTAGACATCCTGTAATTTGCAGCTTTTCTATAACATATTTGCAGTGGGGTGGGCGGCTGTGTGCGTAGAGAATAAAAATTAAAACATGGCAGTGAATTGGCAGTCTGTAAATAATTGCAATAAATAAACAAATTCTTAATTTTTTTGTTAATGAGACAGGGAATGCATCTTCCTTTCAGGCAAGCAGCTGGTCATTTCATTCTCTCATCCTTAAATCCCCAAATCAATCTGCTGCAACAAAGAACAACACCAGTTTCCACCTATTCTCAACATTACGGGATGACATGTCCCATTTTGGAGGTCCATCCCACAGTCATGGGGTGAAGCAAAGAATGGATACAAAGAAAGTGAGACCACAGTAAAATAATGTGCCATTTAAGAAAACATTCACCCCCAATTTGGAGTTTCTCTAGTCAAGAGCTGATCAAAATTTGTTAGCATTTACCAGTCATCTAGCTGGCTTTTCCTTTGTGAATATGCTGCTGATTTCGTCTGGTTCCCTTTGGACAGGCATTTACCTCACAAAAGCAATCTTTACAGTGGGTATTACTTATTAAGTCATATAGACATGCCAAAATAAAAAAAAAGGAGCTACTAAAAAAAAACAAACCCAAACTGAAAGGGGTGGGGGCAGGGATAGTGTGACAAAGGAGGAAAGGGAAAAAACAGATCTAGTGATTCAAATGACTGCTTTTCCCACCAAAGATCCACATAGCTTAAATCCCTATGCTGTGTCCCTGTGAACCACTTGGCCACATGGAGTCCTGGACACTGCTGCATTCTCCTCTGAGAAGGCTCCTGGGCTGCACCAAGGGAGTGAAGACTGCACGGGCCGACCTCTCTGGGAACCTCCAAGCAGAGAGCTACTTTAAAACCTAAACCTTCCCCATAGCACATAGCCAATCCTGACAGAAGAATACTTTCTACAACCAAAACTTTCTATTGGAGTATTCGCCCCTTATTCAAGCAATAAGTAAGCTCTCTACTGCTGCCTTCTGCCCTTCTAAATAAAATATTCATATAAAAAATAATGTGTTTTTACATGACACATAGGCTTGCATGTACATCATACATGCTCTCTCAAGCTTTCTTGATAATGCTAGGAATACTACAAAGAAAAACTGAAATTTCATCTGTGTCTCACTTGATCCCTGGCTGAAGTTGCAAACCATTGCTTCTAATAATGCAATCAACTCCACAGAAATATATTGCATTGTCACAAAGACGGGCTTACGATTTCAATTTAGGAATAATTAGATGGAACAGATGTGAATGTCAAGAGTATCTGTGTCTGCAAATTCTTTCAATAATGTGTCTGATGACCACGAAGTGTTTTATGAGGTTCAAGCCTCATCCATAGCTAATGGCTGCCAGTTAACAGAAGCAGTCAAAGGGCAAAGAAAAGAGAGGGGGTGTTCATGAATATTTATGAAGCAAAATAAGCAGCCAAGATATTCCCTTTTAACAGGCTTCATTACTTCTTTCACTCTCCTGATGAAGTAACAGTATTAAAATCCAGGTATTTGAGTGTTTCTTATCTGCCACTCACGACCAGACTTCTAAAAATAATTTGAACATACGTATATTCATATCTACGAGTGGAAACAAGAAAAATCAGACACAGTCTATTGTTTTCAAACTATTTTGTTGCTTGAGGACAAGACAAGATTGACAGACAGCCTTCTTCTGTGCCTCATTCTACAAGCTGCTGTGTGTTTCCTGAAAACACTTGAGCCCTCTCAGAGCCATGAACAGAAGATGAGAGCCGAGCTCTCCTGAAAGACGTTCAGCAGTTGGCAGGGTTACTTTCTTCATCCTCAAACCAGAGGCAGTCTGGGAAGGCTTTACAACATGGCTTGTGTCTGTGCCCTTGGGAAGCATGGCTAACTTCTAACAGAAGGCTAATTCCTTGCCAGCCTTGGTTACTCCTCAACAGTTCTGGTGAGAAAACTGATGGGAATGGGCCTGGATGTCTATAGGCATGTAAAAACTTAGGGGGATCAAGGCCTACCAACCCTTATTGCATTTGCCTGTCATTAGCAATGATTTACTAGTCCGAGCAGGTTGGAGTTGCCTGGAACCACAGCAGCCTGCTTGTCTGAAGCCGTAGGCTAACACCAGCAAACAGTTCTACAGCTGGACTTTCTTAATCTGGCCCAGTCCCTGAAGGTTACAGGAGGACTCCCTTCACCTAGCAACGATGCTGGGCAGCCATCAGCATATTGGAAGGCAGAAAGGGATGGATATAGGAGTGCATAGGTCCTCTGTGTGCTGGGTCTATTCACAGCACTGTCATAGCTCACCACAGACTGCTGGCAGAAACTGAAAACACATCAAACCAGGCATGAGGCTCTGAGTTCCTGCCCAGGTCCGCAGAACCCACAGTCAGAGAAGTGTGCATGCAGAAAACACCCTCCATGTACCATACAAGTTACAGAAATGTACCTAAATTCAAACCACAGCACACAGAGGTGGGTTCTGAGTGCAACTGCAGTGCATTGTGTCCTCTCTGCTGCTCCCAGCTGCCCACTCAACAGAGAAATGGTGCTGCAAAAACAAAGTTTTGCAAAACCTCAAAGAATACACTAATCAAAACAACTAAATTGATATAGAGAACATCCCCTTGGGCTGAAGTTCAATCCCAAAACCTTGGGAGATGAAGGCTCCAACCAGCCCTTCTCTGCCTCCCAAGGAATCTTGATCCTAAAAACCTGTGGGAGGATGAGGGTAACATGAGCTCTGTAAGCCCTGCTATGTCTTTGCAGGCTCTAAGGATCAAACAGAGAACATTTAACAGTATTAAAAGCCTCTGTATCTTGACTTTTGAAAATAAGTCTTAGTTGGGTCTCATTCCAGACTTTTAAATTTGAGAATGTGCTGAGTTGGGAAGCTCTCAAACTAAGCCCCTTGATAGCAACCATATAAAATCCCCATATCCTGGCCTGACACTGTTGGTTAGTCCTACCAACTCTGTTCTACGAAAAAAAAGCAAAAAAGAAGACAGCAAAAGGGACAAAGACCATAACATCTTCTCTTGGTGTCTTTCAGCGTCTTGGTTACCGTGATGAAGTCCAAGAGGGAATATTTATGCACATTTCCATAGAGACTGCTGCCTAGTCTGGCGTGTCAGTGACGCAGATTTGAAATGGCAGCTTGAGAAGACACTGATTTTTTTCAGAGCTCAGCAGCACATGCACACAGTCCACTGACACAGCCTGGGCAGCTCCTCCATACACCAAGCCTTCAGAAGCTCCCAAAACCAAGGTGCCCACAGATACATTGCTCAGGTCAAGGCAAGGCTCCTCACTGACCTCTTTAGCCTCCAAGCTCTTCAACATTGCATGAGGCTGAAACACGATTTGCTTGGGTTTCCTTCCTTTTACACTTTTAACTACAAAAAAATTTAGATTCTTCTCATCAGAAATTTCTACAAGCAATGCAAACTTCCATGAGAAAATAAAACTTTAAAAATTTAGGTTTGGATTAAATGTTTGTCTACATGTTCTAGGTTTTGGCTAATGATTTGTAAAGAGAGATATATTCTTGTAAGAAAGCGCTGAAAACAAGAACAAAAGCATAGTTTAGGCCAAAATTAAATTTCAAATTAAAAAAAACCTCTTGATAGGTAGTTTTTCTACCCATCTCTACCCAAAATTTTATGCATCAGATATGCCATTTTGACACCTCTTCCACACAGGGATAAAATAGTACATCTTTTTAGCAAGTTCCTAGGGCAGCTTCTCAAGCAGCTTTCAACATCTACAACCATGTACCTACTGTTCACACCTTCTGTTTGTAAATCTCTCAGTCTTGATTGCTCCCAAATTATCAATGTCTGTACCTTGTCACAAATGTACCCAGTCCTTTTAACAGCTCTTGACCTCATATCCTTACCTGTACATGTAAACCACGTTAATTCTGGAGATTTTCAGCAAAGAGCAGACAGTTAATGGATATTCTAGAATTAAACACGGATCAGCCAGTCTATGCCATTTTAGCTCCGTGCTGTTAAATGTGCAATTCCTCAGCAAGATGTACACCCTGAAAAATCCCATAGAAGTCTGCATGGCAGAACCAGAATTGCCCTTCTTGCAGTAGGAAAATATTACTTCTTTCTTTAAAACTCCCTTTAGTACATTGTATTTGCTACATGGTTTTTTGTGTGTTTGAAACAATGAATTTTATCTTTGTCTCGCATTAACATAATGAGCACGAGACTCTGGTGATATCCGTGCAGCTATTTTTAATTTATTCCAATAGAAAGGCAACTAGGTTTTTATTCTGCGCTTATTCTCATACACAAAAGATATTTTTTTCCCTGTATTCATCACTCCTGAAAGCCACTGCAATCCTGAAAATCAGATTATATCACTTATTTGTCTAACATACAACTTTTTGCTGAGAGGAATAAGCAACAACCTTTACTACAGTATAAATTGGGATAGATTTGGCACTCAGGGCTCACATCTGTTACACTACACTCAATACTGCAATACTGCAAAATGTACTTAAGTCATTAATGGCTTCTGAAATATATACACACGGTCTAAAGTACAGTTCATCCATAAAGTATTGTTCCCAATGCCTGGAAATATTTGGGGTCAAGTAAAGTTGAAGGCTATTAGTCAATTCTAAGCTCTTGGTTCCAGTCTGCTCCCTCTGACACCCAGCTGCAAGTGGTGGTTTCTCAAGTACTCGTGCAATTTTCTGTATGGATCTCAAAACTGCCCAGAACCTTTTAATGTTTTTAATAAATGCAAAAGTTTTGCTGAATGTATTCAAATGGATGCTTTGTAAATTTTCAACATACAAGGAAAAACTTGAGTTTGCATTTAGACTTGCAGTGGCACAACTTTTGGGTTTCATGTACTGACAGTACTGGAGCTTATTAGGAAACAACATATTTCCCAGATTAAGAGAATACTGGAAGTCACACTGCTACAATTTAATTTCTGGAGCATTTTTACAATGCTCAATTCTAACAGAATTTTTTCCATAGAGCTATATGTTAATTGAAAAAAAGGACCAGAACAGTAGAGGAATTTTAAATATAAACTAACAGTCTGTTCTGGTGATTGTATCTCTGTGTTGGGGCATAAAATCTAAAACTGAAACGGAGCAGAAAATTACTATATAGGCAAAAATGATAACCACTAACACCTCATTAACAGAGGAAACTTGCATAGTGGTCAAAAAATAGGAATACCGACAAATGAAAACTATGATTTTAATCTTCAGTTTTAATCTCTTAAGGTTATTTTAAGTACCAAAGTAAGTACATTTGTTTCATTATTACTTTTAAATACTAATTATTTGCTGGATCAGCTCTGTGATATAATAGCTGCTTCATGACTTTTCCCTGATTAGACCCTTGTAACTTCTCTGTTTATAAGGAAATTCCACCCTTGTTTTGACAGAACCCATTCCTCTCTTTAGCCTGAAATTCTAGGTATTTTTGAGGGATTCTATCCAGGACACAATTTAAGAAAAATTATTTGGAGATCCAGAAACTGCCTGTGAGAAATCTAAGGTCAAAAGTTTCTATTACAGCTTTCTAGATGTATCAAAGGTACTCCGCAAACAAATGTCTGAATTTCCTTTGAGAACTTTCTAACTTTATCAGACACCGTTCCCATTAGCTCCTTTAGAACTCTGTGGCATCCAGACAAAAGCACAGGAGAAGCATTTCCCTACTTAGCTTCTTATTCACAAACCCTTTTATGAGCCTGACCTGACGCCTTTCGGCTCCAGAAGCTGGAAAGCGCCATTGCCAGTGGGTGAAGCATTTCATGAGGAGGGTCAGGGCACCTGGAAGGGCTTCACAGACCAGGGCAGAAGAGAGCGGCTAGCCACAGTCACCATCTGGGACTTCTCCTACCTGGACAGGCATGGGGGCTGTAGCAGAGATTGCTCCCAGCAGAGAGGATGGCTACATGGTTTAGGAAGTGAAGAGTCTCACATTTACCATTAGAGAACAGGGTAACACAGAAACCACAGCCCAGAAATCACAATGGTGACCTCACAAGCCACCAATTTCCCTTTTCAAGGCAAGTCATCAAGACAGGACCTCGTTGGGAGGAGGGACAGGCAAAATGTATCTCTGTTCTTCTGGTTTTCACAGTCCTGTAAGGTTGTATGTGCAGGGACATCCTTGAAGCAGGGTTTATAAAGAGAGATAATATCTTTTATTTAGACTAACTAATACAGTTGGAAGAAACAAAGAAACCAGCTTTGAGCTTGAAAAAACTTTTTGTTTTGCTTTCCAGCTATGCCAGTTGAGCTAATAAAAGATATTTTTCCCTATAAAGCTTGGCCTTATTTATGTGTTTTAGACAATCATGACTACAGAAATCTTGCCACTGTTTACTTCAACCACTCTGAAATGGCCCAGGGTCCTTCCTCTTTGGTCTAAGAGGTTAATTTTTTCTTCAGCCTCCAGACTGCGTGGGTCCATTCCTCCCCTACCCAGGCTGTTAGTGTTAGTGATAAAACCATACAGCAGGCAGATGACTCCAAGATGTATTATCTTCCTTATAACCAGAATAAACAGCATCGTTCCCAGATTTTTGAACATCGGCTTGCAGAAGGAAGGAAACACATCAAAGAGCTCCCACTAACACAGCAAGTCTTTTACCAACATGTTAGAGATCATGTACCACATGATCTCACAACCCACTGCCATAACAGGCATCCTTGCCTTCCCCAGCCATCCATCCTTGTCCTCTCCCTGATGGCAGGAGACAATGTTGAGAACCAAACCCACATGCATTTAGTACATCTTAGGGGCACCCACTACCAAAATAATGACATTGTTAAGAATGGTACCTATATCCATTCGGTGCTGTATGGATTCCATCCCATCTCATCAGACATACCTGACTATTGTGGTGCCATTATCCATGATGTCAGTATTTGCCTGTGTCATGGTTAAACCCCAGCCAGCAGCTATGCCACACACAGCCATTCACTCACTCCCCCCACCAGTGGGACTGGGAAGAGAATTGGAAGGATAAAAGCTGGAAAACATGGGGGTTGAGGTAAAAACATTTTAATAGGGAAAGCAAAACAAGGAATCAGTTCCGTGCTTTGCTTCCCATGGGCAGGCAGGAGTTCAGCCATCTCCAGGAGAGGAGGGCTCCATCACGTGTAATGGTGACTTGGGAAGAGAAATGCCATCACTCCAACCATCCCTCCTTCCTCCTTCTACCTCCTCTTTATACACTGAGCACGATGTCATACGGTATGGAATATCCCTTTGGTCAGTTTGGGTCACCTGTTCCAGCCTCCCAGCCTCCAACTTCCTCACCCCTGTGACCCTATGAAAAGCAGAAAAGGTCTTGGCTCTGGGTAGGCATTACTCAGGAATACCCAAAACATCTCTACATTATCAACCCTGCGGCACAAATCCAAAACACAGCCTCATATCAACCATTGGGAAGAAAATTAACTCTACCCCAGACAAAACCTGCACAGGCTGTGACAATTAGTGGTGCTCAGTTATCCAGCCACGTAATTAGAATAAGCTTCAGTGCATGTAAATGAACCTGCTTACTTATTAGTAGCTATATCAGGCCATTGTACACATTGGAGACTCCTGATTAAGTTTGAGACCATTTCGATTTCTCTGTCCTCCGCTAAAGTTTTGGGTTTTTTTTCACAGTACTGGCAGCAGCTACTCAAGGGACCTCACTGTAATCTCCAAGATAACAGCACCACACCTACACAATTACACCACTGAGTAGCAGCAGGAGGCTCACAGGATGCAACTTCTGCACACCAGAGCCATCACTCACATATTTGTTAAAAGTGCAGGTCTGCCCACATTTTGAGCTGAACACAAACCACATCCCTGTTACTGCCCTCTCTATGGAATTGCAAGTCGTGCTTTCACCTGCTGCAATACACCAGATCCTATGCATGTACATGCACAGCCTGTGAAATGGGAAATGTGATTATTAATCTTATTTCACTCTTAATGCCTTAACAAAAGTTCACACGCTTGATGTATCCCCATATAAGCATTCATGTGATAGATTGATCAATCAACAGATCAATAGCCCAGCTGATCATCTGTCATCTTTAATTCTTTCAGGATTATATCTCTTAAGATGAAAGAGAGACAGCTCTTCCAAATACCTTACAAAAAAGCAAATGTATCAGCTATTTCTCTGGACTATAACAGAATAACAATCACAGGATCCTTGCAAGCTTCTTCTTGTCTTCTGCATCTTTTAATTTCTAGCAGCATTCAGTTGCTGCATAGAAATAGATGCATTTGCATTGTTTGCTACAAACACCAACAACGTGAATGAAGCCACAGTTTTGTCTGTGAATGATGCTCAATGCAGGTTTCGTTGCTTTTTATTGTAGGTCCTCTGGTAAACTGAGTTCTTTAGCTAGATTATTTGACCAGAAAGCAATCATCAAACACTGGTGCTTCCTAAACTGCCTCACATCACTCCAAATACAAGTCAGTCCAGCAGTTACAGGAACAGAGTCTAGATTCTCAGGTCCTCCTCTTTTTTATGCAATTACTTGCCATTAACTTGGAAAAACTATCCAGCCTTGCTCTGTCCCAACCACTCAGCTTATGGAATGTTGTGCTGTAGCACACTAGGCATGGCTGCATGTGAAAGCCTCATGTCTGGCTTACAGAGGAAACTGAACAAGGATCTTGGCAAGTGCTGAAGGCATTAATCCTTCCAACTTCAGGCAGATGAGAGGTTACCTATGCTGCCATCTCAGCCAAGGGAGGAAGCACAGAGTGCAGCCCAGACATGCTGCCCATGGCACAGATAAGTCAAAGCTCCTACAGTCTTCTGTATTACAAAGGGTCACGGCTCTGGAAAACAGCAGCATAGGGATGGCAAAGCAGAAAGGACATCTTGAAGACCCCTTTCCAAAGGCAAGTCATGCTCTGGGGAAGCTCACAGAGCCAGGAAACTGGAGGATCTGCAGAGGGCAAGGGGTCAAAGCAGCAGGAGCAGTTATCACAGACAGTGATATACTACCCTTGATTCCCAGTGAAAGAAGAGTGCTTGGAGTGGAGGCTGGCACTCCTCCAGTGCCAGAAGAAAATTGAAACATGAGGAAGTGATGGCAGGTCCATCCATCATATTTGGATTTCTAACCATCCCATTCAGAGTGGAGGGTCCTTGGTAAAAGAAGCTTACCATGTTTCAAGTAAAAATATTCAAAGACAAGGATCCTTGTCAGAACAGAAACTGCTGATTCTTTAAGTTGGGATCATGTCTTGACACTAAGGTCAGGCAGACAAGACAACACAGGAAAGAGTTAAAGTAGTGTGGTGCATTTCTAGGAAAGTTGCATTATGAACAGAGAACAGAAAGGATACCAAAGGAATCCTCTCCAATGAAACTCTCCTACTCCTGCCAAAACAGTGATAGGTTGTGGTTTTTTTCAGGAATTCATTTAGTCTGAATAAACTTAATGCAGATTTGGCCAGATGCTTGGGTCAGCATAAATAGGTGCAGCTCCCCTGATTTCTGGGTGCCAAAACTCAGTACAGGGTACACCCAAAGTGCCAGACATTCGTCATTACCAACATAACACATCACTGCTCACGGAAGTAAAGGTTTTAGTGCTACCTCAAGACCCACCCAGCTACAGTACATTTATCTTTCCTGCTGTTCAGTTGTTCTCTGTCTCCTTGAAATTAATGTGCAGATTTGTTAAGCTATTGTTGTAGTAATGTACGCTACTTTTACTTACTTCTGGAAAAAGTTACACTTCTTTCATTTATCTCACAACACACACAGACACTCAGTGTATACAATCAGTCTGTAAATGTCATGTGACCTAGCTGGTTGAAAGGTGCTCTATGAGTATCATAAATCATTCTTTATCTGCTTTGGCTCTTTTTATAAATATCACGTCTTGGCTTTGTATGTCTTAAATGCCTTGGACCATTTCTTTTGTTTAGGTGGTAAGAACAGCGATAAGAATTTGTTTATGAACAGGGAAAGAAAGACAGGTATTAATATTTCTGTGCTATAGCTGAAAGCACAATCCCAACAGGGGCTAAATTTACAATCTTTTGTATAAAAGCCTTTTTCACTGGGCTACCTGGGATGCTGTTTAAACCTCAACACACATGAGAAATTCCATGTAAATTAGCCACCTGAGGGTACCAACACGGACCCATGATAGTAATAGAAACATATTGACATAAAAAAGGCTAATTAACTGCCTCCTTTCCGCCAGTTGTTCACTGTGCACACCATGCTCAGCACCTTCTGAGCTGCTGCAGACACACCAGCAAATATTCCATGGAGCTCAGCACAACAGCTGCTTAAAAGGTCTGCACAGAAGCACAGAGGAACAGTAGTATGAGGGGATGAGTGCTCCACAAGCAAAGGGATAGAGAGTTCAAAGCGTATCCCTTTCCTTCATGTGAAGCAAAGCTCTCTTCATGCATGCACCATTTCTGGAAAATCAGACTTGATTTCATGTGTTTTTATTCCTCAGTACAAAGTGCCACTGAACCACTGTAGTCCTATGCAGCATGTTTGGGGCTGATAAGAATAACAGTGTGCGGGGAGTTTAGTCCTTCACTTCTCACAGAGGGAGACAGACTTTGTGGCATTTTCTCGCTGAAAGACAACCCCAAAGAAGACTGTGAACTCCCAGCATCTGGAGGTTAAAGTCAGGCAATTCATCCAGGAAGTTGCACGTTCTGATTAGAGGATCTTAAGGTGTTAAGTAAAAACCAGTAGGCTTCCATGAATGCAATCGAAATAAACTGTGAATTACCAAAGTAATTCTCAAGCCATACAGGGCTTGATTGCTTTGTATAGTGATTTGCACTCACACACTGTGAGTATCAAAAGCAGGTGTAAAATACCTGCAGTGGAGAAATAGGGAAAGCTGATTAAGGGCATTTTATACACACACTGCCCTGAACTTAATAGGTATGAAAGCACACTACAAGGTAAAGAGGAAAAGATTCAGTCCCCAGAACTCAAAATACACATCCTTTGCAGCTATTGAGTCCTTTATACTTGCAGTTGTCCTGATATTAATGCCTATTCTTACAGTGCACTAAAGAAAAGTCCATAACAAAATCAGTTCTAAGTTGCAGAAAGATCTGGACTACCTGAAGCCCATTTTCAGGCTTTCCTGTCCATTCCCGTTTTTTCAGTTTACAGTCTCTGCAGTGTTTTTTGATTTGCCTTTTTTTCTATGTTATGCGCCACAGAAGATGAGTGTCCCTTCAGTGTTTTCCCTTTAACTGTTCTGCATCCACAGCATCCCCTTCCACCCAGAAAACCTTTATGTAGCCACGAAGGTGACGTAAGAATGAGCAGCTGCATGGGTCAGGTGAGCAGCAATGGGACAGAAAGCTTTTCATTTGGAGTCACCAGCAAGAATTCAAATCTTCTCAACGCCAAATGAAAGTAAAATCAAAGTTGTTTCATTTAATGACTTTTTGGTCAAGTGTGACAAAGGAATTAGCAGTTTCACAACAGATTGAAATGTCACTGAAAATAAATAATACAATACATAAACAGAAGACGGTGCACTCATGTACTGCCAACACCATCACACATAACAAAACCAGGTCTGAAAACCAAACTACTAACTTCTCACCTTTTATCTACTAGGTAAGGATGCAGGTGCTCTGGTGGGAGGCAGAAACATGCATTTCTGCTGTCCTCATTCAGAAGTAAAGCACAGGACTCAGTATCTGGGAGTGTAAAGCCCATACTAAAGCCACCACACAACAGGGGAAGAAATGATGGAAATTCAGGGTACCAGCAAGAAAGATTATCTGCTTGCTCCTTCCACAGTCATGGTCCAAGGAGGAGCAGAAAATGCTTCTCTGTAACATCAGGCTCTGCTGACTTAGCATTAAGATGGATGGACACAGTTCTAGGGTAAAGCTCTTTATGTGCCAGAGAGCACCAGAACCAAAAAGAGCAATCTGTAAGCAGCCAGCATCCCCACAAAGCCAGCTCATTTCACATTTTTATATTCTCCACACTCATCTTAGAGATAACACTTTCCCCTCTGGCTAGAAATTAAAACATCTTTTTTTCTCTTTTATTTCACTGGCTCTGAGAAAAAAGCAGCATGATAAAGATAAAGCTGTGGCAAATGCACAGTGAAAATGCTAAGAGTTAACAAAAAACCCTGGCTAAGAATGGGAGATAAGGTTAAGGGCAATGACCTTCTTTTTGCTCCTAAAAATGTAGAACAAAGGCTAGCTGTTCTACTAACCCTGCTTGCTGTTATTTTTTGATTCCTCATGGCCCAAAGAAGGCCCTGAAGCAAAAAATTGCCTCAAATCTCATGGCCTATTTGAGGTACATTCTTTGAGAACCTCTCTTTCATCAGATACAAAGCAGCCAATGAATGAGGACAACTGTCCCTGAAGAAATGAGAGCACCCAGCCACACACTGGGCTCGAGGTGCTTGGGGCACTCAGGGAGCCATCAGCAAAATTTAGGGAATTTATTTCTCCCGTTACATCCCATCACATTAACCACTGCATACTCAGTTGCAGTGACAGTTGTTGCATACTGCTGCAAAGAAGAGGGCCAGAGCTTAATTTCATTAGCCATCACTGACTAAAATTCCAATAAAATAGGACAGGAGAATAAATGCTGGAAGGCATACTGATCTGTCACTACCCCAACACAACCCACATTGCAGCTGACCGTAAAAAAGAAAAAATATATCACACAGCAACTCCCCCTAGGCCTCCAGACTAATTCTGACTGCTGTGGCCATTCTGAATTGTTTTTTTTATCTTATTAACAGCAGCAGTGATATCTGCTTCCTCTGTCTCAGAACTCTGCTTGATATTGGAGGCTTGCATTCAAACTCCAAACAGCTTTTGCGCAAGAAGCTTGCTTGCCTCTTTTCTTCTTAGATGTCTGTCTTTAAATGAAATTGTAAGGCTGGCAGGACTGGACTGAAAAAAAAGAACCATTAAACCTTGATAATTTTCTGCTAGAAGAAACAATTTAAGCCAAAATGACAGATCAGGAAAAAACATCCACTTTGATAAGCTGGTAATTAAACAGAAGCTGGTGAGGCAGTGTGATCAGTCAACCATGCTGGCCAAGATGTTACTGTCAAGTAGGACAGTAAGTTATAAAGGCAAATTTTACTCATCACTATCTTAGAAGATGCCACAGATACTCCACTACAGAGGAGAGGTCATGTACAAAAAAACAGGAAGGATCCTGGTCTTACAAGAGAACCCCAACACAGGGAGCATGCCAACAGAACAAAAAAGCTGAAGCAGAGAAATGGTTTTAGTACTTTATTGATTTTGTCGCATGCCTGGTGATGTGTGAGCTGAAGGATAACTGACTTGGAATCCCTCAGACAGTGCATTAAGTATTAAATGTCCCAGGGCAATAAGCCATCAGCTGGAGCAATCATAAAGCTGAAGACTTGGGAAAGGATGGGTTTACATGGTATATTTTGTGAGGACCAGAACTGGCCTTGAAGACCTAGGACTCTTTGGAAGTGATTATGTGCCAAAGTGGAAGGATGGGACACTACAGAAATCTATCAGAGGAATGGGTTTGAAATCACATCAGCTCAGCCTCTGGAAACTGAGCAAAGGCAGGTGGGGCAGTTCACAAGATTCAGGCCTGAGAAAAGAACCAACTCACATTAATTAATCAGTCAAGTTTTGCAGAGCTCTCCCAACCCACTAGGTTTACTCATGCTGCCAAAGCTGTTGCTACCAGTCCCTTTGTCTCCTTCCTCAGAGCCAGTTCCCACATGAGCAAGGTACATGTGGGGAGCCTCTAGTCCAGGGCTGAATCCCCTGCTCGGGGAGGGAGCTCCCCTGGCCCCCACACAGGCCCTCATATCTGCCAGAGAGCAGAGTGGCAACAAGAGGTGTCACTCACTGCTGTTGTTTTGGCACGTTCAACCATGATAGAAGTAGCCACAAAGGCCTAGTGGCACAATTGACAAAGAATGCTAAGATCCAGCCTTGCTCCATTTTTTTCCCTTTTTCCCTGCATGTCCAGCAGTTCCATGTCCAAAAGAGATTTGGCATGCAAATCACTAATTAGTATGCACACCAGAGATTCCCCAGTCCTTGTAGGTTTGAGTGAAAAACAGATGTGTGGCAACTGCAACCCCTGTGACATTACAAGTTCAGTATGTGGCTTTCCAGATATCTCAGTTATAACCTATCAGACTGATAGAGAGATCAGCAATTTTTTAAAGAATTTTAAATGTCACAAGCTAAAAACACAAAAATTCTATTCCTTGTAACAATATTAAGGCTTACAAGTCCTATGTATGCAACAGAGACCATCACAACTGGTCTATTCTCTATGTAATACAAAGCACCAAGGGTACAGGACAGTCTTTTCATAACACCCAAACATTGGAAAAATATAAAAAATCCACAGAAATCATTAACAAGATCTACCAATGATATTTGACATCACTAGAAATTTATATTACTCCCAATGGATACTGGATTAGAGCTTTGGAGATCGCTGAGGGATCACAGGGATCCCTCAGAAAAATGGAGGGGGAACAGGAAAAAAAATGACAAATATGTCAGGTGCTTCAAAGCTACAAAGTTCAGTTCAAGTTTCAGACCTTCCAAAAGCACAGAGATTTGAATATCTAAAATTTAGCTTCAAATTCATAATCTAAATGTCTCCAAAACCTCCCAAGGATTTTTTCTATTTTTTATTTTAAGGTTTGTATTTAGTCATATTAACTTCAAAACCGATAGAAGTTTCCTTGTTGCTCTGAATAATCTGAAACACTAACCACCAATAATGTTTCCATTATCACAACCACACTTTCCCTCAGAGCAGGGACAGTTTCTCACTCTTTGCTCTTAGATAAGCCACAGATTTTCTTGAGCGTTGGCTGCTAAACAATTGATTATTACCCTGTGGGCCTTTCCCCATCCTTTCTTTTATGTAGGCTCACTGTGTGCCTGCACAGATGATAGGATGTATACTTTGCAGCGTGCTGTTTTAGCACCTGGCTCAGCATGCAGAGCACACAGTCTCCAGTCTGACTGTCAGTGTTCCCAGCACTGGGACACAGATAAATAGCTCTCAGGATAGGGTTTATTAGGCTCCACCAAATATAGCCAAGAGGAGCAACAGATTCTGTGAAGTGAGAGCATTCACCAGGTGGAAAATACTCAGCACTGGATTTGAGCAAGGACATATGTTGCTCTTAAAATACTTCCTAGTAGCTATTAAAAAAAAAAAAAAGGCGGAAAACCACATTTGAGTTAGTTCCCTCTGGCTTCATCTTCACTGAAGGAAAGGTGCATTCTGCAGCACACCTCCAAGTCCTGGGGTCCACTTAACTGGGGAAACCACTGCAGCCCCGTTATTCCCATTTGCCTGGGTTTACTGTCTAAGGAAACAGAAACAAGCTGGGAAATGACATCTGCTCAAGCCCTACCCTGACAGACAGTTGTAACACTAACAAAGTTCTCACTGCAAACAGCTATGAAGAATTCCCAATCCCACTGTTTAGATAAATGGGACCATATCTTATTATTTTTATACTGAGCTCTTTGTCTGCACCCCAGAGGCCTGAAAGTGGCCAAACTGCACATCTTGATTCCTAAGATGCACAACCAAACACTTGAATTCACTGAGTACATTGGAAAGCATAAATGGAAAACAAAGGTGATGACCAGGCATCAGGGTAAACTGTGGCAGTACAGCTCAGAGCTGCTTCCTGATGGAGAGCTATTTCCATGTTTTTATTTGTATAAAGGAGTTCTCTGGTACTTACACTGAATTTGAGAATCTCTCATGTCCCACTAAGTAAATTTGCATGACACAGAACTAACTTAGTACAGGCAGAATAATTCTACAGAATATTTTTTGTGTGCTTGTTGTTTTTGTTTTGTTTAAAACCTTTTCAGGATCACTCTAAGTAGATCGAGGAGGAACTTCTGCATAAAAGAGTTCTCTGGACAGTCCATATTTGCAGGGTGAGAGGCTGGAAATTTCATTCTGGAAGCACCTGCAGCAGCAGGGACATGGACTCAAGGAATCTGCCTTCAGAAAAAGCTCTGCCCAAATGGAGCAGAACAGAGAGCTGGCTCCTGACAGTGAGGGATAAATAACAGCTTGGGGGGAGTTGAAGGAAACAGAGTGTCAGGTCAGAAAGTGAAATCTGTGAGGAGACTGTGAAGTGACAAAAACTGCCATGCAAGAGGCCATGTCATCATCACCTTCTACCACACCCCTGCAGAGGGGGCACCGGTGGTGCCCGGGCAGAGATGGCACCTGATGTCCCCAGGGACGGCACAGAGTGAGAGGGAGCCATCCGTGCCCGCCCTCCTCACCGCCCCAGTCGAGGGGTGGTGTCAAGACTGTACCCAGCCCTCTGACACCAGAGCTGAGCAAAGCACTGCGTTCCCAGAGGAGCCTTTGCCCTGCTGCTGCCAGCACAGAGACAAGTTCACAACATGTTTACTGAGACAAGGAACCGTGTTTTTTATACTAATGCTGTCCCTGCTTTGGACGCTTTATCTTTTTATTGCTGATGCCTGCCCTTGTTGAGACTAGAAGTCCCATGTTTACATGAAAACAGTTTCATTTCAGGAATTATTAAGTGTGTTTAAATATTAAACAGTCAATAAATGCCAAATCAAGACAAATATTCATTTAAGATGTAAATAGAAAAAGTGTTTCAAGTCAGCAAAAGCCAATGGGACATGAGATCCCACTCAGGGGAGTGCACAGGCCTGACAGCACCAGAACAGATGACCCATCCCAGAAGCACTGTTTCAACTTCTGTTGGCACTTTAGGACTTCTTTATAGTTTTTGTTTTGATTGCAGCCCAAACTCCAAGTTTACCTTCTTTTGGGAAATAAAATAGTAATGGAATGGCACATGTACAAAATGCATTTCACCCCCTCCACGTCCTGAGGGGATTTTGAAATAGCGTAGAAGTTGTCCCAAGGCAAAATCTTTAAATGCCCAGAGCACTGAACTGGAGAGGTGTTGCCCCACTCCCACCAGCCCCAGATACGATGCAGCATGGCAGGAGGGTGCCTGCAGGCTCTGCTCATCCTCTGCCACCTTTCAATGAATGCAGTCAATACCAGGCAGCACTGAACACCCCACAGCTGATATGGAAATGTTTCTGAGCACAGTATTCACTGTTGAAAGAAAAATCAACACTTTCTATATTGCTTTGCCTGTAGTGGCATGCTCATGGTGCCTGCTTTCCACCGCTGCACTCGTCAACATGGCAAAGCTACGAGACCCTTTAAATTGCAGCCATGATTTTTCATGCCTTACCTAGCACTCCCCTGCAGCCAGGATTCCTTGAGAATGTATGGCGGCCTAAAAGGGAGAGATGCTGTATAGAGAAGTGTCATGCTAGAGAAAAAATATTCTGGGAAGGCAGTCTTCTCGGAAGAGGAATACAGTTAGCACACAACCTGAACAAATTGCTGGAGATCCACAGCAAATCACAGGCCACAGCTGCAGCTGGAACAGCGTCAGGGTGAGGAGCAGGAAAAAGCCACACAGGGTCTGATTGTAACCCCAGAGGACTGAATTCAGAGGACTTAGGCTCAGGTTTTTGCTTAACAAATCCTTCTGCGGCTTGATTTCCACACCAGTGAGGTCTGCATGATTTTACATCATTATACTGAAGAGTCTATGAGTCACAACACCTGCAGAAGGTTACTAGAGGTTCTCTCCTAGGTGTCTGTAAAGCAGATATTTAAACTGCATTTCCTAAATCATAAACAAATACATAAGGCTTCCTGATTTATATTCAACGTGGGTTTTTTAACGTGAAGGTCACCTTGAAAGCTGCAGTGCAAAGAGATAACTCATTTTATCTCCAGGTCCTGCCTCTGCCTGCCATAGCAAAAGATCCTCACCACATGAAAAACTCATTTTTAACTCTTATTCAAAATGGACCTGCCACAGATTTTGAATATACAGCCATGATTCAGGAGCACCTGCGTGGCCACATCACAGAGCTGTCTGGCTAGGAAAGTGAAAGATCCCTTGGCACTTTGCTTACTTTTGAAGTAACTTTGAAGAGGCAATATGGTTTTGGAGATATGACGGTGTCTTTAGCAATCAGAAGACCTGGATTCTATTTCTGGCTCTGTCACTGACCTGATGAATGACTCAAGACAAATGACTTCCACACATCTGCCAAGTTTCAGAGAGTAAGTGTGAGACTCACACTACCCCATTTTCCCCCAAGCTGTCCCTTCACAGCCCCAGCTTCCCACACATTTGCAGCACAGTCTTGACCTCTGTTATGCCTTGTGACACCTTATAGAAGTTACAGCTTAGCAGCCACCTCCTGACACGTCATCCTGCTGTGCCTGGGGTGCAGAACCCCAAAGCAGAAGGGAAGGTTCAGTCCTACAAGTCAGTTTTATCAAAAGCACCTACTTCTGCTCTCTCTCCATGAATTAAAGCCAGATATATCCAGGGAGGCCTGATTCCTGGAACACAACTCATGGACTCTCATCGGCGGTGCGCCCTCAGTGTTCACCCGCATACATCTCACAGAGATGTGCAAAGTCCAGAGCTCCACTTCCAATTACATGCCTCTGTTTTTCCTTCTGCCACTTCCACACTTCCACCAAAATGAAAAATCCTTCTGCACAAGGATCACATTTTCATTTTCCATGGTCTGCACAGAAAAAAGAGGCTCCAGCTCTCCCTAGGACGCCAAGTGCTTCCATACCTTCATGACTACAGATTAATTTTCCCACCCAATAGACCCGTTCTGCACAAAACCATCTCTGTAACCACTGCAGTACATCATTAATGATCCCATTTTCATGGGCTGGCAGTGATTATTTGCTGAAGGACATTTGCAAAGTATTTTACTGCCATGGGCTTATGTATCTTCTAACATATATATCAGTAAGCAGGGAGTGCTGTAATCTTTGACTGAAAAAAACCTACTTGTGAACCACCTATTATCATTATTGTTAAATGTTATGATTATTTCATCAGTTACACCAACAAAAGAAAATATGTACTATGAGTCACTAGGGGATTCTCTGCCCAACTTGATATCGACTCTTGTCTGTAAACAAAAACTGCCTATAGCATATTCATTTTTGTTTACCTTTCAAAATCGAGAGGTAGAACTCTAATGCATCCATTTCTTGATTTTTTTGGGCCAAAAAGTGCTAAGAGAAAACATAACTACCTGTACAATTTAAATTAGACTTCCCTGAATAAATTCATTAATGTTGCTCTTCATTCGGTACCACTTGAAATCAGCAGAATTCCTAGTGGTAGAAGGGAAATGGAGATTCTCTCTTGTTCTGAGGGGAGGAAGAGCCCACAGCAAGCAGCAAAGGACCAGCCCTTTCTGAAAGCAATTTTAGTCTCTGTGTGCATTATGTAACACCAAGACTGATACCTCTGCCTCTTAAAAATACACTTCAGTTTAAAAGTCACTTTATGCAAAGTGTCCCCACAGTCCGTGGATGGTAACAAGAGAGGAAAATACACAGCACCACATCATCAGCACTATAAATGGCAAATACACAGGGGAAGAGAGGGGATAACAACACAGAACAGGTGGCAGGGGAAGAAAATCTCAAAGGGAACGTCAACTGTCAGTGGAAAAACCTTCACAAGGCTTCTGTCACCAGTACTTTTGTTCTACATGTAATACCAGAAATGCCAGAAAAGCAGAGGATATCACTGAATCTACACGGTACACAGAGAGTGACGATAGTGAGCCTGAACAATCTAAAAACTACATGATGAAGAGACAGAAAAGGGAAACAGAAGGAAAGAGCCATCTGACAGAAGAAATACTTGAGTTAAGAGATAACAAGTTCAACACCACAGAGAAAGCCTGTTTCAGAGGCAGGAGTTTGGGATCAAGGCAGTGCCCTCACCTGGACAGTGCCCTGACATAAGAGAAGCTGATTGAGCGTCCTTCAGCAGTGAGGAAGTGGGAAACTGGAACAGGCTGAGGAAAAGAGTTCCCCTGGCTTTGCCCAAAAGTGTCTGCATCCAGAAGGCAAGGGAAGAGAGATTTCCTTTCCTTTTAAAGAAGAACATAACTTTAAGCAAAACTCAAGAGTAAATACTTCGACAGGAAAGAGTCAAAGCCTTGTAACTGAGAGGCTGGATCAACCACTCACACAGACTTCTCTTTAAAACCTTGTTATGTGATTCTTTTCTCTGAGAGGATAGTAACTCTTTTTCACAGTTTACCAACCTAAATTATCTTTAGTATTTGAAAATTGGGAAACACGTTGTTCCTTCACTTTGGCTTTAAAGTAGGGTCCACAAGAATACAGAATAGAGAGCATTCATCCAACTAATCTTCATTGACAAGGAATCAAAGAGCAAGGAAACACTCTATCCCAAGCCTTATTCCTCAAGATTGCTCTGGGAGGATTGCTCAATCCATGCTTCTACGAGCCCAAGGAGCCAGGAGTTCCTCAAGGTTGGAACTTGAGGTCCTCCTCAAGCTTACTCAATGCAGAGGGACATTTGTATCTTCGCCTGTGAAGTGTGTACCAGCAAGGATCCCACAGCTCTGTTTTACTGCTTCCTATTTCATGATCTTCTATTTTTGTAATGCTGCCAATCCCAACTCATTGCAGACTATCCTCAGTGGATTTGCAGACTTATCTGGAGAAGCTTCTGGCTGCTCAGTGCACAAATTCTAAATCCTGACCTTGGGAACACAAAAAAATCCAATGGTAACTCTGTCAATATTTCAGGTCAATAACATTACAGAGGTTGTGGTCTTCCGGAGAGCACAGCCATGGAGCAGTGAGCAAAGGCTCCCATGGCTGGGTTATTTTGGAGGGTTAGGATACGGTTAACTACTTACAGATAAAACCTGTAAACAGGTTAGCTGTGCATGCCAATGAGAAGAAGGAAGAGCAGCCTTCAAGATGTGACAGCACTGTAGATCTTTCCCCAGCAAGGCAGAACTCCCCACCAACAAGCTCAAGGTTTAAGATTCCTTACTTAGAGACAAGTAAAACACAAGCACTGAAGAGACAGGCATGACAGAAAGGAGAATGGGGGATTACATGGCTCTAGCAAAGCCACGGGGAACCCATCCGCATGAAAGGAAAATGAACAATTCACCAAAAACTGTGCTGTGGATATAGGGTCTTGTCATCCCCTTCACTGCTAGCTATTGATTTTACAGTATTTGTAAGATTTATTCCCTTTTATTTTCTCCAGGGGAAATTAGGCTGTCAGGATCTATTAACCTGAAACAAACCATTATCCCTCTCCTGATTATTGCCTTCCAGGGCTGGCTGCAAAGGCTCCCAGGCTCTGTGTGATAGGGAAGGAGGCTGCTGCCTTCTACACACCCCTCACAGCCACCCTGCCTGTCCCGCTCACGGTGCAGCTGCACCCAGCTGACCAGCCTGCAGAGCATGAAGCCAGAAACCTGTGCCTGAAGTGACACATGTCCCCTTTCTCCAGTGACACCCAAGGCCCCGCAATTGTGTCCTACAGCTCAGACAATCCCATTGAAAAGCATCCCTCTCTCATGTCCTTGTAGCAAACCAGGAGACCCTCAGGGCAGGCGTGGACCAAAGACATGAGTGCATGCATGGCTCAAGACAACACTGGCAGTCACACTCAAATGCAATATGGGCTTCTCCATTCACTTTTTTACAGTGTCCGTATCTGGTCACCTCAGGAGAAAGAAGATCTATATTAAAAGAGATACTCTCAAAGCCACAGGGACATAAAACATCCAAAAATAGAGAAATTAGTTGGCTAAACACAAGAATGGTGCTATCACCAAATTTTGTTTGAGAAGTGTGCAGACTCGTTAGTGGCAGTTTCTGAGGAGATTCTGAGGGGACTTGAGTCTGCACCTGACCTCACTTGAGGCATTATTGTGGAGAACAGACATCCTCAGGGGCTGTGTTAATTCTCCTACTAAAGTCTCTGTTCCAGACATTCAATGTGGGATTTTCAAAACCCCTTAAAGTGGTCAAATAAAAATTAGTCACTGTTGGATCACGGCCCTGTGCTGTTCCCCAGTGGCGACTATTTCCATAACAAACTGCATCTCTCAAACTCCAGCTTGCTCAGCACCAGCCAGGCACACTAAATAGGAGTTGTGAAGTACAGACCTGGAAATAGGATTCATGCCCTCTTGACTCCTCGAGCTGAGTGCATTTCCCCAGGCAACAAGGGCATTTTGACTGGTGGAATAGCAGGCACTATGGGACACATTTTTCTTACCTCAAGTTTTTCAAGCCACATGAAAAACATCCTGTGCTTTTAAAGCTCATTTGAGGCCCACCCAGTTGACTGCAGAGTGAAGTTAATTCACTCACGTACAGTGCCTCATTTCTGAGTTGCACACTTAAGCCCAGGAAAAACACTCCACAGTACAGGCTCAGTATGTGATTTTCAGTGCTAATAGTGTGGTAAAATCAAACCCAATTTCCTTTGAAAAAAGGGCCACACATTCTCCAGTGAGGTGCATTACTGCCTTAAATCACAACTTTCAAACATCTGCCATTACCGCTGAAAAATAGCTTAAGAAAACCATCACCACCTAAAAGACGTACCCTCCTC
Organism: Bombycilla garrulus; assembly: GCA_013400315.1. NCBI lineage: Eukaryota > Metazoa > Chordata > Aves > Passeriformes > Bombycillidae > Bombycilla > Bombycilla garrulus. The sequence continues at coordinate 1,010,966 of VXBU01006628.1, read as the reverse complement.
TTTTACTTCTCTCAGTAATAAACAACTAACTTTGCTCTTATTTGAAAGGACAGGATAGGAAAGAGAAGAAAAAATGAAAAAGCTTTATTTCAGACCAGAAAGCAAGTACAACAAATCTTTGCCAAATGCAGAATGCGTCCCAAGCTCAGTCTGAAAACAGGATTTCAAAATTTCAAGTACCTTGATAATCTTTAATGCAATACTAATTGCACCAGTCCCAACTAAAAATATTCATTCTCTAGCATTTCTATCACTTAAAACTCCCAGTAGATATGGGAAGAATGAATGTGGGAAGTGCATCAAGGCAGATGTGTGTCGGTCATTGCTCTGCTAAGTGAAGAACAGCCAGTTCCTCCCAACAGCTGGTTACCAGCCCTGGCACTGCAAGCGAGAGCCCAGCTTGGGACTCAACCACTGCAGCCAGGCCATAACTCCTCGGGAAAGGCTGAACTGCACCATCTGGAGCTGGCTCGTACCTTGCCATGGTACATCTGCATTCCTCTGATGTTCAGCCTTGCTCTGCAAAGACACATGCAAGAGGCAAAATTAGAGACTGCACATCCTGTGGATATGGTTCGATTTTTCCCTCCTGACAGCAAATTGGGATCAGCCCTCTGCGTTCTGGCCAAAGGCAGGTATGTTGCCAAGCAAGCCACCATGATGCTGTGTTTTCATGCGTGTGGTACCAAGGGACAGGGAGACAGGAATAAAAATAAACCTTGTAGAGCAGGCTCTGCTCCTGTATTTGAGGCTCTATAAGCTGTGAGCATTACAGCCATGCTTATGGATTGGAATTTGACTGCTCCTGCAAAAAAAATGGTGTCCTGGAGTCACTTGTAATGAGGCACTGCCAGAGCAGCCCTGATGGCGTTCGGAGTGTGTAAAAGCCCAGCTGGGAACCTAAGGGCCAGCCAGCACCCCTCAGCCACTTTGTCTTGGGGATGTTTGAGCTAGGCCTAACGTGTTGTGGAGCTTGTAACACCAAAGTGCTCTGGGGAGAAGGGAAAGGAACAGTCTCTGACACACCATTCCTCATTTAATTCCCTCAGGAGTGGGATGGTGCCAGAGCTGGCCAGAGTAATTAAGCACACCATCTGGGCCTCTGAATCTCATGTACGAATAGACTAAGCCTGCGTCTAGTTAACCCTTCTGCAACCAGTCACACTGAGAGACGTTCCACACCAGGATGGACAAAAATTTGGAGTAGGCACAAGGGGCACAGCTGCAGAGCCTTACACAGGTGCACTCAGCACCACTTGGCTGAATTAGATACTCTTCAATCCAGCCATGGGAAGGAGCAAATGACCCAACGATGGACAGGGTGCCATGTGAAAATGATCAGCCACAACACTAAAAACAATGGTTGTGATCTTTCAGACTTGTCAGTGAAGTCAGTCAACCCTTTCCAGAGAGTGAAATTTAAAAAAATCAACAAAAGTGACCCTGTCAGCAAGAGCTGGGGACTGTCCAGATCACAGCTGCCTCTACTGAAGGATTTCCCAGGTTCAAATGCTGCAAGTCAGGAGAGGAGCCAGTGTCCAGATGGTGCACCGCAGATAGAAAGCAGCAGAAGTCCTCACAAGAAAAACCTTGAGTGAGGACAGCAAATGGGCCTCCTTGGACAGAGATCATCAGAAGAAAAAAACCTTTGGGGCTTCTGAAGACACTTTGAAAACTCTCATTGCATTTTGTTTCACTGCAGTCAGAGAAATAAAATTTGGTTTAATTATCTTAGGCAGAAATTAGGTTCCAGCACATCCTCTCTCAATTTATTTTATCCTGCTGACTTTCAATCGTAAAAAGTCCTGAAGGGCCACACTTAGGGCAGCCATAGAATGAGCAGCATATCGTCACCTATCTAACAGAGGTGGTCATCAGGAAACCCTCTGCTAGAGGGATCAGAGGTGCTGAAAGATTTGTTTATTAAAACAAATGCATTTGATCACTATGAGATTTTCAGAATGACTGGACTCAAGAAAGTGGAGAAGGTAGTCAGAGATATTGTACTTCTCAGATTATGCAGAGATTCATGACTGAGGATATGACATTGGTCATGTCAAAAGACTATGGAAAGACTAAACGATAGACAGGTAACATTCAGGACTGAGGAGAGAAAGATTAAGTTCTGGCATAAAACTCCAGAGAGTCCAATCTGTGATGTGAGCTGGTGTTAAATGTGTGAATACTGCAGTTCATTCCAGAAATAACAGGCCAACTCAGTAAAGAAAAACACCCGTTAAGCCCTGCCTGAACCAGAACAATTTTAAGGCTTAAGGAGAAACCCTTGTTGCACCTTCAAAAATGCTTCACTGAAAAGCACCTGGGCACTGCACAAAACCACAAGCATCCCTGTGGAAAATGAGACACAGGATAAGCACAAAGAGCTCTGAACCAGTTGAGAAAGCTCACTGGCCTCTCTCTGCCTACCTTCAGATGTGCAGCAATGGGCAGGCAGAGAAAAGCGTACCAACCAGTTCATAAACACACTCATGACATCTCCAGGCTACGTCATATGACTTTCTGGCTAAACTAATATTCCTCCACGATTCTGGAAAAGGAGTGGTAATAAAATACAGGATTTATGTTCTATTACCATACTGTGTATTCACGCAGCTTTGGAGGCCAGGGAGCAGCTTCCTGCAAGGAGCTCAGGGAACACAGCCTGCATACACAAAGGAGGAGAGCAAGAGCACCATCTTGTTTCCTTCTTTTACTGCCAGGGCACACAAAAAATGCATTCCTTTATTTCAATAAGCCATGAAGCTGCATCTTACTCCCTTATAGTCTTGTTCCTTAATATGTGCTCTGCAGTCTTTGACGTGCTTGAGTGCCTTGATGAAAGCAGAGAGCAAAGAAAGAAAACATGGAGCTGTGAGCAAAGGAACCAATAAATGACGTGCATTGGCAGACACTGCTAAGATTGCAAGGGAAGTACTGCCCGATGGACAAAGCAAACGGGCAGAAATGTAACATTCTTCTCCATTTCCCTACTGGCTTCCAAAGTGGTTATGGAGTGTCCCATCTCCTTCACCTGTTAAAGGAGAACAATAATGCTAACTTACCACAGGGAAGAATAAAGTTGAGCAATCTCATGTCTTTGGAGAGTGCTTTGAGAGCTTGAAATGGAAGGTGTTATAAGACACCATGATATTATTTTCCACGAAGGATCAAACAGATGAATTTGAATGAGAAGGGGGTAGTTATGTACATTGTCTTTGTGTGGTACATCCATGGAATGCCAGGATATGTTTGGATCTATGTTGATTTCAGTAACATGAGAAGGGAGATTTAGTGGTGGCACAGGAGGAAAAAAAATGAAATCCCAAGGCCTTTCTTCATTGCCTGATCTTCCTCTGAAAGTCCTATTTATTGCATTTTCCCTGCAGCAACAAAATCACAGCAGCAATAGCTATTACTGTTTCCATATACAAACTATATTAGACAGAATTTACAATATTAGCTGTCAAATAATATCTTTCCCTCTACCACCCACTCCTTAATATACAGCCACTGATGTGAGAAAATGAAAATTTGGGTGTTGGGAAGGGGGGCACGTCTTCAGGCAGGAATATTATCTGCAGGGCATGCAAGAAAGAAACTCAGAATTGAAAAGGAAAGATAAAAGGGCAAAATCTGAAGTATTTTCTGTGGAGATGACTGTGCTTGAATTTTCTAAGGTATGTGCTGTTACACTGCTACCAACTGCCTCTTTCAAGTGATGTGGAAAGCTGTGATCTTTATCTGTATTCCTGCAAGAAACTGATTGCTCAAACAATGCACAATTAAAAACAATGTTTTTGTTTTTCAACAAAACATAATAATGCATTTTACTTTGACATAAGTGCTTTCAGCTTGCAATCCCCAAATAATTTTGACTTCTATTATCATCGTTACAACACAGCAAAAAGGTGCAGTCCCTTTTTATCAACAGGATGGCTGAGGCACAAAGAGGTTTGGCAAGCAGGCTGTGGTCACAGAGGAGATTTGCAGGATTAGGAGTGGAATCCAAGAAGCCTGACTCAGAGCCATGAATAAACAGGACTTCATCCCTCATCCTCCGTGTGCTGAGCCTAAATCAATCACATCCCCCAGCCCTGTCTGCTGCCACAAACATGCCAGCTCCAGAGCAAAGATGCCTTGGACACACACCTCGAAATAAGAACAACACATCCACCCACCCTTGTGCACAACCACTTGCTGAGAACTTCCCTAGGACGTGTGAACGACCCAAACAGCTCCACCATCACCTGCAGCAAAGAGAGGGACAGGATCACCTCTGACCCCTCAACAAAGATGTCCTGTGCACGTCAAAAGGGAGACCAAGCTGAACCGATTGGCCCCAGCAATTCTGGTGAAGCTCATTCATGTACAGCACCATACCAAAGCAGTTCATTGAAAAACAAAACCACACCAGCACCATGCAGAGCCATCCACTGGGCCCTGCAGAATGCCACCAGATCAAAATGGTGGCACTGCCAAGTTCCTTTTGCAGTGATGATCATAGATGGCACAAGGCAGCAAGGGATCAGAATCTATCCCCCAGCCATTTCCCCTGAAGATAAATCTGCTGTCAGCCACTGAGAATCCTCTCACCTCTAAAGCTAGTAAAAAAAAAAAGAGTCTGGCCAGTGACTTGCAGTCACTCCTTGCAGTCCTGTGCATGTCCATCCTTTCACAACTACCAGATTACATGGACATATATGGGAATGAAAAAGCTGATACCTTCAAAATGCAAAGCTTCTGCACACGAACACACACAGTGAAAGACACCTCTGGTTGTGCTGACAGCTTTGACGCTCTCCCAAATTGCTTCTGCAAATGCAATTGTTCATCTTCTGTCAAAACACAAGGAAATAAGTTTGCTCTTTGGTGGCAGTTTCGTAATGGGGAAGAGGAATTAGCATCAGGCTTCAATAAAGAATGAAGGTCCACTTCATCATCACAGTCAGTTCCTCCCAGGACTATGGGGTCTAAGCATCCACCTGCTCTCGACCCATTGATGGGAAGGGGGGAAGGAAGGAGGCAGGGAACCATGTCAAGTAGACACTGGGATTATATCACTGCTGGTATTTCTGCTGGACTACGGCTCTACTGTGAGAATAAAACAGAAAGTTTGGTGAGCTAAAAGAAACAACCTAATATTTAGTATCTTAACCAACCATCCAGATAACATCAGTGTCAAGATTATTTTCATCTCAGGAATATTAAATTGGAAGGAACTTCAAGCACTAGATTCAGGTTTATGAAGGGTCAACCTGTGATATTCCCTGTGTTAAAAACTTACAAATGTACACAGAAATCAGTGTTGTTAAAACTAGAGGAAGCCAACTTTTAATTTTACTGATAACTCTTAACAGCAACCCTTAAAATAATTCAAAAAATAAATTTAAAGTTTTAAAAGGAAATTTTCATTTAGAAATTAAGTTTTCCTCAACATTTCTGTGGAGGATAAAAGAAAACAAAACCCTTTATTTTATAAAATAATGCTTTAATGCTTACAGGAGTTTCCCTCTAACAGATGATGCTATTAAACTTGCTTAATTTGCTTACCAAGGCATCTGTTTATGGACGTGGTTTGGGAGGTTGAGGGGGAGGAAGGTTTGTTTGTCTGGAGTTTTTTTTGTATTTTGTTTTTTGGAGTTTCTTTCCTAAATAAGCTGCAGGATGCTGTGGTGTGGGCAGAAACAGCACTTCCAGTTACTGGAAAGTTGCTGCCTGTCCATAAAACCTTTGTATGAGCCAGCCATCAGAGGGAAGTGCTTTGCTTCAGGAATGTGCAGAATCTGGCACTTTCCATTGTTGGACTTCATCTGATAGATGATTGCCCAGTCCCCTAATTTGTCCATGTCTTTCTACAGGGCCTCCCTGCTCTCCTGGGAATCAACAGCTCCTCCCAATTTTATCATCTACAAACCTGCTCAGAATTGTGGGAATCCAGGACACAGGAATATCTCCTGTGCCTGTCCTGAGTGGTCTTATTCCTCAGGAGAGCACAGCTTTTAGTCTTTGGCATGGAAAGAGCTTCCAGGAGTCTGTGAGAAGTTGAGTTTCTGTTAATGTATACAGTAGATGATAGTGTAGTTTATCACAGGGTGAAAAAGTAGGTTTTGGGTTTTAGTATGGAAGGTCGATGAAAGACAAGATGGAGGATTTTGGGTGTTAACTTAGTCTTCTTTCTTCTTCATCTACTCCATTTTCTGCAGTGTTGGTAACACAGTGATTGGTTAGACAAAGTCACAATGCAGATGTTATATGACAAAAATTAGGAATTGGTAGAAAAATAAAAACATACTACATGTTAGGTACGTTGTAAAACTTATTTGGATAAGGTATCTGTATAAGAACCCTTGAAATTATCCATTTTTTGTCCTTTTGAAAGGAGATTGGTCTCCTGGCCTTATTTATAACATCTGCCAGGGACACAGGAACTGAAGCCAGAGGAAATTAAGCCATAGGTTGTAGCTACAAGCCACAGCATGGGTATTGCCCCAGCAATATTTGGTGTAGTTACAGCCCTGGGTTGCTCAGTTTTAAGTAGCTAGATTTTACATTTTCCTGCAAAGATTTTTTTTTTTAATTTCCTCTGTCCATTTCCCCCAGTGATACAGCACTTCACTTTACATTGTAAGATGCTGGCATAACAAGTGACACCAACCCGTTCAGGAAAGCTTCCCTGATGTTTTTACTCCGTGTATAGTGTCCAAATATCATAGTAATAAGTGCTTTGTAAAGGGCAATAAATAGAATCTACAGATTTTGACATCTGCTAGTGTAACAGGCACTTTTCAAAGATGAGGAACATCAAAATGTTCAGCAAATTGCCAGTGTCTGAAAACCTAATTCCCTAAAACAGAACCTAATGTAAAAAAGGCATATGCTTTTGAGAGCTATTATTACTCACAAATCCCTTCTTTTGACCAAGGCAAAGATCCTGAGCTAATGGATCTTTTATAAAATACACTTTCACTAAAAGGTCTTCCAATGACAATTTCAAAGCCATTAAAGGTGCAAAGTCCCTTACAGAAATTACTAGTCTAGACTGAAAGACACAATTTTTAAACTGAATTATTATTTAATTTTTTAAGCATTTCTCTCTTTATTTGTGTACCAACAAAAATGAAATTAAATGCTTTATAAAATATTCAAAGGCTTGTAAAATCATACAACAAAGGCATTTTGACTTAAGCAATGGTTAACATTGCTAAATGACAACAAAGTATTCATCCATCCGTGACACAGGGATAACATCTTGGGACAAACAAGCAGTGATATTTTCTCAGGCATCAGTCACAAAGTACAATAGAAATATAATTTGGAACTAAGTACTAATGTACTCAACACAACAAAGCAAAGCACCACCCATAAATTTTGCTGTTCTTATTACTGCTTTCACCCTTGTTCTGTCAGGCATCACACGGCACGACTTCAAAAACAGGACCAAAATTAAGGAATATTTAAAGCTGGCATGTGTAGGAAAATTCCTCCCTGGGGTGCCAGGTGATCCTGATATGCCAGCTGAAACAAACAACTTCCACTCCTCACTGCAGAGGAAAAAAAAATAACAACGACTAAAAAGCACCTATATGTTCACCCCTTCACCTCACCAGCTGCTGACCAGCAGTGAAGAGACTCATGATGTTACCAATGAAATTTTTGTGACCAGCCATCAGCTCTGCACATCACCAAGACACCTCCTGACATGTCCAAAAGCTATGGTTGCCTGCCTGTCTTCAACTTAGGTGGAAACTGATGACTCATTTTCATAATTTTCATCACAGATAGAAAGAACAGTGACTTCCTTTGGATAAATCAAGGGTGTGAAACAGGACAATAAATATGATCTGGTTCAATTCAAGCCCCAGGAAATAAATAGCTAAGGAGTTCATAAACTGCATTCTGCCCATGAAATAAACACATTCTTATTAAGAGGGAAAAAGTACCTTTCAGCACAGCTCAGAACCCTGAAGGTTACATGTAAAGGGATAACAACCTCAGTTTTGAGTTCTGTTCTTTATTGTTTTATGAAGTATGACTTTTTCAAAATGCATTTACATTTTATGAGGTATTTTCCTGCTGAATTTTTACATGTGAAGTCTGGTTGTTTCCTGGAAGGTGTTATAATGACTTGAGAAAGTGTGAAAGGTTATTTATCATAAGTCTAAAGCCAGGGAAACTGTAAGAGTCATTAGTGAATGGGATTGCAAACAGGCTATTAAAAAATTTGGGGAATTAGGTAGTTGTAGTTATGATGTGTGGGTTCAGCTGTGTGAAAAAGGCTGATTGCTTATTTTCTTGCTTTCTAATATCAGCATTTCAACGAGAGTAACCCATTTTTATAGATTCTACATCTTCAATTGCATAAATCAGTTTATAACCTCCTGCTGGCCCACTGGATCATGTACTGACACAGGCTAAACTCTGGACATGCTCCAGTGTCCTTCAAGAAGATCAGAAGTTAAATTTCTCATCTTTTCAGAACTGCGCTGAACTATCACAGACAAGCTTGAACACTCTATTGACAGTAGAACCAAAAGGTTTGTAGGACAGTCAAAAAGCAGCACTGCACAGGAAGGACGCATTATTGCCAACACAGGAGATGCCAAAAGGCTAATACCACCATGATAACAGATATTACATTTTTGACGCAAAACTTGACCACGTGGTAAAAGAAAGTAGTATCTATGCTGCAACATAAGATTTAGGTTATCACTACTTTCTAAAATCCTTATAATTGCTTCTTCCTGAATGTCTGCATTTTGTCTGCAATGCAGGAAGCACTTTCTCAAGCCTTAAACCAAGTGAAGGAAGCTTTTTGGTTTGGATCTGTCTTGCTTACCTAGCATTACACATTTGCAAGATACAAGTTTAAATAAACTATATATTTTCTGAACAGCAGTTTGCTAATGACCTTGCTTTCCCCACCAGAGACCTTACACACAGCTCAGTATTTAGTAGAGAAAGCAAGTCCATGAGTACAACTTTTCGAAAATCACATCTCTGTGACAAACCACAGACACACAGCACAGAATAGAATGATGCTGGGACATGCAACAGGACAGAGCTTCTTTAAAGCTTTTTGGCTTTGTAGGTAAAATAACGTTTTGAGCAGCAACAGAGAAATTTGGTGTTGGGGAGTGAGAAGCGGTAGATACCAGAGGGATGAAGGAGGCTGGGAATGAGAAGAAAGCTCTTTGGATATGATGAAACAAGGGGCCAAGAGAGAAGAAAAAAGTTTTAGGAAATCCCTTTATTTGTATACATTCTTCTTTTCCCCTTGGCCCTCTCGCCCTGTCCCCATCCTCTGGGACACAGCACTTTTCTTAGTTTAACCTGAGACCCCCAGCCTTCTGCTTCAAACCCACTTCTGTCACAAAGTCTCCTCCTCCAACCTCTTTCCCCACACAAACCTCTTTTCACTCTCTCCTGCTAGAGAGGGCTGGGAGGAGGAAAGGGCAGGGCTGGCCATGAGAGGAGGAAAGGGCAGGGCTGGCCATGGCTCCACTCTTGCCTGTAGGGCAGAGAAGGGGCAGGATCAGGAGGGGCAGAGTCCCCAGAGGGCAGGGATTCTGCTCCACTCATGCCAGGAGTGGAGCAGCAGCAGAGGTGAGGGCTGTGAATTTTGCTATTATGACACAGGACATCTAAGAGCAGTTGTCATCCCAGATCCCACTGTCCCTTCCCTGGCTTCCCAAACAGCCTGCCTGAACTAGCAGAGCTTTGCTTACGTGGTGCCTCTTAAAGCAAAGGGTCTGCTCTGCTTTGGGGCTGCTGGAGCAGACTGCCAGGAAGGGGACCAGCCTGGTGACAGAGAGCTAGAAGATGTCATTGGAATAAAGTATGGCAGGGGCTGGAAGTGCAGAGCCAGGAGGAGCTCCTAAAAGGGATTGCAAAACCATCTCTCCAGAAAATCAGGCCAGCTGCCACCTCAGCCAGCCTGTCCTCCCCCTGGGTCACCTCTGGACAGCCTGTTCACTATGGATTCATAACTCTCTGGCTTTCAGGGGAATGCTGCTTTTGCAAAGCACCCCATGGTGCTGGGTGAGCCTAATGCCAAGCACAGATTGCCAGGTAAATTCCAACCACTGGGCTCAAGAAGTAACAAATCCTGAAAGAATGCCAAACCAGACATCTCCACAGTCCAATGGGGACTACACAGCACAGGAGATAAATGGACAACATACTGAAACAGAATAAATCCAACAAATTGCAGCTGGACTACAAGGAACGTATTGGAAAACAGCAATTTACTGCTCTGATTGAGCCTGGCCAAACAGTGCTGTGAAGCAAACCCTGCCTGAGAAAAAGATATGTAAACAGAGCTTGTTGTGAGGAATGGCAAGACAAGAAAGGGTAGCAAGACGATAGGTAACTTTTCCAAAAGCTCTTCCAAGTTTTTGGGGTGCCTAGAGAGAAAATATCAAGTGCCATATTCCGGAACTAGGGGGGCTAGGGATCAACTGCCATCTTATCACAGAGTAGCTGGCACCAGCCACGCTGTCACAATAGCTTTTAGCTGCTCCTTCCAGCTCTACAATTAGTTTGTTTTCTGAGATTGTGTGAAATGTCTACGCTATATGGGACTCTGTTTCCTTAGTTTCAAAATACAGCAGTTGTTTCTCTTCATTGGGACTTTGAATTTGTGTCACTCTGTAGCCTGCTCCCCCAGCTTCACCCCATGAATACATGTGGCAGCCTAAGCCCTAACTGCTACCCTCTGATGGAGGTTCAGACTTCTGTTCATGCTGCTGTTGCCAAAACAGGAGGAGAGGGTGGAAAAAATGAGGGAAAGCAGATGCTCTCAAAGTGATCCACTGTGGGAGATGCTCCCACTGCTCGTGGCCCCTCGTTATGAAGGGAGAACGTAAATAGTGAAAGAGAAGAAGGAAACCAAAGATAAAGAGCAGACTTAAGACAGGTGTTGAAAGACAAAAGAACCATAAAGAGATGAGTTGAAACATACAATAAGGAAAAAGAGGGGAAAAAAAAGTATCAGAGAAGAGGGAATTATCTCCGGAATTGAAGGTAAGAGTGTGGCCATTCTACTCTGTGTCAGTGCATTTACCATGAGCATCTGTGAAGAGCGTGGGTCATTTTTAATACAGATGATATTCCCCTTAAAGGGATACATCTGTTAAAGGATTGAACACAAAGACAAAAAGGATTCACAGTTTCAGTACTAGTTCTCTGGATGCCCATGAGCTTATCACATAACTTTTGTATCTCTACCTTTGCATCCTTTGCAGGAAATGGAGAAAATCCTGTTATGCTCACAAGGGATTAGTGAGCCCAAATTCAACTTTTGTTTCCCAGGAACCTGGAGGTCAGTTCTGTGCTTTAAACTCGTTTCAGAACAGCAAAAATGAGTTGACCTGTACTAAAAATCAAGGGACCTATTTTACCCAGACTTAATACAGTCATACCATTAGATGGCCTGAAAATTAAACAGATTAGCCCTAGGTAGCACTAACAGATGGCATGGCAGAACACACACACGGCAGAGCAGCAAGGCACCACTTGGTCATCTCCCTGCTCTGCTGTTAAACTTGTGGTGCTCCAAAGCTGTATCCAGCAATGGGCATTGGCCCCAGTTTGCTCTACTGGCAAAGTCATCTTTGGCTGGGAATAGGACAAAGACTGAAGCCTTGTACTTGTCATGCAAAATAACACATCTCAAAAGCCACCCTGGGACTCCTTGTTATGGTTCCTGCTAAAGGGACTGTAAAGTGAAATCAATTAATACCAGAAGCAGCAAAGAAACTCAAAGAGACAAGGAGCAATTAAGAAATGCCTGTCAGAAAGAGGCAAGGAAGGAAAGAAAAACTTAAATCATCATTAAAGGGTTGCAAGAACACAAAGAAAGGAGCACAAATCCACTTCAAAAGGGGACTGCAGACAATTTTCCAAAACATCTGTTGAGAAGACATTGTCTGTATGTTGCTGGGGCAGCCCTGGAACCAACAGTGCTGAAGGAAGGGAGCACCTCCTGTCTAGCCAGGGCAGCCTGGTGGCCTGGCAGTACAAGAAACAAATATTCAAAGCCAGCTTTGTCACTTCTCACTTTCCTCTGCAAACCCTCCCCTCCTCTCAGCAGAATAACAGAGCACAACGAGCCCTGCCAGGGGCAGCTTCATTACCAGTTCTGGGCAGGCAGGATGATGGGATTTCCCTTGTCTCTGAGCAGCAGTACTGTGGGCATGGGGCACACGGGCAGTCCCTGTGAGCGAAGTGCACCGGTTTTCCCTTCGCAAGGGGTTTGCGCGTTGCCTGCAGCAGAGCAAGTGCACTGCCATCTCGTGGTGCTTTGCAATGACTCACGCCAGGTAAAAAGCCGGGCTAATCGACAAAAGTCGGCATGGAGCTCATCATATTCTATTTGTGCTGGGGCCTGAGCAGTCACACCCAGGACCGTGAGCAGAACGCCAGCGTTTGTGAACAGTGACACAATCCCTGCCTTTCCCGTAAGCAGTGGCTCGAGGTTCCAGGAACAACTGGTTTCAAAAAGATCTCATTCCTCCCATTCAGACAAATCAGAAGACATGCACCCAAGCAAACACAGCTTCCATTTCACACAGAGATCCCACAGGGACCAGGACAAATGACACGAATTTAGGCAGCAACATGAGGTGGAAATACCTGACAACACAGGGCAGGCTGAGTTTATCCCAGATAGCAAGCTGTGCTCTTCTCACTGCCCACCTACCATAAAACCTTGTGCTGCAGTGTGGCGCTTCTAATCAGCTCTGATTAAAGCCCAGGATCACATGCACAATCCAAGGCCCTAGAACTGCACACATAATGAAGAGAAACCTTTTTTTTTCTTTTTTTTTAAGGCCAGCACCTTCCTCATCTGAGATTGTAAAGATCCAGGGAGTTAATATAAACCAGCAGCAAATAGGGAACAAAGACCTTGTGTGCAGCTCATCAGGACATAGAAAGACAGCTATACAAAAGCAAAAGGAAGCAAATTTGTACATCTTAGTAAATTTCATCCAGCAAAAGTAGTTTTAGGATACAGTGGTGGTTCCAAAGATTTCGCAGAACTACTTTTCCTCCTCAAGATCAACACTGGATGAATGGGTGCACATATGCTTTGGTTATGCTCTGTTATTTTAAGTGCTGGAATGGTATGAAATCCCAAATTAACATGGCTTTAGAGACTCCATTTCCCCTCCATACAGAAACCTGAATTCTGGCTCACAATTAGCAAATGGAGCTGATTGCTGCCCCTAAGGTGAAAGCCTCACAAACCTTTACAGCCTGCACGATGTCCAGTTCTGCTGCTGTGAACACACCTGCCTGCTCAGCACCAACCCTTCCAGCCCCTGCTCTCCTGGGGGCCAGCATAGCTCTCTACCAGAGAGCAAAGGCAGCATCAGCTCCAGTTCTGTGGTGAGTGAGGGTAAAAAGCCAAATCTCAAAAGCTGGAAAATTTTCTTGAGTTATCTGTGACTTGGTTATTAATTCTCCAGAAAACAAAAAACGAGATGAACTATGTCCCCACATTTCCTCCTTTTCCTGCCTAAATAATCTTTCCTAGGTAGATGCTACTTTCCACCCGTGCCCCTTGCCCAGCCCAAACACGGCTCCAAGCAGTTTTAGGGATAGGAAGAGTGAGCCCACTTGCCTCTACAAAAGGCTGTACAGATGCACTGGTTATCTCCTCACCCCTTCATACACGCTCTTCACTCTTAACTTTCTCATTAATATATTGATATAGTTATTGTTTCAATGTTAAATAGCCATGTGCCAGTATAACAGTCATCAGTCAAAGATCTATGTAACTCAGGTTTGAAAAAATCTCAAAAAACCAATAAACATTAAATAACAGGCAGCACAGGCGTATGCTTAAAAAAGTATAAACCTAAAGTAACATTTTAAGAGACATTCTAAAGAATCCATAAATTTTTTGTCCCTTTTATAAAAGAGGCAGAGACAAGAAAAGAGAGCAAGAATCTTAAAATGGATGGAGGAATGCGACTGACCAAATTTCCTCAATGCACACAGGAATTCACCTGCAGCCCCATACACACTGTGTGAGGGATCTCCATGTGATCTTGAGCTTACCAGATGGAAAATACTACACCAGCTCTCACATACAATAGACTTTTAGGGTAAGGATTCCCTGCATTTTGTGGTAATTCTGCTAGGAAGAGATGCCAAGCCCCATGTACCTCAAGGGTGCAAACAATCAGCAACAGGTTAGAAAAAAAAAAATCCATACAGCCTCTGAGCCTCAACAGTTTTGCAGCCAGAGGAGGGAGAAGAGGAAGCTGTAATGCTTTTATTACAGTTATTCTCCTCCTTACTCAGAGCTATAAAAAGAATGCTAAAGGGAGGATGAGGATGATGGCAAAGATTGCCAAAGCTTACAGCAATTTTAGAAGATGCCTATATCGAACTCAGAACTCTAGCAACCTCTCAGCAATAGCTTAAAAATCTATAGAGTGCAATAAAGTACAGAATATAGAGCAAATCCTCTTCTGGATGCACAATCTGATCCTTTATGACACATTGTCCCTCCCCTTACAAGTCCATACACATGTGCCATATTAACAAATACATATATGTACACAAAGGTTTAACAGCACACATACACATAATGCTGACATTATTTCAAAGCTTTACTGGGAAACACTGTAGACAGCAAAAATACGATGAAGTTAAATCAGGTAGAGCTTGTTTCAATATTGCTCACCAGAGAAAAATAATTCAGATGACTACCAACAGAAAATAAGCAGTATGGAATATCTACTGGTTTTGTCAGGAGTTTATCCTAAACACAACTCAGATTTATGGACCAAGTCTCCTGATGACCTACAAGACACAGATTAGCCACTAACAACCCAGATATGTGCAAGATCTACAGGATGGAGTTCCTGTTCTGCAACCTTCAACAGCCTTCTGGTCATGGCACAGAGGAAGGACATGATGCTGGAGTGAGGGCAGTGCCTTGCCCTAAAAGGCTCTGTGGCTTTGCCCCTGTGAAGGTTGGAGGATATGGATTGGAAAACACCTCAAGTAAATATGTCCCTTTATATCAATAGTCAAAAATGGAAGTGTGGAACAGCCATAGCTTCAAGAAGAAGATTAAATAAATTTGTCCGCCTGGCAGAGGTTACACAGAAGGCTAAACTGCTTTTTTTTGTATGTCCTACTGGCTCATAGGCATGAAAGTAAATGTCTTGGTTTAAGGGGAGTAAGTGGCTGTAATCCTTTACTGAAAGTGGTTCCATTATGTGGGCTCAACATTTCATTTCATTTAAAACTGTCACATTCAGGTACAGGTCTTTATGCCTTTTCCCTTGTTCATCTGATTAGATATCCCAGTGAAAAACTGTGTGCAGGGATGGCAAAACAACACCAATTTAGAGACCCACGTGTATGAGCAGCCCTGCCTTGACACAGCAAAGCCACTTCCTCTGCTCTCACACCACTGCCCCACTGCATATCCCATGGGCTCTAGGCCTCTCCAATAACCTGGGCTGGGAAACTGATTCAGAAGAAAAATAAGGATTTTTTTTCCCCTCTGTGGGTTCTTATGAAGGGGAATCAGCTCCCTGATCCAGGTGACTGTACAGGCACCCAAGGATTGGTCTGGCAGCAGTGAGGAGATGGCAGAGAGGAGGGAAAAGTGGCAAGAAACAGCACACTACAGACAGATACATGCACTTCACAGGACTTCAGGTGGCAACATCACGAACTGCACAGTGCCACTGTTCCATATGAAGTAGACTTCACAGCCTACTTCCAAAACTTTATACTATCATATATTCTCTATGTGCTCCATGGTAGAAAAAGGTCTTTTTAGAACAATACAAAGAGCTTTCTGAAGTGCTGCTAGGACTGTGTTACTCATTTTTTTATCACAAGCACAAGGTGCCTTAGTTACAGTCACCCCAACCACAGAGGACTCAGAAGGAGCTGTTAAAACTGTGGGGAAAAGAAAATATTAAAAAAAGGAACATAAAAATAGCCCTCATATCTAAGAATATCTTAAGTCTTATCTCAGACCTTCTGAAAGCTGTAGGAGAGTTTTTCCCATAGGAAAAAGAGGATGGCTTCCCACACACAACTCCCATCTCAAGCTATGCATGGCTGAAATTCACCTGACTTTCACCACATCCTATCATCTTGTCCAAAGGATCAAGCACAAAATGATGACCATTCCAGGCCATGTTCACTACCTGGCAGAAAAAAAATAAGATCATGGTAGGAGAGGAAGCATAACTCTGCCAAGCTGATAATTTTTTATTTAGTGGCAGTATTTAATTTTTTTAAGATGCTGGAATACCCTCAGAAAAAATAAATTACTGAACAGAAGCCAGCTGACATACGTATTTAATTGGTATCACATGACTTCTCAGTTTAATATCACCTCTACATCTGTGAGGGGACATTCATGTGCATCTAATCTACAACTGCTGCCAAGAAATGTGGAAAGAGTAATTTTCTCTGTTTATGTAGGTCCTATGTTGTGTTATCTTTTCCAGCTCCAAAACAAGCAGAGGGAGCATCTGCTAACTGAAAAAAAAACCCAAAAAACAAAAAACAAACCAATTCCCAGGGCAGAGGAGACATTATTCAACATTGTGCAGGTGTTTCAAATCAGGTATTAATGCTACGTTAATTTTACACCTATTGGAAACAAAGACTTATGGAAAAACATTTTAAGTGACAGTCATATAATGTGTCTCCATCCCACATACACTTCATGGCATAATGGCAAAGCATGGGAATGTTATTTACATCCCCTAATAAAGTTGAAAAATACAAAAAAATATTTCAAAAAAACCCACCAACAAAACAAGAAGCAAAGTAAAATCTTAGTTTTCATGCCAAAAACCTGGCTCCAGTTATTAGCTCTTCCACAGTCATTTACACAGGTGTTTCAAAGTTCCCTTTATATCCAAAAGCCAGAATTTCACAGAGCTGCTCTTTAGAGCTTTTCTCTCTGGCTGTCCAGCCATAATCCAAAATTCAGTCCCCAGTGTTGCATTTTTACCACCACTGTGTATTACATTCATCTAGGTAAGAAATCAAACTGAAGAATATGCTAGCAGTTTACCAACGGGATTAAACTGACTCATATTTTTGTTCTTTCAAGACTGTTACTTATGGGGGAAAAAAACCAAACAAACCAGCTCTGCTGCCTCTATTGTTTTTTTTCTCCTTTGAACAGTTGATAAACACAGCTCTATTTCCCTGTTCTTCTAAAGCTTTAAATGCCAATGTAATTCCAGTTTGGTTACTGCTATGTCCATACATAAGTATTACCATTTGTCTTGTCTGTTCCTTGGACTTTCTCAAGTACCTGTGACAGTAGAAGAGCAGTGAGAATTTTGATGGAAAAACACGGGTTTTTGTTATCAACTGATAGAAACACCAAGAAGCAGTCAGGCACACAACCCCTTCTCCAAGGGAGACATATGACCTCTTCCTAAAAACAACACCTCTTCTTGCAAGAGTTGATGAAATTATACCCTGAAACCACCATGCCTAAAATAACAGCATCAAGAATCCTTGGGTGCTGTTCATGGATTATACTCAGATCATGCTCACACAGGACTGCCTATGGTTTAAGCACTTGCTCCTGCCTTCACAGTCACAGCTAGATTTTTCCAGCTTCCCTTTAGGGAGGTTTTCGATGAAATGGCAGATCCTGCAGTGAAACATGAAAGCAGCAAAACCTGGATCTCTTCTTGGTGTACCACTGGAAGCTTTCACAGAGGATGCTTCCCACTGCCACACTTCATGCGCTGCCTCCAGATGATGGACTGTGTTTTCCTCTTGCAGGGTCATACCCGGGCTCTCTCTGCTGCAATACACTGAACAACTGCAGCTTTCTGCCAAGTCCTGGAAGGCTTTGAGTCCACAGAGCTCCCCCCTGCACGCAGGACAAGCTCATCACACCACCCGCCCGTTTCACAAGCACAGCTACAACTTCAGCTTGAAGTTAGTGCAGTCCTGGAAACCACAGAGTATTAAGGTTCTGCAGTCTTTGAATTCCCTCAGCAGAAAAAAGCACATCTTCACCAAATGCTGTTTCTATTCAACAAGATAAGAACAGACTTTTTAAATGTTATTTTTACAAGTCTGCCACTATGAAAAATATATTAAACAAATTTAGAGCAAATTGTTTAGATACTTAGATATTTAAATATCTAGAGCAAATTTAGCTCTCCAGCTCCAGTTCTGACCAACATCCTAGTGAGCTGTGCTTAAGTCACTGACAGCAGAATTCAGTCCCTACTATTCAGAAGCAGGCCTAGCTCAAAACACAGGGTTAAGATACAGGGTTTAGTGCTAAGGCATGCTCTTAGAGACAGATTTCTTTGGTAATAATTCAAATGTCAGAAAATTAAACTGAACCAGCTTCATAAATATTTATTATTATATAGTGCTAGAGATTTATGTCTAATCAAGTAACTCTACTCAGAAAATAACTGGTTTATGGACTTTCCCATATATATTCACTCAGCAGACTGGAATTCTGCTTCAGGTTGAACTTCTTTTCATTCTACTCATCCTTCCTCAGTTATGTTCACCTACACTTCCGCATTATTTACAGGACCTTTATTTACACAGTATTTAAGTACCTTGTAATAACATCAATCAGGGAAGCAGCATTTATCTCGATTCTATGGAAAACAGCTGAGGTGCTGCAGTTACATGGATTGTACACAGCCACATCAGCAGGCATCAGTGATGAGATCTGGAACTTGAGACTAAAGCCTGCACACTACCTCTCCTTCCAGCTCATTTCTAGGAAGGTAATTCTTTTTTATGATCCTGGCTCCCTGGTATCCTGACTGTCAGCAAGGTATGTTATCAGCATGGTTTAAAACGAGTGGATCTGATAGCAACAATATCTGTCCAGCTTATCAAG
Source organism: Bombycilla garrulus (assembly GCA_013400315.1). NCBI lineage: Eukaryota > Metazoa > Chordata > Aves > Passeriformes > Bombycillidae > Bombycilla > Bombycilla garrulus. The sequence continues at coordinate 992,080 of VXBU01006628.1, read as the reverse complement.
TGGTAGTGATTGACACCCATTACCTCAGGGTTGAACATAAGCTAAAGTTCCTCATCCTTGAAAATTAAATGAAATTATGGAAGCAGCAGCTGGACCCTATAGCCAGTACTATATTTCTACTACACCACCATCTCTTATTCAACAAAGGTCAAAGCCTAATCCAACTGAAAAAGAAGGAGCAGGGACGCACTTTCAGAATGCCCAGATGGCTGCACTCATTGCTGGAATGTTGGAAGAGAAATGAAGGAGTCAGACACTGACTTCCCAGTGCTAAACCAGGGGGCTGACAGAGGAATCAACCCTTTCTAATCCCATCATAAGGAATGGGCCAGAGACACAAGGAGTTGCATAAGAAGTGGCTTCTGGGGTGAAAGATAAAATAACCCCAGAGCTGCTTCTAGGACTACTCTAAATCCTGCTAGGCTACCAAATAATTTTTCCCTGCTATTTCCTGGTTGGAGCTCAGTGTGCTGCCCTCTTCCAATTCACCAGTGTCTATGGTAGGACTGAAGGTGGTCGCTGGCACTGCAGTGCCTCCTTTCAGCGGTGGCAAACACAAGGACCACAGATGGTTGTGACAGCTCCAGCAGGGATGTGGCAGTGCACGGTACCTCTTGCAGAGTGTTAATGAGCATGACAGGGAGCGGGGCTGCAGCACAGCAAAATGAGGTTTTGTCCAAAGAAATCCCCAAAAGTCCACAGGTGTCAGTGCTGAAGAAAGTAGCTCCAAGGCATGAACCCAGACCCTTATGCTGCCAGATGTTGCCTAAACAGAGATGTAATATGCAGCATGTAGGTTTTTGGGGCTTTTTAATGAATAGAAAAAATAATCAAGCAACCCTCTCTTAGGTGCTTCCTATGAGCACTTCCAGTGCTTGCTGTGCTGCCCTTTTTGGCACGGATGAGATCCCCTCTAAATATTGCATGATACTAGCGGGAGCTGATGGGCAAGCTAACAGCTCAGCTGCAAGAGAGGAGAACCAGCAGGGAAGCAGGAACTGCTCCAGCACACAAGCCATGGCAGAACAGAGGACTGTCTCTCGTCAGAAATCATATTCATTTCCTTACCACCTTTTAAGGAGAGACTTGCATGAAGCAGGGTAATTGCTGTTTTACACCACTTTCAGTACTGTCAGATAAAAAGAGATAATAAATGCGTTTTCTTCCTCTCTTCTTTATTCCCTGACTCACTCTTCCTTGCTGTCTCCTGCACTTTGACACTCCATCCTTTGCAACCAATTTTCACTCCCTTCACTGATTATTTTTAGCTTGTGCTACCGAATCTGTCCTTCCTTCTCTTTTTTGCACTGTCCTTTCCCTTCTATCTCACTCTACATAGTCACTGGCTCCTTTTCTGTCCTTTGCCATCCTTCCCTCCTCTTATCTCTGCTTTACCCCTACACCGCACAGAAGTACAAGTCTTTTTCTCTCTCACACTTCTACTGGCCCTTCTAGGAGATACTCTTAGAAACGAAGGATGTATGTAATTATCTGAGCAAATGAAGAAAACTACCTAGGACTCTTTTGGCAGGTGCGCTTCTTGGGCAGGAGTCACCTCCTCTCATTCAGTAACGTGCTGAACACTGCAGAGCAACCCAGACGTGGGAGACACTTCAAGGCCTGCCACTCTCCCACTATTTCATGAACATCTGTAATTCCACAAGACAGCCGCTAATCCACCTGACTAGAAATCAGAGTCTTGATGGTGTTCTGGTAAACCTCTCCTTTGAAGCAAAAAGCAAGAATTTCATTTCTCTTTCAGAACATTTCTTGCTTTGCATTATTAATAACGTTTGGCATGCTACAGCCCTTCGGTAACTAATCCTTACAACCACTTCTCGCCTCCAGCCTGTCAGGTAGGGAAGTGTTATCATTTCAATTTTAGCATTACAGACACCCAGAAATAGCAACAGAGCTGGTAAAACCACTGGAAGAGGAAAGTCAGAGCCAGAGAAGAAGCCAGAAATGCCTATTTCCCAAAATCATTATTCCATCCTACTCTCTGGGGAAGAAGGTGGCACTAATAGGATCTTATTAGCATATGTGTAGGAAAGCTCAGTGGGAGGTACGGTTTGCTATACTCCCCTGGGGAAAGGCAGGAAGGTGACCTAGAAGAGGGATTTAAAGGCTCTGACAGGCCTGATATATGGCAATCTAGAAACAGCCTAATTGGAGAAGAAGGCTTAAGGGTAAATCCATCCCAGGGTTAGGGAGAAGCTGAAACTCCCCATTAAACTCAGAAATAGAAACACTGGAGCATCCCGCAGAGCTGGTGGAGCAGCAGGGGACAGCCTTGCTCAGCTCCTGGTGTTTGGGAGCTGCTCAGCCCGGCACAGCGCCTCAGGAAGGCACTGCTGCTGCCCCAGGTGCAAGGCGAGGCTCCCCCTGGCCTTTGCACTGCACTGCACCGCGTGGCATGAATGGAATTTGTGTTGCTCAGGGGATCCCACACTGTACCCTGCCATACAACAAATAAACACATCATTCTGGATTCAGGATAGTGCTGTATTATCCACTGGTATTATCCACTGACCACCTCAGAACAAAAGCCCAGAAAAAGGTACAAAAATAAATCTGAAACAAAATCTGTGCAGCCCCTGTCAGCTCTTCAGAACATCTGATTGTTTATACATGCTATTACAGCTTGTTGGAAAGCATGTAAAAAATATTCTTTTCAAGAGGGGAGTCTTTTAACTCAACATTACTCAGAAATTATAAAAATAAATTTCTGTTGAAACATCTTTTTAAATAGATCATTAGATTTCTGACAAAAAGATGTGGAAAACATTCTCTTTCCTTGAGGAAAAATAAAGTTTTTGTTGGAGAAAAAAATACTGAGGACTTTTCAGTATCTATCCGAGGTCTGGGAGATTTTGGGAATCTGTAATTATAAAAGAGCAAGACACAAAAAAAGTTTTGTCTGAACATTATAAGAGTATTGCTGGGAAACGCCAACAAGATTCTTTTTTCTTTTTTTTTTTTTTTTGTCAAGACTTTTAATGAAAAAACATTCTCCAATCTCTCTTGTTATTCATAGCTGGAGCAGTCATAACTTGATTCATTTAAACAAGCAGCTCCAGTTCATGCTTTCTCTCATACATGATGTTATTCTACCCACTTGTTTAATTCATGCAAACAACTTCTGTTCTACTACACTTACACGAAAATGAATAAACTGAATTCTGCCTTGCACATCAAAGCAACTATGAGCTATAATCTATTTCTGATAACTTCCCTTCATATCTTCCTGCAAAAAGCACCTACCTTGTATTTCAGAACAAAGGTTTGATTTAAAGGATTTTGCAATTGGATTGTATTTTAAGTAAATTCAATAGGAAAACCAAAGCAGGTAGAGACCACTGCTGCTCTTTCCACAGATACTTTTCTGTCTACAGATTCCCTCTTTACAGCTCTTTCATCCCCTATCTCATTGCTAACAACCTGTGTGGAACTGAGGAACAAAACCCTGGTATCAGATTTTTTTATAAATAATAAGGGTTTGTTCAAAAAATTGTAATCTTAGAGTTGCATTTCACACAAAATCAGCTTAAATATGGAATTTATAAAGCTGGGGCAGGAGCATTTTTCTACTGAAGTGTATTTATTAATAATTGTTTTCTTCTCTTTGCTAATGTAGTGCTTCTGGAAGTTGCCAGATTGCAAGCTCTAGAGGCACAAGTCCTATTTATTCACAAAATAGGTCAAAAATAGTCATTGAAGCAAACACTTTCCCACACACACATCTCAGCCAAGAATGCACTGGAGTTTGTGCAGATTCAGTGGTGCCAGTTTTCTGTGCTCAGCTGCTAGCAAAGATTTGCTCTGCTGAATTGTGCTATGGACATCTCCCTCCTGTGAACTATATTTGCACGTCAAATCTTTAAAGAGGCATCACATTGTAAAGGCTTTTCATTAATTTTTGACCTGATTTCCTTGAGGCTCAACTTCCCCAATGAACATAAAGGTACTAGAATTCTGTCCTTTACAAATTCCAAAGCTGTCAGCAGTTTCTGAGTTGCTGGGGTTTTTGTACAAAGAGGTTTACATAGAAAAAAAGAAGATATCCTCCTGCTCTTTCAGGTGCACACACCTTTAAAAAGCAGAAGAAATTGTATGTTCATCTAGGAACCCAAGTTTCTCTGCTAGAATTCTTAAGCATCAGTAGCATCCTTTGCATTTGACAACAAAGACAACCTTCGCTGGAAGATATTCACTTCCATCAGTCCTCAAAACAAAACTACCACCTTGCTCATCCAGCACTGCACATTCACCAGCTGTGTCTCTTATGTACATATACTGACTTTCAATAACTATAAACTTGGCTTGGCTGTGAAATCACAGCAAGAAACGTTGAAATGTAGAAGGAAAGAATGCAGTTCTGTGTTGAAAAATGCCTACCTGAAAAGAAATATTCACAATAAAGATATTAAAAGGGAGGTGATAACACACCAGAAACTGGTGCTATCAGGAGCATGTGTGTCAAAACTGGAGGCACCTTCTCTACAAAGATTATGTCAGTAACAAACACCCTCATCTGTTCCATGACAAAAAATGCAAGGCCTTTTTGCCTTCTGTGAGACAATTTGGGCCTCAGCAGGCTGGCTGGGAGTGAGGCAGGGATTACAGAGCAGCACAAGGCCACACTGCGCTGCTCTCCTCCCCTCCTGGGTGAGCTGTCAGTTTTTGAAGACTGGTGAAAAGCCAGAAAGATCTCTCGTGTCATTATAAAGGCCCAGAAACAGTTTACGATGAATAGGCTGGCATGAGGCACATAATTTCATCTTTTAAAGTAATTCCATGAACATGTCTTTTTCAACAGCACAAACCAGAGCACCTGCCCAAAACTTTCAGACAGATGAGATGCTTTCTAGTTGTAAACAAGTAAAAAGATGGATGGTGCCCTTCATGACATGACACTTTTATTCCTTAAGTAGTTCTTCAGTACTGCTGACTCATAACTTAAAAGCCTCAAAAAGTGCAGCCATTCCAGGATCCTGCACCCAAAGTACTCATGAGCCAAATCCAATATGCATGGCATAGACACGCCGCCCTTGCTTGTTTCCACCAGCCAAACTGCATTTTATGAGATTTTAAAAACAACAGAGAGGGAAAATAAATCTGCTTTTCATGAAACATTCTTAATATACTCACACATGGTAGGTACCTCATACCTGCCACTCAGGTGGTACAGTTTTATTGCCAGTTCTCTTTCCCAATTTGCTAAAAAACACTGCGTAAAGTCACTCTTCTCTCCTGAAATCTGCTGATGAGAGGGCTAAAGCTGCAACATTATATAAAAATTCAGCTCAAGCCTGCTCTTTACATTTCAAAAAAAGGCTCAGGAACCCTCTTCAGAACCCAGTTGATGAGGTTTATCTCAAGGAAAGTTATCCCAAGCCTACTCCCGACCTCTCTATTAAAACTCCCCCCCCCCTTTCACAAGCCAGTAGAATCCAGAAAACCTCCCCCAGCACTGTAAATACTTGCAAAAAGTACAGGATGATGATGAAAAACATTGCCAAGTAACTGTTGTTGTGTAGCTTAGCGTGGGTGAAAATTTGCTGTACTGAAGTCCCCAGTTTATTTACACAGCAGAAAGAGTTCCCCAGGTGGCAGCTTGCAAGCACAGTTAAAATGAACAAGAACTGATCTCAGCTGTGACCAGGAGGGAGCTTACCTGCCAGACTGAGACCAGCACATTCTCCTGATGGATTCAGCTTTTGGCCTCTCTTCTCAGACTGCTCCAAGGTGCCAAGTGCATGGGCAGCTGTGTGAAACAGTTGTGAAGCTCACAGAAAGAGCAGGGAGAGCGCCTGGCTCTCCACACTGAGGCCCTTGCTCTTCCTGTCTGAGCACAGGGTAGAACCCAGATGTGTTCTCACCAACAGCATTTCTATGTCAATCTTAAGACACTCATTAAGGGCACTGCAACTTGAGTAGGCACAGAGGAATTGTGCAGTGTGTCAACAGGTGATGAAAGTTACAGATAGCACCCAACTCTCAGAATATCCACTTGCATTGAGTTCCCTAGTTCTCAGTGCAGAAAACAGTTTTTATAGTCAGCATTGATAGCAACCAAATGTTTATATTCACCTCTTGCATACATGGGACTTACAGGCAACATGAATTTGCCCTCAGTCCCATTTATATACACAAGTGTGTGTGCTACAGGTATAAGGAAGACAGTAAGCAAGGGTCACTGCAGAGAGGCAGGTTCTCTCAGGAATGAAAACACAAGGCTCTAATCCTTGGAGCAGGAGGAGCATTTATTACCTACACTTCAACTTAGGCAATCACACTACACAAAAGGAAAAACTTGGTGCCTTCGAGTTCTTGCTTGAAGCAACAGAATAACAGCAACACAGTCCTGTAACGAGCAAACATCAAGAATGCTCTTGGTATGACTGTCATCCCTCGAACTAGAGGAGATTTAGGACTCAAGAGGATCTGCTACAGCAGAAGTGCAAGAAGAGAGGCAGCTTCATTCTGCATGGAATAGTTTAAGTAAGCTCAGTGGGAAAAACAAACCCCTCATCTGGAAGATGGGACATGAACTGTGAGGAGAAAAACCCAAATTAATATTCTTTAGATATCAGCATGGTTCTGCCCTGCAAGAAACCATCTGAAAATACTTGTAGGATGAAAAGGGAGCACTGAGAAATAAAAAAAGAGAAGTTCTCCTGCAGAATATTTATGGCATAGGAAAAGGTAGACAACTACAACATAAGGAGATTGCTGGAAACTGGAGAAGGGTTTATCCAGACATTTTAAGGCTCTTGTCACTGTGAGAGAGGCAACATCAGTCTGTGCCCAGAACCCTGAGATTGTAGCTAAAAATTTCTGCCGGAACAGACCAGAAATGCCTCAGCCAGACTGTTTTTTAAGAACACTCAACCCCCACACACACTTCCAAAATTGAACTGATATGTGTGGATAAGGAGCTATACTTCTAAATTTATCTCTAGCCACTTAACTAATTCCAAATAAAACACCTTTGATATTTTGTGCAAGCAGTCTGTTTAAATCAAGTGTCCTGAAGAAACTCCTGACTACAAGATTAATCCCTTGGGCACTCCCTGGCTATGAGTTGTTGGTTTTTATGCTTATGCATTCTTCATGGAATGTTAATGTAAAACAAGATCTGTCTTCATTTACCAAAGGGTTAACAAAAATCCCAATAATTAAATTAGCAGCAATCAGCTAAGGAGCTCCCCAGTGCCAAGTCTAGTACACATCAATTCCTTTTCTACTCCAGGATAATGGATCAGGCAAGAAAACTTCCAACTTTCTCAGGCAGGGCTGAGACAGGCACAAATGTGTATGTGCATTGCCCCATCTCTCTCCTTCCATCCACAGCTCAACTCCAGCTCCAAGTGGCAGATACATTATGTAAAAAGGGCCAGCTCCCTTCTGATTTTCCTGCTTTCTCCAGGGCTGAACCTGGCCTAATAGGACAAGAAGTGGTTAGAAAGTGAGACTTTAATTCTTTTAAAAGATCCAAATGCATGTCCCAAAAAATTAGATATGAGGAGAGCACCTAGAACAGCTTCCAAAATCCTCCCAACCTCTCTGACAAATGTTTTCTTTCCAGCATTCCCAAAAGGTGAAATTGCTGGGACAGGCTCTCTCCACTGGTTACTGTTCTTTCCAACCTGGAAGCACATCCCCCCTCTCCATATGTGGAAATGCCAGTTAAGACCCTTGAGGTGGCAATAACCACTAGGTTAGAACAGCCATGGAAATTTCTCCTACACTCTTTGGATTATGGATAATCTGTCTTGTTCTGATTCTCGTTAAAGGCATGTCATAAATTGGGAAACAGAGCTTTCAAGAGAGTCACATCCATGCTGGAAAGACATCCCGGACAAGAACAGAGCACAGCACTTAGTGAATAACATCACCAAGATGTTCTTGATCAACAATTAAGGGAATCGTGCTGCATCCTGAGCAATCACGCTGCCAGTCAAATGTATCCGTCTATTTAGGACAGAGCAGGATGCAGTCCCAGAGGAGGAGGGCAGCTGCTTCTGTCCCTGGAGAAGGAAACACGAGGGTTTTTTTCCAACCAGAGATCCATGGCTCACTGCTGCTGAGGGCTTCCCAAAGACATACTGCATCAGCACATTCACCCACCACTTTGGTTCTGCTACTGCTCAAAATAGTCTGGTTTATTTGTGAGCAGCCACAGCTGGAACCCAGGGGTATTTACAAAGCTTGTGCCTTTATGTCATAATCCTGGCAGTAAAATGCACCCACAGTGATTATGAAAATAATTTGGGTTTGTGGTGCACATTTATAAAGCACAGTACATGCTATTTGCTTTGCATTAGGGAGTGTATGTTTGTTACTGAAAATATGGAGGTGAAAAACTCTTTGTTGAATTCAGCACTTACAAGTTCATTTAAATTTTACATCAAATGTTTATACTGCAGGGATTTTGAAATTTGCAAGAATCAACAGCAATAATCAATACTAGCTGACAACATCCACCTTGCCACATACCTAAAGCATGTTGAGAAAGTGAAGCCTTAAATTTGTCCCTGAGGGAGTGTGAGGTGACACATGACACAGTAACAGCAAACTAACTCAATCTTTGTCATCAATATTTTTAATGTAAACTGAAAAATACAAGCTTTTTTCAATATTAACTGCATCAAAACAGTTGTGGAAGCACATAAAGAGTGAATTATCTGTTCATTACAATTAATAAATAAATTCCATACACTGTTAATAAATATGCTAATAGCATTCCGCTCATAACGCTGATATTCCTCAGATACTAGAACTGTGTGACAGCTGTGTCTGAATTTTATTCTGTGATTCAGCTAGAATAATAACTAACTAGTTATTTTCCTCTCTTTTGCAAGAATAATGTAACAAAAGATATCCCTGTGATAAAACCAGCACAAGGTTAAGGAAATGACATCAAAAGATTACAAAAGTAATTCCATAATGCAGATAGCCCCCTCATTGCTAGGTTTTGCAGCAAGCACGTTTCAAATGCTCTCTACAGTTAACACAACTCTAAAACTGAGGTTCATGAACTCAGATAAATTTCCCTAAGAAATAATTTGAATGAAATTAAAATTCAAACCCTGGCTTACTGTACCGCCTGCTCTGTTGTGACACTGCGGTAGTGGAGTTTGTGCAGCTCTAAAGATAGAGTTGTGCAGTCAGAGTCTGAGAGCTGCCAAAGCAGCACAGGAAGCACCTGAGCAGCCCCAGGCAGGAGTGAGGACAGAGCAACTGCTGCCCACAGGATCCTGAGACTGACAGCAAGGGGAGGGGGCTGCCATTGCATTTTGTGCTACGTTTTTGAATGAGATCTAACCAAATTCTTGAACAAACCTACCATAGCTCAGCTGTTAAAAGAAATAAAAGACAAATTCTGCAGCTGATTTTGGCTGGGATTGAGTTAATTTTCTCTATGGTAGCTATTATGGTAGTCTGTTCTGGTTTTGTGCTGGAAACAGCATTGATAACACAGGGATGTTTTAGTTACTGCAGAGCTTAAACAGCTCCTTTTTTATTCCTCACTACACCTCACCAGTGAGTGGGCTGAGGGTGCACAAGAAGCTGGGAGGGCACACAGACAAGACAGCTGACCCCAAGTGACCAAATGGGTCCTGTTCCTTCCCAGAGAAATCAGGGGCTCATGTTGGGCAAATGCATGGACAGAAGCTCCTGAAAAAATGCCCAGCCCTCATGCTGCAAGACTTATTAGCAAGGTGCGGTCTGCCCTTCTACAGCAGAAATGGACATGGAGAGAGGACAGGAGGGAAACAGAGCAAAGATGAGGTGTGCAGACATGTCTCATTCACATAATATTAGTTCAAGAGAACTGCTTTATTACTATTTCTAGTGGCAAATTGCTGACCCTGTCTCCCTTAGGAGAGACTTCCTTCAGTTGAAAAATGCGCTTATCTGATGGATAAACACCCAATACTCAAATAACAGTGGGGTGATAAAGTCAGTGAAAGCACAGGAACAGGGCTGTCAGGAAGCAGTATGAGAATTTAATAACCATATTGTCTCTTATAGGAAGCATCCACAATGACTTGGCAAGGGAAGGATTTTAGAGTCTGGCTGCTGTGACTTTTGCATGGTAACTTCTTAATCCTATTAAGGAGTTATAGAGGAATTTGCTTGGTTTTTTAATTGCTATGGATTAGAAGTCAATAATAGAAAAAACAAACTGAGTACTATTTCATGCTAGAGCTTGGAAAAAAGACAACAGATGAATATGATTTCTTTGTAAATGTATAAATTTGAAAATTCAACTCATTGGAAGTATATGCTATTTTGTGTAATTACAATCCTCAATCTTCTTGTGAAAGACAAGCTGTTTTTCCTATGTTTTGGAGTTCTGAAAATAAGCAGTCATCTTTTTCTAAGAATTCTGGATTATCCCAGATTTCTCTAACATGCTCTCAAAAAAAATGAAACTCAAGAATAACATTTTTGTGCAATGGTGTGACTCAGTGATGACACTGTGAAACATCTTGCTGGGCACATTAAACATCCATGCAAACTCAAGCCAGTAAAGTCTATGTTGACTGAAAAAACAAGACTTTGCCTGCAGTACAACCATGTTCCATTTGTAGCTAAACTGGAATTTTTCTATTACTCAGTTTGAAACAGGCCTCTGCTAGTAATTGTGGTGATCTGAAAGAGGCTGTTTCAGGACTGAAAATGGGGAAAGGGGACAAAATTACATTGCATGGCCCATTAGGAAATACTGAGTCCTGCCTAAGCTCTGATACCAGGCAGACTGCTGCCTGGAGTAGCAGTTACACACTCCAGCAGCAGCTGCTGTCACCAAATGTTGCTCTCACCCTCCCCACAAGCCCCACTAAGGGCCACCACAATACTGCACCATCTTAGAACCATAGAATAGTTTGGGCTGGAGGGCTGAAACTCTTTGAAGGACATCTAATCCAATCCCTCTTCCACAAAATCTGGTGGCTCAGAGTCCTGTCCAACCCAGCATTAAAAGATTCCAGGGATGAGGCATCACTCTGTCTCTGGGCAAATCTGTTCCAGTGTTCTAACACCCTCACTGTAGAAATCTTCCTTATAACTACATCTAGCCTAAATTTACACTCTTGTAAAACCTTGTCACATTTAAAACTTTTATCCCTCGTGCCACCACAGCACGGACCTCCCAAAAAGGTTGTTACCTTCCTCCTTTAAGTGCTCAAAGACTGCAGTAAGATCTTTCCAAAGCTTTCTCCTCTCCAGGCTGAAGAGCCCCAGCTATCTCAGCCTGTCTCCACAAATGAGGTGTTCCATCTCTTGAATCATCTCTGTGGCCCTCTGGACCCACTCCAATAGGTGCTTCCTGTGCTGAGGAACCTGGAGCTGGATGCATTTTTCCAGTCTGTAGCCCGTATCCATCTGAGAGACATTCTAGCAAGCAAATGCAGAATGGGTCTACATGCTTCTGGTTGAACACTGTCTGCCCAGCTCCAGCTGGTAGTTTAAATGGTTTGTACCAAGAATTATCTTGAGCTCTTTGCCCATTCAGCTCACTGAGAAGTCATCTTTGCCACTTCTCATCCCCTCAGATCAAATCTCAATCTCTTCTCTGTTAACAGTCACCATGGGCAAAGGCAAGGAAAGGAACCTTCAATCTGACATACTATTGCGCAAATAACTAAAAATTCTTTCATGTAGAGGTACTGGGCACCAGCCTCATTGCTACAAAAAAAAAAAAAAAACACAAAACCATCTGGGAAATGTTCCCACAGGTACATAGAGAAAGAACAGGGATATGCATATCTCAATAATTCAAAGTTAGAAAGAATAAAATATTCATGCATTTGGGAAGGATGGGGGGATAAAAGCAGGAAAGGTGAAGAAAAAAATCAAAATATTTTTTTGAAAGACGAGAGGAAAAGGGAATTCTAACTAATGAATGACCCATTCTCCCAGACTGATACTCAGGCTCATGCTGCAAGATCATTATTTCAAATAGCATTCCTGAAGGACTCAACGTTTTGCAATGCAACATACAGATGTCGCTGTAATTATGACTACTCATTTCAAGGCAAAGGAGGAGCATTCAGGAGGTCCTTTGACTTATGCTGCCATTTGCCACAAGTTTCCCACAGTTAGTTCCACCACCAGAATTGCCCAGAAAGTTTGCATCCATCATGTTTTGTGCTGGTTCATCTGCTCTGGGAACAAAACATGAAATTTTCAAGATTCACTTGTAGCTTTCAGGGTCATTTGGGATCTCAAGTAGCTCAATTGCTTTTAAAAATCAACACAGTATGGTAATTTATTTCAGAATCATAGTTTTCTTGCTTTTGGAACACCAGTATTTACTGTATGTGTGGAGGAAGCTTTCCACACACAGCCAAAAAAATCTAGTATATATCCAGTACTATGGTGCAATTTTGCACACAGCCTTTTCTCCATGAGTTGGTTCCCAGCCAAAATTCTTTCCTCCACTGAGAAAGCAGCATCTTCACCAGAAATCTCAGTCCTAACTAGCACAGAAATAACAAATACAGCCAAATCTGCCAAAGAGACACCTTTGCTGGATAACTGCCTATACTAGGAGGCAATGCTGCACATAACCACAGCCAGATGCTGACAATCTCACTCAAGCCTCCTGAGGAGTGTTGAGTACTTCCCACTGGCCATCAGGACCTTTCAAGCATACCTAATGTCAGATTCCTCAAAATCAGGTACCCCAATTCACTTCCCTCTGAAAAAGCCCTTTTCATAAGTAACTGCCTCATTGGTGTCCCAGCTATGCTCAGACAGAACTGCTTTCTATCAAAGCTGAGAGGCGCAGCTTTCTCTATTTGCTTTACAGTGGCTGCCTAAAGGTCATATTCTTCTCTATAGCTATTAATTCTGCATGTGCAACAGAGGGTATAAAATATGTTTATGAGGTTTTGGTCTCTTCTTTGTAAATATAGCCTGGAGTTCTAGTACAGGCACCAGCTCTTGGCACTGAAGAGCTCAAGGACATGGGAAAAATGACATCCTGCTCGCTTCCCACTTCAAGGCCCAGGGCTCACCAAAACATAATGACTTCAAAATGGATAGAAAGCAATGCTACTGCCATAGACAAAAGGATTTACAAAAGAATTAATAAATGACTACCACTTCTCTTGCCTCAGGACTTTTCTGGGTAAATTATTACTCTTTAAAGCAGTGCACTGTGAGTATGCTGCCTGACTCCCATTAACATTAGTAGCAGTGGCATAGCATAAGCTTTATGTGCCAGTTCTGAGGATTAATCACAAAGTTGTATCTGTAGGGCACTCGCTTTGAACTCAGCAAATCTGCAACAGAACAACTTTCCTCTGTCAGGCTCTTCTTTGAAGAAAAATCACAAGGAAGTGGGTGGGCTGCCAGCTAAGCCACTTCTTAACCCACCAGCGCTTCCCCCATAACTCCAACAAAACACTAAAGCAACAAGTGAGAACGTTAAATAGCTCTCTTGCTGCATTTCCAGTAATGTTAGCCAAGGTAGGGGAGCAAGCAGGGATCATTATTTTTGAGCAGGAAGAAAAAAGGATAAAAGAAATCACATAGAATTAATGTAGTAAATGCACCATCAAGATGAGACTGGGGGTTTTTTAATACAGGATGAAAGCTGGAACACTTGAGAATAATTTCCATGTATGCATTTGGAAATCTAAAAATAGAACCTCATTTAACACAGAAAAAAAGACAGTAACTGACCCTAAAATAGATAGTGATGAATACATTCAACATCAAATTTTCTCTATTTTCTCTTCTCTTCTATGCTTGCTGGAACCTTTTCCACAGCCCACCCCTTGTCATTTCCCTAAAGAGGGAGGAGAGGCAATCATTTCTGAGCAGCCTCAGAGCAGCTTTATCAGAGCAAGACAGCCACAATGGTAAAGGCTTCACAGGGGAGCATCTCTGTCAACTTGGGTCTTGTTGTTTGCCTGAAGTGCTGGGATTTTGTCTCACTTCATGCCACAGTGAAAAACCTCTTCTGGTTTCCACGTGATGTTGCTCCAGAAGCTTTCAGACATCCCCTTTCTGCAACTCTTCTGTTCTCCTCTCAGCAGTGGTACATCTCCCTGGCACAGGCTTTTGCCCTGCTAAAGCCACCAGAATGACCCACACAGAGGCACCATGAGGGAAAAGGGGAGTACAGGGATGCAGCCAGCCTTCCATCTTCAGCCTTTCCAACTCAGGGCTGGAGAAAGGCCCAAGGCCCCTCCACACCGCTGCAGCTGCTCCAGCCCACTGCTTGGGCTTCAGCTCGCAGAAAGCCAAAATCACTGACTCTAAGTTAGCTCCGTTTCTCCCTCTTCAAAACTGAACAAGACCTCCTCCACAAAGCTCTTGCTTTCCAGTAAAATCTTCTGGTGCAACAAATTCTTGGGACCATCTCCATCAGGCCCAATTACAAGACATTTGCATTAGGGGCCGAAGAGCTTTTAGACAGCTCTGAGAAGCATATAAATGCATCACACAGACTCTGACACCAAAACACCAGCTGGCCAAAGCTGAGAACCTGAAGAACGGGGCCATGAGTAGAACTCATACCCTTACTTACTGATGCTGAACTCCTCCAGCAAAGCATGGCACTGAAGGAAGACACATTCTGACCTGAGCCCAGCCCTGGGAGCCAAACTGCATGGCTGCAGATGCCTTAGTGCTGCGTTTTGGGAATGGCGGGGCAACACTGCAGGACAAGGCTCAAGACACAGCAGCACAGCTGCCCAAAGTCAAGAGAGAGCTCTGCACCAACAAGGGATCAGCTCTTTCTGGAGCAACAGTTTGTACAGGGTGATTAAGCACAGCAGCATGGCTGTCACTGGGAAAAATGCCCAGTAACTGCCTGCAGTACACCTGGGTTTAGCTTGGGCACTCAGGTCTCTTGCTTCCATGAGCAATACATCATGTCAGCCTTCCACCACAAACACCCTCAAAGAGAAAACGCAACTCATTGCAGAAGCCAATGTTCTGTTCCTTCTGCCTTTTCATTCACACCAGAGGTCCACCAGAGCAGCCATATCCAAACACATCCTGCTTACTTTTACTGATGAGGCCAGCATTGTAAGAAGAGACACCAAACAATTAATTCAGGTCAACTGAAATATCTCCTTT